>UFQX01000278.1:323368-423187 GCA_900497675.1 Arapaima gigas
TTTTTTTTTTAAAAAAAAAAAAAAAAAAAAAAAAAAAGGCTCCGAAAACAGGCCATCGGCCCCAGTGCAACACATTCTGTAGCTGGACCATGAAGTATGTGGGCAAATACAGTTAATATTTTATTTCATTACAAAAATTACTTTGCACATCAATGGTAACAGTTAATCAAAGTTATATATGAAACCGTTTAAATAGAGAAGTAAAGAACACAACAGATGAATGAAAAGTGTACAAAAGCATGGGGAATCTAACTCAAATATTTCTTATGATGCCGAGTGGGGGGGGGGGGGCAGAGCCCTTCAGGTCATGTTTATATGCTATAAACTGTGGTTACAAAGTGAGTCGAATCTTCGTCATCCGCGAACACGGCGTCGGTGGTTAAAACGGTTTTGTGCACGTTGTGCACTGGTGTGTGTAAATCCTCCCGGACATTTCGACCTGTGTAAACTACACTGGGACGTACCGCTTCAGCCCTTCATCCCGATATCAATTTCACAGCTGAAGCTTGCAAGATGGCTGAATCCAGCGCAATTCTGATCAGTTTGCCGTCGCGTCAGTCTGACAGGGGCTGCGGATATGTAGAAGTCACAACACGCTTGAGGCTGGCGTGAGAAGCGGAGGAACTTTTGCTCGGGGGTTAGGGTTAGTTCTGCTCTCCTGCGAGATGCCAGAGTGCACCCGCAGTGAGATCATCTCAGGACTCGGTGGTAATGAACGGTTTATTTATGGTTCCCTTGCTTGTGTCACAGGAAAGCTGTGTAAAATTTGGTGCGGCGCTGATGTTTTCGTTAGCATTTTACTGTTCCGGTCGAAACTTCCGCCGATGCCATACTATAGAATTCAAAACATGAGAATCGCCCACCAGTACAGCGGTTCATTGTTCCTCAGCGTGATTGCTCGCCCCCGGCCTCTTTATTGCTCGTACGGCGCTGAAACCAATTGGCAAATACCGGGATTTTTCCGCCTAAACTTTCCTGTTTACCACATTTCTGGTATTAGGAGACTTAGACTGCAAACTTCACTGTGGTAATTCTCTACGGGAAGCAGTCGTTCGGGTCCAGATAACAAGGCTGCCGTTTGCTATGAAACCCTGTTGCAAAAAACAAATTAAATGCGAATCACAGAAGGTAGTGACAAGTAGCTGTTTCTCAGCATTGTGTTTCGAGCAGCTCGTGTATAATAAGGCCACTTTGCGTGGTACATTAAGTGCTAGTTCAACGGAAGACACCAGGTTTCCACCCAGGGCCCGGGTGAGACACAAACCTTGAACGCTAAAACTATGAATATTATAAGGACAGAAAGGGTTTGGCGGTGGCAGTTAGTCAAATTTACAACCTCTGTGAACCACTGTCAGTCAGTCAGTCCATTTTTCTTTCTGTATGGGAAAAGCCTTCTGCCTGTCATAAATATCGTCAGATGATGGTTTTTGGCATCACAGCCACTGTCTTCAAGTCAAGTCCATTCAAACTCGCATACCCCGTTGCCCTGTGTATAAGCTACACCGGGCCTTGTGGAGATTAGCTCTGGTCACCTCTGCCGAGCACAATAGTAGTACAAAAGAAGGAATAAGAGCTGTGTCTTGTTATGTTTTTACCTTGAATACAACATCACCTTCCACTTGAACTAAAGCAAGCTGATCATAATCTCCTTGCCATCGCTGCATTAAGTGACTATACTGTAGCGTATGGTATATCTTTTACACAGAAAGTGGAAGTGCGGGGACGTTAGAAAGGGTAGGGCCCCACTATGATGGTGAGCCGTAGCAAAGAGCTGGAGCGGTAGTTCATCACGCTGTTGTGAGTGATCATCTCCAGGTCCACAATGTGCTCACGCGGTCCAGTCAGCGTCTTGGCCATCACCAGCATGGCGCTAACGTTGCTGGTGCGCTGTGGGAAGGAAGAAAGAGGGGGGTTATGGAAATGGCTACGTCTCTGCAGTCTTTGCATGTCCACCGGTGAAGACGCTCGGGCCTGACCCTCAGGAAGAACTCCCTGCCGTCATTCCCCGCTTTGATCCGGAAGGTGTTCTGTGTGTTGGGGTAGATGTTGGCGGCCTGGATCTGGAAGATGTCAGCAGGCACGGAACGGTCCGATGGTATGCTCATGTATTTATACACGATGGATGGCGTCAGGCCCCGACAGGTACTTGCTGATGTACAGGTACAACGACTGGCGACACAGAAAGACGGAGGAAAGCAATGAGGAAAGTTGCCCGTGACGGTATCCGGCACGTCCGCCTGTGGGATGCCACCGTGACTTACTTCTCCCCCGTCCTCACGTACGGCTCCTCACACGGGTTCCGGGGGTAGCAGCGGTATCCACCGTGGTAGTTCCAGCATATTTCGTTTTCTTGGCACTCGTGGTCTGCCTCACATTCATTTATGTCTGTGTGCAGCATGACCGCAGGGCTGAATCAATTTGTGGCCCACGAGACACCGGACATCAGGGATACATTAATCAATGACACCCTTCACGATTTTTGAATCGGCAGCGTGCAACAGTAGCAGGACTCAACCACCCCTCCTTGAAGTCAGTATAGTACGGGCTATTCTGGAATAACAAAAAACACCCATGGAAGATTAAGTGCGCTTGGCTTTTTGTGTTTCCATTGGAAACGGTCTGCACATATGTCATTTGAAAGATGTTGCGTGCAAATTCTGAAAAGGGCCGTATATGTGTGTCTGTAATAATGTTTGCGTTGAGTCAGCAGTTCTCTGCAGGCTCAAAGTGACAGCCTGGTGTGGCCTGGGGATCAGATGAAACAAACCAGTTGGCCTGCATCCCATCTACCTAGCACACAGCCCCCCAGTAAGCCACTAATACCCAGTGTCCACATCCCTGGAAAGCTGGGCAACCCACGGGGATTTCAAAGTGGACCACAACTAGAAACCATTCCTCCGGCCACAGCGGTCTTGAGAGGAATCTGGCCTCGCTTAAACCCCTCTCCCTACCACACTCATGGAGCGGGCATTAAATCATCAAACGGCACAATCTCAGATCTATTTCTGACACAACACCCGGGATTCATCAGAGAGTTTTTTTTTTCCCCCGTCCTGGACATCTGAGGCCTCCACCTAATGGAAGAACGTAAAATAACAGCGTGCCGTTTGAAGGCAAAAGTAAATCGGCTACAGGGCAAACATAAATAAAATGTGCCTTAAGAGGCCAATATGAAGCAAGCGGCCTTATTTGCTTTACTTACTCCTGCATTCTCGGGAGATCGTGCCCATGTTCCGCTATATATCTCAGCAGTATTAAAGCAAAAATGAGTAGAAATTCAATCTCTTCCCTTTTTTGAAGGCAGTACGGGTCAGGAGTGGGGTGGGGTGGGGTTGGGTCGGAATCCGAGCCATAACTCAACACACCAGTACCTTGACACATTCTTGTTCCCTGGAGCTGGTATCCTTCAGGGCAGGTGCAGGAGTATCCCCCAGGGTTGTTGACGCACTGAAACTGGCACATGAAGTTTGAGAAGCTGCATTCGTCAATATCTGCAAATGCACACAACAGCAGCACGTGAGCAGGTGATACAGCAGATCCTCTGGATGTTTCTTCGAGGAGAGCTTCAAGTTGAGGAAAAGGATGTGATTTGCATTTTTGGGATATGAAGATGCTCATTAACCCATTTAGTAAGTTGGTGGAGCTTTGAATGTAGCAGCAGAGAAGGTCTAACATCAAAACGTTCTCTTGGATTCGCCACGTCTACCTTCGCAGGTCACGGCGTCAGATGCCAGTTTATAGCCCTGGTCGCACTGGCAGAGAAAGGAGCCCATGAGGTTGTAGCACCGGTGCTCACATCGATTTTCCACATCGCACTCGTTCACATCTGCAGGACAAAAGGAGCACCAGTGAAACGGAAGATAGTCAGTGTGCTTTTTCTAACCTAAACCTCAGGAAAAACAACAGGATTTGACCCATGTCTAGAGGAGTTTCAGTAAAACACAAGTTCGTTTTTTTCCCTTCGGTTGCCTTTATACGGCCCTGTTTACGGGGTGGAAGTTTGTCTCCCATGACTCAGCTGCTTTCTCCCTCAGTTTTGTAACATCAGGCCACTTCTGAAGAGACAAGGGTGAGATCTGGCTCCTGAGCACTAGTTAAGGTGGCACGGCTGACAAATCCCTTTGAGAACAGCTAAAGAACATAAGCTTGCATGGTGTTCATAAGCTCCTGTAATCCGCCAGTGTCATCCTGCCCTGGATCTGTGAGCCTTTGTACTGTTGTTGTGGGATTTTTTTTCAGGGCTTCAGGCAATCAGCAAGTCCGGGCAAGTAAGTTCAGAACACCTCACTTTAAAGTCATACAACAGCCAAAGGTGGAAATGTGTTCTGAACTTTAATGACAAATAACACTCGTGCCTTTGGTTTAAAGATTAAATGTTTCCTTGCTTGGATTTTAGAATCCAGTGTGTTCTTTTGTATTCAGGGAAGCTAACCGAACGTGTGACGTGTCGGCCAAGATCTCTGTAGCCTTGTACAATGTTGGAAGAAAATCTGTATGCCCCGAAAGCCTTATTACTTCATCTCTGGGTAACAGTACAGTTTTCGGTTGATGGGACATGTGATCTCCAACAACGTCCAACCAGTGTCAAGTCAGCGACCAAAGTGTGTCCAACACTCACTGCCCACTGCACGCAACACATGGTATAAATAATTACCAACTACTGCCGTCTATGAACGACCATAATTTGGGCTGAGTTACGCGACTGAACTGTAGAATCCACCAGGGTGTCGTGAATCAAATTCACAAAGGTCTCCTGCTGAGTAAAGTCAATTCAATGGAACAGTTCTGCCCACAGCAGAAACCCTTTTTCTATGGAAATTCAGAAGTCCATTTCCTAAAGCTCTTCCAACCTCCTGAAGTTTCATATAAAATATACGTAATGCCCTGGAGGTCTATCACCTAAACCACTGCTGAGCTGCAGGCTTCAAGCAGCAGAGAGATGTTGATCCACCACATGCTTGGCCAGCATCTCACGAGCTGAGCCAGAGGCGTGCTGTTTCTGTCCAAGGAGGAAATCCGGACAGAACTGCGCAGCAGCTGACAGATCCCCTTGCAGCCTCTTGGCCACTGTTGAAAGTTCAGGGGGCTACATGGCACGCAGTGGAGGCCAGGTGACTCACCCACGCAAGAATGGTTGTTCCTCGCCAACTGATAGCCGACGTTGCACAAGCAGTAGTACGAGCCCTCGGTGTTGACACATCTGTGCATGCAATACCGGGACAGGCACTCGTCTCTGTCTGGAGAGTGGACAAAAAAATGGATTCATTTGACTGGTTTGTTGACTAATACGCCTTTTACCTTTTCATGATGAGATTATAAGTGAAAAGCCAGCTTTGACAAAACGCTACAAATTGCAGATTTCAGCTCTTGAGGTTATGTGCAGGTGTTTTAATACTCCAGTGGGAAACTCCGTGCACTCGCTCACCTACACACTGGTCTCCGCTTTTCTGGAAGCCTGGCTTGCACTGGCAGGTGTACGAGCCCCAGGTGTTATGACAGATCTGGTCAGCGGTGCAGGTGTGCCTGCCCGTGGTGCACTCATCAATGTCTGCGTGAAGGAAAAATGGATGTAAGCAGGTCCGCGAGGCAGAGTAGAAGACCAAACGGATCCCATTTCCCAAGCTCTCCCAGCAGTACAGCACGCTGTGCCTCAGAATGGCGGAGTCAGAGCAATGGCCGCCGACTGTTAACGGGAATGTGTTGAAAGCCATGGGGAATCAAATTTAGCACCAAGGCGACGTCTGGTGAAAAGAAGAAGCCGCATGAAACCTCAGCAGCTCTGATGAGCATGGGTTTGACATCACCACTGAAATTTAAAGACAAACAAAAGCCACACTGAAACTTGAGCCTTAAATATACCAACTCATCATTCTGATCTGTCTTGCTGAGAACATCTGTGTATCTGTGGTCCACGCATAAAGCTAAGCACACAACATTCCTGAAACCAATACTTGGCATTTTCACAGACCTTCGGAACACCTCGGCTTCTGCACCACGTGATAGTATCGGCAAGCCTGAACACTCCACGAGAGGAGAAGGGAAGCTAATGGTTAAGTGTGATCAAACGGTTTTACCCGAGCAATGAAGTCAGGGCATGTCTAACAAGCTTGCTGGCCAGCTGTGCTTCCTGAAGAGACGGGATCCAAATAGACTCCGTCCTGGTTAATTGTTTCAGAAGTGGGATATTAAGTTTGACACGTTTTTTTCAGCCGACTTCAGCATAAACGATAGAGAACAAATACAGCTGGAACATCTAGTTCATTAGCCACATCGCACACCGCTGGCCAGCGGATCTACGTGCTACATCCAATACTCGTAACCGGGGTGATAACTGCCATCAACACATTTAAGTCGACATCCTGAACACACACAGTTTTGTTATGAGATGAATCAGCTAACTATGCATGACCAGGAAATCCTGAATTTGCGAACATTTATGACCTAACCTCAGCCTGTTTTGCTAACTTACAGGCCACATGAAAAAACAGTGGATACATTAAAACTGGTGAACTGTTTAAAGTTCAGAGCACGCCAAGAAAGCAAGCTTGTTTGTGTTGATGTTTCATAACACTGATTCCTTTGTTTAGAACATGGTTTTTAGAAACTTTGCTGAGATGATCGTTCTGCTCATGGTTGCGCTTGACAACAACACAAACACCACACTCCCTTTTAGACAGTAATTCTAAGTTCTTTAGCAAAGACACCAGGCGGCTCCGTGTGAAAATGGATGGAATGTGCTGATGGTCTCCTTCCCATTAGCTATAGGGAGAATTTTGCCGTCTGTTGGCATATACCGTCCCATTATCCAGTGGCTTTTTGAAGAGATGCATGATTTGAAATTTGAAAGGGGGCTGTAGGTTGGATTATGGGAGTACGCAGCAGTGGGGGAGTTATTCTTGCTGCCTTATATATGGACAGCATCCAGGGTACAGTTGTGGGTGGTCTGTGGCTGCACGCCATGCACAGCGAGTATACTTCAAACATGACTATTAATAGGACAGTTGTTGAGATTAACCTGAGTTGCGTGTGTTTCTGAACAGGAAACGTGAGGTTACTACGACTGTCACGCACGTGAGGTGATACGTGAGGCTTGGCGACAATTGCAAACCCGCGTTTCACTTCATGAGCATGTTCAAACATAGAAATCCTCTAGTACGCACAACCAGAGCTCGTGGCTTGAGGTGACCTTAACTTGTGTTAAACTTCTGCTGGATGCTGAAAATTTTAAATCCCAAGGCTTGGTACTCCGTGACTTCACGGAGAATTATTAATAAAAACACACGAATGTGAGTACTGCCATTTCTGCTATAATGCATAGTTTAATCGCACAATTTGCATAAAATTTGATGAATATAGGATCACAAGCTTAATACAGACTCATGCAAGTGTGATTGGAAAATAATAATATCCCATTCCAAAATTCTACCTCGAGCGATGCCCTTTTTGGATTTAGTTTTTGATTTTCATGTGCTGTATTACATTTAAACAAGGCTGGCCAAAAACATAAGAAAGTATGAGTTATAACCTGGCATCTGACTCCATCTCATGCAGTGTACGAATGAGTTCTGGGGGCCCAAGGGTTAATTGAGGTCACAAAAAGAAAGGCTATAATTTTAGAAGAGAAGCTGGATGTTATAAAGTGCTTTCATATTCTTTCATTATTTCTTACATTTTATCATTGAAAGCAAAACATTTGGTTTTTTGGGGTTTTGCGCTATTTTCTGTGTGTTTTTTTTTTTTTTTTTTTTTTTTTTTTTAAAAAGGGGATGACCCCGACGCCAACTTTCCTATTGAAACTGACATTTTTATTACTGGAATAAGTTTAAGGTAATGTTCCTATATACACTGCTATCTAATTAAAAGAGACCTGACTGTATTCTTAGTACAACACTGTAAAAACATTCTTTGTACTTTCTCTAAAGGGCTTTACTAGAGAGCAGGTATTCATATGTGAGTGTGAGCAGGTCCTTTAACAGTACAGAATGACCTTCCCAAAATAAATGCCACTGTATGAACTCCCATACAGGGAAATCCCAAGAGACCTTTTCTTTAAAGCGATCATCACATATAGAGCACAAACTCTCAAATCTGGACCTCAGGGGCCTGACCATATGGCCGTGTTCGATTTATCTCAACTTTTAGTCAGTCTTGACTGGTATTTTGTTCAAATATGTCCTACACTTCACATCAAATTAAAATAAATGCATCGGTTCAGAACTCACTGTTGATTTTTAGTTATGTTAAACCAAAATAAAGTCTGAAGGAGTGTTACAGGACCATTGGTACTGATCAAATGGGCCCTGTCATTTGTAAAGTTGCTGAAAAGCATAAATGAGCACTTTACACTTATTTATTTAACAGACGCTCTTCTCAAAACCGGCAAACAATTCAACTGTTTTGTTTAGTTTTATCAGTGCAGTAGGAGTGTTTAGGTGTTGTGAAACCGCAAGTGTATAACCGATTAAGGGTTAAGACCAAGTAACACACATGATTAGTGGAAACAAGTGACATTCATTTTTCTCTGTTTTCTTAACACTTCCTAATCTGTAACGAAATTTCTTGGCAGCAACACAATATTTCACCACGGAGTGCCATGACCTTCATCCGTCATGATTCCAGTGAAGACCGAGTACAGATGGTATGAAAATCATTGTTCCCACTAGACCGTGAGGTTTGTAGTTGAGTGTAGGGCACAAATACTGCAGTAGAGATTATCACTTGGGAACTTGCGGAGTGCAGGGCACAAATTCACACCGCGGCTAATCCGTGAATTTATGACATCGCTGAAAGAAGGGCATATAAAAGTATATCTGTACTCCCCAAGTCATACATCACAGGAAATCTGACAGTCAGTCCAGTTCACAGAGATCCCCAGAGTCTCACTTATATTTGTATCTCCTGGATCTCAAAGTACCCATCGCGCAAAGACTGCAACAAATCCATTAGGCTTTTGGACATTTTAAACCAAAACAGTCCGGGCATATGGAAAAAAGCTAAAGACCCACCCATCTGATCTCTTTAAGCCAGATTCCTAAAACATGGTTCCTGTGCCAAACAGTTTATTGTTGAAGAATGTGGCCTGCTTCGTCCAGTTCCTTTTGTGGATCTCTGACACGTGAGAAAGTCCACATGAACCACAGTCCAACTCAATCACAAAGGCCCATTTCCAAACATTTCTGTGACACACTTACATAATTCAGAGAAAATGGTCTCGTGTCTTTTCAATTTTTTTCTTTAAATTTTACTTTATATACCTGCATTTTAAATGTTTTCATTCAGTGAGGTGTTACTTTTTAAATCCACTAACCTGAAGCTGATGCTGTCTTGTTCTTCGAAATACTGATTCAAACTTGGTTTCCAAAGCACCACAAAGGAACTAGTTAAACAACTTAAAATGTGAATCTTTAGAGATTTTTACATATATTTTCATATTTCCAAAAGAACTTAGAGGATGTGTCTCACAACATCTGGGATATATCAAACAGCCTCTGCTATACTGCAAACAACCTCTGGTATATACTGTACTGAAGAAGCCCCAGGGCAGATCAAACAACACCTCTGATAAATGAAAGCACCTCTCGTGTACATTGTGCTGGACAAAATCTGTGACAGATCCCGCAGTGAGAAGTAATAAATTACATTTACTCAATTTCTCATACTTAAGCAATTTCTGGACAAAGTGTACTGATCAGTGTAGTACTTTTTTTACTTCTACTCAGGTAAATTTGCAGGGGAAAAAAATGCACATTTATGCCACTATATTTCCATCAGTCTTGTTACTTTTTTGTTCTTTTGCATTTAATATTTTAACTTTCTATCCTTAAAACTAATAAAGTTTAACTGTGGAGAATGAGCAATGCACCCTCACTGCCAGTTGACTTATTCAGAACACTTCTTTGCTTATAGTCAGCTGTCAGTTAGAGCATTCCCCTAACCAAACAAATCACTTTTACTGCAACCCAGTAGCATAACTTTATAACTTTTGCATACTCTGCTGTCTTCTTCTGTGGATTTCCTTGGACATTGCTGGCTATATGTCACAGACCCCCCCAACAAAAGCAGACTTAGAACAGTGGCAAGAGGACAATTTCAAACAAAATGTTACAAGCCATCATTCCTAACTGCAGCACAACAGACTGACCCCCCAGCTATGAATATCACATTTCATGCGTAACCCACACAGCTTGCGACCAGTGTCTGAATATGATAAAGGGTTAACATATCTCCGCACAATGAGACCAGTCAGAATTTTGTGGTGACCAATCAGAGTTTAGCATTGAGTTTTGTTCCGCCTTGATTGACAGCCTGGTTCCCTCACTGGCTATGAAAACTCTCAAACTCTTGCATGTCGCAAGTGAACATTAATGCTGGAACCCAGTTCACAAAGGTATTTAAATTGATTTTAATTGTTAATATTTGTTAACTGATGTTTGATATTTTAATTGCACATACCTTGTATACAAGACCGTCACTTTAGCAATAGCAGTAAAGATTATGCTATAGGTAGGGTACAACGTGGACGGGATGCAAGTCAGTCACAGAGTAGCTACACACACTTATCGGCTCACAAACAAAGTACCAAGCAGTTCAGAGTCACCAGTTCACACCACGGATACTGCGAAGCGCCTGTGTTTCCTGTGAATATATTTCCAAATTTTACAGAAACGCCGACTACTCAAATTTCATTGAAATAGAGGGTCTAATTTATTGAAAGGATATATCTAGTAGAAAAAGATGTTAATATTTTATTTGTAAAAATTACTAACTGCACAGAAAAATAAAAACAAAATATGATGCACAGTAACAACTCCTGAGCACATTTTTAAACGCTGGATTCATTTTTACATGCACAGAAATAGATTTTTGGACAAACACTTCTTGATAAGACCATTATCAATTTTTCCTTTTTTTTTTTTTTAGTAACAGTACATTTACCTGTCTAACATTCTGAGCAGTAAGCAACCTCTGATATATACTGTGCTGAAGAACACCTGGGGCGGGTTGGACAATCTCTTCAAAGTGTCAACCACCCTCTGATATATATCCTGAATGTGCTGCAGTAGCAAAGGCCACAACTAGTTTACAGGCACAATAACAGAACCCCTGCGATCCATGAAGCGAATGAGAGCCTGAAATGGAAAGTAGGCCAAGCAAAAAAAGGACAGTGTTCTCCTGGACCGCTGGAGGACCCTGTATTGTGCATCTGCAAGATGCAAAGGCATCTCAGTGTGAATCTCAGGAAGCAACTTACAGCAGAATACAAACTCCAGTTCCAACCTTTTTCCATCAGTCAAATTCATCTTAAGCCTTCCAGCCAGGTCTTTTACCCATCATCTTGATTTCATTTACAAAAAATGATTCCCCAAAATATTTTTTCACAAACATACTTGGAGTCACTGTAATTACTTCTAACAAATGCATGCAAGTCATGTTTTCACAAGGAAGCTGTAATGGAAAATGGGACTTCATCCAGAGAACAACTTGACTCGTATCATTTGATGGTCATTCTAAATAGTTACGTTTATTAGATGTTGAAAATCTAGGGAAATGGGGATAAAGCTGTTTTAAGTTAATGTTTCATTTAATTGTGCAAACCCTTGTTTCATCTGCAGCCAGACATTACCTAGAGGGCAGCCTGGGGTGACTTGTGCTTTTACATGTTTCTGCAGCTCTATTCCTTGCAACCCAATGCATATGAAAAACAGTTATCTACGCAATATATACACTGGCATGCAGCCACATAGGTTATAGAGCAGATAATAACAGCTGCAAGATGGTCCTGTTTTGTCAAGTATCCCTGGAGCAGAGAGAGTGAGCTGTCACACGCTGCAAGTGAAGCAGTTTCAGAGCTTGACCTACAATGGTTCCAGCGCAATGGCATCATTTTGCATGAAAAATAAAGGAATGGTATTATCATCTGCTTATTCTCCACTCCAAGATGTCCTTCAACTTACTGCCACATTTGTTTTTGATACCTTCTCCCTCTTGATCAAACACCAGCAGCCCTCAATATTGGCAAAAAAGCCAGAGCAAATTAAACACGTGTGCTCGGTTCACCGCCACTTTATCACACCATGCAGACGCGTTATATTACAAACGCTAGAAGCTAGGACAGTGGCACTTTCGCTCCAGGCAGGAGATGGGGTGTTTTTTGCAGTAGATGAGGACCAGTTTCATGTTCAGTTCTTATCAGATGGTAAAAAGTACTAAAAATTGAACGTGCCTCCATCTTTCCCTGGACTGCTACTGCAATTTATGGACACTCCAAGAAACAACAGAGCTGCGATTAATAAGAAATTGACTCAAGGTCCTACAACACACTATGACTTTCACCACTGTTGCCAGAAGGAAATAAGAACCGAGGTGCTGCAAAGAGCTGGATGAGGGTCTTTGTGCAGTCATGCTCAGAAATAACTTATGTTGGTACCCCTTGAGGAAACTAAATGGTTTGGCCCCTTGGGTTTGCAGCAGAAGCTAAAGCAGGCCTTCTTCCACCAGGTGGATAAATGAATTTGAAACCCAACACGTCCCTGGCACGGGCATCTCCACGCCCCCACTGACAGGCATGATTAGGCAGTGTGCAAATGCCCTAGTGGAGCTGTCACAAACCAGCTGCTTATGAGACAGAAGACCCACATTCTGGGCTACACTGGGTGATGAACAGCACCGGCTGGCTGGAGTCCGCAGGGACCCCTTGTGCAAACAAACAAATTCCCAGTTTTGTTCCGGCCCATGTGATGGTGCTTTGAAGACTATTTATGGCAGAATACGGGCTTACTTTACACTCCCCAGCCTGAGGGGTTGAATGAGTACACCATAACCAGGATTTATGCAAGACCTACAGTGACAATAAGTCACCTGGGGTCTCAGCTCTACTCTGCCCACCTGACCCAGCATGGGCCCATTTGAATCCGATGGATGGACGTGTGGATCAGAGGTCACCGATCCCACGTTGAATTGCAAATAGGAACAGCAAATATTAGTTAATACTGTGAAAAAACTGTCATAAGTGGAGTCTAAGAAATTCAGCTGAGTAACATGCAAGGTCACCTTATTGTGAGGCTAATGAAAACCAATATAAAACCAACAGAGTAAAGAGCCACTTCGACCGTGCTGTTGGTGGCATCATGAAAAGCAGGGCTCCGGAGAATGGACTTTGGGAACACAAGCTTTGTTTCACTGTAACATATTTAAAAACCAACTCTCATAAACACACTTCGACATGCCCATCCCAAACCTCTTGAACACTGATTTACAGAGAGGGTCAAAAATCTCCCATAACTCCCTATAATGGTTAGACATAACTACCAGAACCCCTTGCTGTCCAAGCTGTCACTATCCAAATATTCACTATAATGAACTGCAAAAACTTGTTCTCAAAATTTACTATCCATATTGAAAATCTACTATTACAATTCCACACCTGAAAAAAATTTGAGCGCCTGGGCAAGGGGGGTGTGTTAGAACTGTGAAAGTATTGCTTTAAGAGAGTAGGGCATGAGGGATAGTGAATGCAATTCCAGAGGAGTGTCTGTTGGGAAATTCGGACATGTTACTTAATTGAACAAATGGGAAGCAGGGGAGCAATTAGTTGTAAAACTTACACAGATGGATTTTCTTGATATATGTATGCATTTGACAAAAAGTGCACAGCCGTAAAGCTGTTCACAATAAACATAACATGTTCAGTCGGTCCGTGCTTCAGTTCATTACTCGCCCTTGGGAGAACTGATCAAGTTAAAAGTGGGAATTACACCAGACCAGTAATTCTGGTCCTGGGGTTTTCAAGGCAAACCGGGCCTGTGATTTATGGCCATGATCAGAAGCAAGACAGGAAAGGGAACAAGAGTGCACTGCAGTCATATCTCAGCTGTTCTCCAGATGGCATCAAGTCTCGTGTTCACATTGTTTAAACACGTTATGCATTATTGCTATCATCTTCCCCACGTTATTAAGTGAAAATGTTTTTTTTAAGAAAATGGGAAAGCTTGTGCAGAAATCCCTCTTGGACTGTCATGTTGGTGTTGAAGAGCGTTTCAGTGACATTTAGGGAAACTGATTGGGGGTTTTGGGAGAGGCCGGGAATGCATTATCATTTTTCTCATTTAAAATAACAGGATAAAGGCCCTATCTAACCAAAAATTCACCGACACATTTTCAGGCACAGATTACGTTCGGATAATGAGAGATGCCTGTATTTGCAAACATGCACCAGTGCGAAGAAGAAGAAACACAGCCCCACCCCCCTCCTGCTGCTCCAATACTAAT
Source organism: Arapaima gigas (assembly GCA_900497675.1). Classification (NCBI taxonomy): domain Eukaryota; kingdom Metazoa; phylum Chordata; class Actinopteri; order Osteoglossiformes; family Osteoglossidae; genus Arapaima; species Arapaima gigas. The sequence continues at coordinate 337,637 of UFQX01000278.1, forward strand.
AATAATAGAAACTTTTGCACTAATTTACGTTTCCTTCAGTAAATCCTGAGCATTCGACACCATCCGAAAAAGATGTTGATGGGAATGGGAGCAGGCTGACAGCACTCAATCGCCAACCATGTTATCGCAGGGTTTTACTGTAACTGCATACAGCCATGGATGTGGTTGCTGAGATGGCAGGCATCTAGCTGCTGAGATATCTCCAGGTCCTGGAAGTATCCCTTAACACATTTTTAACATGCCTGAATAACTACGTTTCTACCGACTGATCTAAAAAGATCTTAAGGCCTTGTACAAAGGCTGCCTTGACACTGTAGCAAGAATTTGCCAGTTCTTGCCAGCACACGTCTCCTGAGCGGTTTGACCTTTATTTTACTTTTCCAGTGCCAGTCAGTTGAGGCAGGACCGAGGGGTGGGGTGGGGGGGGGGGTTCTGGAACACGACAAACACATTGCAGCAGAACTTACAGAGATCTCATCTGTTAATCATTTAACCTCTTTGCACAGGATTGAGGAGCATATGAGTGTTAAAGGTCTAGCAAAATCTGCAGTCAGGGGTCCTGCCCTCTTTGCATAGACATAAGGGATGCTGGAGCTGTCAGTCAAAGCAGCTCAAAAAAGGAAGACAGGCTGGCAAGTGAAATGGAGGTATACAGGGTCCGTGGCATAAAGAGGTTACATACCGCTGCCACAAAGGGGTCATTATTCTCTGTGAATTTCTTTCAAATGAGAAGAGTGCTCTATGATACCTGCATGCCCACCTCCTCCCCACTCCCCTCTTCTATTAAGACCATCAAGAACTATTACCTCCAACCTTGAGGTTGGAGCAGTTGTACATGCACAACACCTGGCATCCCTGTATTTTAGTCAATCTCAGCCCCTAACTGATCAACTGAAATAATGAACTGGTCATGAATCTAAATCACAAAGTTACAAAAACAACATGCAACATGTGGTTCTTTCCCACACAGGAGGATGGCGTCTTCAGGCTGACAGCCGTTACATTTCAACATTCCGGACATATTTTAAAAACTCACTGTTCATAAAAAACATTGCAAATAGCACAAGTCCATCTTTCTTTGAAATGCCAAGTGTTATAATGCAGTATAATTTTGCATTTTTAATATTCCAGCAGATTTGAGTTTCTTCTTTTCATCCTTCTTCAAGCTAAAATTTCACATACTTTGAAAAAATATACAGAGTGAACATATTAATGCTTTTCCCATGCTTCTGTTGATCCTAGCCTTTAAGACATTAACTACTACAGTATTTTGCCTTCTGGACGCACCATAACTTCAGGGTAGACTTCTTCAGGCAGCTAGATGCAATGTGGCCTTCATAAGTGTGCTGGAAATGGATGAAATCCCAGAAATGTATAAGGCACATCTAATCTAATGGTCAGTGTGTACATTTATGTATGAATGCAACTTGAGCAATATAAAGTCTTCACTCCACCGACCTTTGAACAAACTTGTTTAAGAAGAGACAAGTTGTAGAACACGAAGGAATGTAAATGAGAACGAGTGTTGACTTCACGCCTCCATACATTGCTGTTGATACCCAGATCCACACACCCTCCCTGTACCACAAAGCATTCAGAATGTGTCTCCAGTTAAAAGTTGAGTCTGACTCTGAACATGACTGTTGACATGACTCCTGACTCTTATCGCATTTAACGTCCCCATCGAAGGTGATGTGATTTTCTTCTACAAGACAGAAGTACGTTGCTAAATCACAATTTTTGCAAAATTTCAGGACTTTGTGAAGTGAAATGTTCTTGTTCGGAAACGGCCTGTGATTTAAGAAGGTGATTTATCCCCTAAGCCGCTTTTGCGATGATGTCAGCGGAAAGCTCGAGACATCTAAGAGCACGGAAGGAGAGGGCAGCTGGACCCAAGGCACATTGAACCACATTTTGTGTTCCATGAATAATAATAACATTTACCATTCATGAAGCAGGCAATTTAACGTTAATTCTGGCCCTGTTTTCTCTCACTGCCAGCGCTTAGGAAAACTTTTAAAATATGAGTTAGCCCCCACAGCGGCAGCATTCACGCCAAACGCCATATTGACGTAAACATAATTGCCTAATGACGGTTGTCACAGTGCGATGATTGACCGGTGCAAAACATCACCAGCAGAAAAATAACCCTGAGCACTTAGACAAAGACCTTGGGAGATGTATTTTTAAAGTTTCATTATGAGCACAATTAATCTTGGATAAATCACTGCAACAGAACTCTGAAGACTGGCTTCCCTTTAAATAATGTTCCAACATGAAACTGGATCCAGCAGTCCTGAGAGCTCTTTCTACATTTAAGTGCTCCTTGGAACCTCCTGAACTATTTTTACCAGCAGGAAAGGAAAGGTAAGCAAAATATGGGTACCTGTAACATGCCAGTAACTTGGAAAAGATCAGAGCGCTTGGTATTAGCACCTGGATTCAGATGACTTTGCCTTTGAGGAATACTGGCATTGATTAAACTGTGGAGAGACTGTCACTGGTTTTTTTTTTTAAATTGTATGTACAGGTTTTGGGAAACTCATAGCCATATAGAGAAGGTCCTTTGAAGGTATAGAGAAGATACTTTAAAGGTGCAGAGAAGATCCTTTGAAGTTTCTGAAGGACATCTTAGGATAAACAAGGAACACAACAGCTCTGCTAATCTCAGTTCCTACTTTCATCTCTAGAATTAGGTATGTTATGATTTGCAATGATGGCATTTAATGCAGTCCACTGCTGTGTGACCCATGGGACTCAAAAACCGAGTGTCTACTGAACGCCGGAAAAAAATACAAGATACCTCAGGCATACATTACTATGTTACATTACTCTTTTATATGTCCAAAGAAAACATTTTTTGCAATTAATTATAAGCACGGGTTTCCTGTCATTTAGCTAGTTCCACAAGAGGATATATATGTTTGCTATATTTTTTTCAGGGCAAATTTTGATTTTTTTTTTATAGCTTTAACAGACCCCCAGGGCTGGAGACAAAAAAAAGTACGTTTCTCACTGTCTCACATTAGCCACTTATCCTCGTCAGCGTCAGGGCAGTCCACAGCATCACCCAGAATCCCAGGGTTCTAGACTATGAGGGGGTACACCTTGGACTGCGTTCCAATCCATCACAGGGTAGCCACAAACATTTATTCACTCATTACAGGCAATTTACAGTGACCAATTCATGTGAAACATGTTTTTGGACTGTGGAAGCAAAGTGGAAGAAACTCATTAAAAAAAAAAAAAAACACAGGGAAAGCCTACAATCTCCACACAACCTGAACTGGTTTCAAACTGACAACCAAAAAAATTCCCAGACAGAAATTATGAAACTTTGCTTTGTTTCCGTGATACAGCGTAATATCGGTTTTGAACTTCTCTCCTGTTTGTGTGGCGCTTTCCTTTAATGTACAAAGACATTACCATTGCCTTCCTTCTCTTGTCCAGTGCTGCCGTACGTTCATATTTACAGCATCAAATTTGCAGACATTTCCTGTTACCTAGTATAAATTGCATAGGAGAGCACATACTTTTTTTTTCTTTTTAGCGGAATCTGTTATTTTTATTTCCACTCCTCCGAGGCCACTGAGGCTGAAGGTGCCAATACCTGTGGAAGTGCTCATATGAAAATACAATCAAAGGGTCAGAGTCAGGGCAGTGTATGCGGGACACATCTGTTCCGCTGTTACAGTTATGCAGTCTTTACCTTTAGCAACACATCAAATCATCTGCAGTTTCCTGCTACACTCATTCCTCTTCCTTTTTCCCATGTGACAGGTGACTTTGCTTCCAAGGAAGGCTTTCCAGTTTAAAATAATCCTGCATTTATTATCTCATGTACACAAACTATTTCACCACTAAGGAGCAAATGGAGAAGAAAAAAAAATGTGTTGACAAAAATAAAGGCTCAGATGGTGCTTCAAGAAAAAAAAAAAAGGAATTCTTTCACAAAGAGTATGGAAAAATACATACTTTTGTTGTGACAAAGTGCTTAATGTCTTTAAGTTCAATCTTTCCATAACAGCTTAAACATTGCCAGTACACTATGTTGCAACACAGTATGAGTCACTTTGCTTGTATTAGATATTTGGGTGGTACGCATGAACTCTGAGCATCCACAGAGGTGCACGTGCTCATGTCTTGTCATAGTTGTGTGTGTGTGTGTGTGTGTGTGTGTGTGTGTGTGTGTGTGTGAGAGTGAGAGAGAGAGAAAGAGAGAGATGTTATCAAAAGAAGCAATTAGGACTGACTCAACGGTTAAGGGTAAGCGTGGGTTTTCGCTGCTAAACAACTATGGGAAAAGCTGCACCAACAAACATGTTCTTTACTCTACTGTTTAACTGCACAATTCAGCACAGATATAAGCAGTGAAAATGAAAGGTGGTGGACAGGAAGTTTAATTTCTTATTTGTATTATTCAGGGCTGGCACTGCTGTGTGAAGCATTAGATACCAGGTGCACAAACGTTATGTTGACAGATATGTGCCGATTCTATTGATTCTGGTGACTTTTCCTTGACTTCCTCAACATCTACATCTCTGTAGGAATCAACTGCACTCCAACTGAAAGAGCGAATTCTGGAAACACAAACCAGTTCCATTAGTCTAGTTATGGCACCAGGCACCACACCGAACAGTAGGTCAAAAGGCAGCAGCATGCTTGTGGAACTGATGGCAACTGTCAACACGGGAATTTGTTTGACTGACACACATTATGCAGTTACCATCCACGCCTGACACCGGATGTGCAACTCTACCCCAAAAGTGCGCTTGGCAGTTGCAAGATAGCAGTGTGCTAGCACACAGCAGCCTCTCTAAGTCCAACCACAGTCACTACTGACTTTGTCTGCACTAATCCTCTTTCTTAGCCATTTATCTATTCAATATTGTCTGATCTGTGCATCTTTGTGTTATCCAATCCATATAGTGCATTGCAAAGATGGTTTCCTTCAAGATGGAGTGCGGAAAGTCATGCTGTGCAAAGGCAAATGCTTATAAAATGCCTCACAGTGAGGAGGAAACCTCAAACCTTGATCTATTTATTCATCTATATACCAACTTTTCTTTATTCTATTCTGTATTCTATATTCAACTTGTCTGGAGGTCATTATGTTTGTTAGTATTGTGCAACACTGCATTGTGTTGTCCCTCATACATCTGTACAAGTGAATGACAATAAATAGGACTTTGAACCTTTAAGCTTATTGGGGGCTGACTTTGGGCGAGACACCCCAGTCCTCACCTCTACCGCAGGCTTATTCTAAATGAGACTCTCTATCTGTATCCACACTCTTATGTAGAGCTGACACTGAGTTTGTAACTGCAGCTCCACCTGCATGCTCACACGCTTCAGATTCCCTCCCGCAGCGGACGCTGCCATGGGCTGCATTTGATACTGAGATTTTTAACAATAATGGATTTATGTAGGCTGACAGAATAAAAGTACATAAACCAAGCGTTGCATGAAGCCCATTATTCACAGCTGTGGCCAAAAAGACACCAGCTATATACTGTCTTTTCTATGTCGGTTTAAAACTAGTGCAGTACAGCTGATACTCTGATTAACGTTCCAAACCTGGTATTAAGAAACAGGGCACCTAATGAAACAGCACTATAAGAGGTCATTACTACAGAATATTTCCTAAATGAAACCTGAAAACCACACAAGCACACATAATACAAAATAGAATAGTGATGTGCTTAATAATGACAAATAAATACTAAAAACATTTGATGGGTATAAAATACAAAATGTTTAAAAGTTTGTTCTGAAATTTTTTGTTTTAAAAATATGGTAAATTATTACAATAAATTACTCAAAGGGCTAAAATAAAAATGTGCGCTATAAGAGGTTGAGATAATTGAGGTGTTACTGTACTATTGGTCACACTGCTTGGTCACTTTGGCGAGGGACACTTAGAACTGAGTCCGCAGACAGTAACATGAATTAATTTGCTACCCCTACCGGGAAAACTATGAGCCAACTTTACACATAAATATACGTACTACCGCATGCAATAAAAACATCAGACTGTTAAATCCATCATCTTACAGCTGGACAATTATAACGACAAAGCACATTGCTATTACGGGTTTTTGATAAATACTTTTCAGAACTTGTTGAAAGCCCCCGTTTTATAATGACAACTACGACAAGTTGGAGACTGCCAAATGCCCTGCAAAGACTAGACCAAAACCCTGTGAAGCAATGAATCCAGGTGGGGAAGGGGAGCAACCATGTCTGTACATACACCTCAGGTGCCAAATAGCTCTGGACTGTTCGATTGAAGAGAAACGTGCTCCTTTCTGCTCCTTCCGTTTCTCTAAGCATGGCAGTGTGATAAAGTAGAGATTCGAGGTGTTTACAGGCTGAAATGAGGCGTTGAGATGCCGCGGAGGAAGTGAACTGGGCGTGTGTGCCATTCCCAGATTACTTGTTTTTTCTGCTCACCTGATTCTTCAGTTCACAAGCCCTGACTTGACAGCACCATCATGTTTTAGGAATAGCAAGTGAGTGCTGCAGCCTCTAAAACCTGCTGCAGAGTTGTTCTTTATGGTCGACCCCAAAATGCGGTTAAGGACCACTGCAACGAGTCGAAAAGCGAGCAAAGCTGCCGCTGACCGGAGCATTATGGAACAGGACCACTTTAAGTTTGTGTTTCATTTCCCTCCAAGCGCCATAGAGGTTTGGGTAAGAGGGGAAGCTCGGTGAACCTCCTGCTCATGAACTTCAGTGACATGAACAGAAAGAATCCATGTACCCAGCAGTGGAGGGCCTGCAGCTCTTAAACACAACAGGGGTAATTAATGGAGCACGTGACTGAAGCACATGTAACTCACGATGTTGCTATCTTTAATCCAGTCAAACAGAGCGCAATAAGAGTGCACGGTCACAAGCCGAAGGGGACCTCACGTGCACATCAGCACAGGAGCCTCCAGCATGACGTCAGCCCAGCGAGGTCCTCCGAGTGTCATTGGGGCCTTCAGCATGCAACACTGGATAATAAAACAGTATTTCAAAAACACCAAATTACCCCCCCCCACCTCTACCCACGGGAGTAACGCACTGCTGGACTGGAAACTAGAAAAAAATGCGCACACATCTGCAAGTAATTAAAGAGTGAACTGTACTCCGTGTTTAACTAACTAATGACTTAAACAAACTGGAGCTTCGTGAAACATCATGGGTCGCCTCTGGGCTCTAGCCGGAGAAAACTTGTGGGACTGTGGCTTTGTCCTCTGCGTCAAAAACACCATTTGAAGATTATTGTTTATACTTCTCTTTGTCCGTGAGCACGCCGTCTATTCATCTTAACAGATCCGCTCACTTCTGAACATGGGGATGTAAAACAAACAAATGAACCTTATAATTAAGAGTATCTCTGTATAATTAAAGGATGTAGCTCTTGTTTTATAAATATAGTCAATTTAAAATAAGAGATCATCTTAACATTTCTAAAAAAAAAAAAAAAAACTATGGCATTGGAGTGGTTAAAGCACGCTGTTATTTTTTAAACCATGCTCTTTCATGCATAATGTGGTCGCATAGTGGAACATGCCCTCGTGACAGAGCTCCTGAACTTTGGAAACACAGCAGAGCTCACGACCCAAGAGGAAACTGCACGGAGGCCAACAAAAATCTTACTGGAAGCAGCCTGAGTCAATGTAACTTGGCACTGAGCAGGAGGAACTATAGCCGTGGTCGCCTGCCTGCCCTCAGCAATCTGCTCTGGATTTGTCATCCGCTACTAAATGGCCAACAGCAGCACTCCTGAACCTGTTGATGGAAAGCAAGGTCACCGGGGCCTTTTAACGGTTTCATAACACATGTTTTATATTGCTAGTAATTTGTTATTTAGCTGATGCCTTTATCCAAAATGACTTTCCTTTTTTTACCCATCTGTACAACCCAGTGTTCACACTGGAGCAACACATGGGGATGAGATTTAAACTAGCAACCTGGGGGTTACACAGCAATGGCTCTAACCTCTGTGCTACCTGCTACCCCTCAGTGAATTTACTTGTGCTTCAAACTGATAACCACGGCTTTGCTTTCTCAAAGAATTCTATCCATCTTGTAAATTATATACAAAGAAACTAGAGCTGTGCATGTTTATATATGTTACTGTGTAGGGTGGCACAGTGGAGCAGCAGACAGCTGCCTCACAGCAGTGGGGTTCAAATCCAGGTCCAAATACAGCTGTCTATATGAAATTTGCATGTTCACCTCGTGTCTGTGCTCTGGTTTCCCCCACGGTCCAATAACGTGTTGCGGGTGGACTGGCCACCCTAAACTGTTCATGATGTGTGACAGAGATGGATTGCTGAGATGGGCTGGTGTCCCATCCAGGGTGATCCACTCCTAGCTTAGCGCCCAGTGATTCAGGAATAGGCACCAGACAAGGACAAGAGGTTAAGGAACGTGAGTGACATTTGTGTGTGCACAGAAAAGCACAGCTCTTAAGTCAATTCCACGCGCTACTGCAGCTGCCAAAGGCAAAAGTCTCAAGCCTATTAGCAATGAGGGCATTTGGCTCCAAGCTAAGTTACAGGTTCACACCCCCAACACCTGCACTACCCACCTGTGTGAAGCAAACTCTGAAAACTGTATAAATAATGCTGAGTGTGATCCAGAAAAGTCCCTTCAGGCTTTTTTCATTTTGGGGGAGACTGCCAATAATTAAATAAAACCTTCATAAACATGTTGCTAAATTTAATAAGCTCACTGGGCTCTTTTTGTAACAGACTGGTAGAGGTTCACTTGTGAACTGATAAACAGTAAAGGCCAATTAGAAAATTCAATGCAAAATGTAATATGACTGCATTTCATGCAGCCTGACATTTGGCTCACATGGGCAGGGGGTCCCAGTGAAGTGCAGACTAAGCAGTGGCTATGTCACAAGTCTAATTTGTGCAAACTTTGGGCATTCTCACTCTGACAGCCATTTTCCGTGCTGACTGGACGTAAGGTGAGCCCAGAGCAGCCCTCCATCATCACACAGCTCATCGGCGCCACTGGCTTTTCGGAAGTGCTTTCGGCAGCTCTTTGCAACCACAGTGGGGCACCGGTGGCAAGCGAAGCTGGAGGGGCTTTCTCCCTGGCAAGCATCCTTAGTAAGGGCAGCCCCACCAGGCTCAGCCTCGTGGTTCGTCACATCTGAGAGGAATTAATCGGCTTGGTGCTTGTTAGGCTCAACAACAGACGGGCCATTGTGTTTGCTGGAAGGCTGACGAATCACTGGAATTGTGGATACGTGGAAAGTTCAAGTCTTCCAGCAGCCAAGTTCTACGCACTACTGCCTCATAATATAAAAGTTAATAAATAAAAATAAAAATGACAGAGGGGCCATTTGACTGGACCACAACACAAATCCTGCATCTTGTACTTTTGCCATTGTACTGGCACCGTCATAAATATATTTTACAACAAAAAAAGGAATAAAAAGAACACCCATCTTGTAAGTTTAATCATTTCAATCAGCAATTAAACAGTGTATGACTATTAAATCACGTTATTTGCCAAGTTCGACTACCTTTGCACGTGGGTATAAGACAATAAAAACCATAAGTGTATTCATTTAGCCAAAGCACCTTACAGTATAGGGTTTGCACACTAAGCTTCTTGTAGTGATTTACTCATTTATACAGCACATTCATTTTTACTGCACTGAGTCAGGGTTACTACCTTAATCAAGGATACTATAGCAGGAGGTGGGATTTAATCCCATGTCCTGTGGTTCCAACTTAAATTTAATCACCGTGCCACTTAACAAGTCCCCCTAGTGAGAACAGTTATATGAAAGCAAAAAGACTTCCATTGTGAGTTCCAATGATGCAACCTCAATTATTTAGTTTCTCAGATAATTTACATTAACTGAAGCAAATCATGCTGTAAAGTATAACAATAGCCACCCCCCACTGACACTCCAGCAACCTTTCCATAGCGGTTAACTGCAGCCTTCTGCTCTCCTCACATTCTGTTTATTTAAACTGTCTCTTCACAATACGGACTAGAATCCATCAGTGACTGCTCAGGCGGGAAGTGAAGCCCACCCGATATGATCTGCTGCTGCTTTTCAAACAACAGCCCCCAGTCATTCAAACAACACCAGTCGACAGCTGCCAAACAAGGTTTTTTTATGACGCCATTGGTCGTGGCAACACATACCATGTGACTGACAGTAAGTCGTAAACTGTATGGCTGCTAATTTTGTGTATCTGGCACCCAAGGTTGGCACTATGCTCAGTAGCGTTGGGTCTCATAGGCCTGTCACTTGTGGGCAGAAAGAGATGATTCTGGAAAACACCATTCAGCACTCTGGCACCCTGTCAGCCCACTTTGACATGTGTGCCATATCCCATCCGGCTACACCTTGATGGAAAGCAGCGCCAGACCACAGGACTACCCTCTACTATATTTGAGGGGTGTAAGGGTAACGGATACAGCTTTGGCACCCCTGCGGCTTTGCCATCCGGCCATGCCGAGGCTCCCCACCCTGGGGTACGTCCTGCCACTTTGTTGACTGCATCTCCAGCCTTGACTGGGCTGTGATCCGGAACGAGGACACAAGAGAACATCAGGGGCCTTAACCATGTATTAAAAGTGCATAGACCCCCCCCCCCCCTATAATCTGGCCAAATTATTTCCTAATTATACATGGACAGTTAAACAGTGTGAGTGTGTGAGAGCAGTTGGTCACCTCACAGCTGGGATACTCTCCCTGGACGGACAAAGCAGGTGGCTCGTACCTGTGCAGGAGTTCATTTCGTTTGGAGCAAAGCCTGTGGAGCAGACCACTGGGTGGACACGGGGCTGGATCTGCGGTGGTGGCGGCACAGGGTCCGGTGAAGACTCATCTCCGTTGCCAATGAAAATCTGGGCGCTTTTGGGCAGGCAGAGATACCCACCAAAATGGTTAATGCACTTCATGCCTCCTTTGCAAGCATCGGTCAGGATGGAACACTCATCAATGTCTAATAGAGAGGACAAGGGAAGAGACTTGTTAGGATTATTTAGCACAGTTGTACAGTACAACCAGCTACGTTACAGTATACTGTCAAACTCTTTGCTTATAGCAGAGCATTTTTCCAGATAATTATGACGATATAATAGATCACAAATCCATCAGTTACCTTTGCATATTTCTCGGACGGGATCAAATTCATAGCCATCTGTGCACTGTGCAATTGAGAAATCAAGACAGTTAATGCCACGATCAACAGTACAGCTCATCCTCACATGACTGCACTAATGCAGGGGGTCCAGTTATGGAACTGAATGCTAATTTTACTGTATTATCATATGGGATTTTTTTTGTAATAATAATTTCTCCATGTCTGCAGTGGACTGGCATCGTGTCCACGATGAACTTAACTAGCCTTGCACCCCTTGCTTCTGAGATGGGCTCTGGACCTCCGTGAACCTGACTTGGGAAAGTGTTTAAACAATACTGAGTAAAGCGAGTGAGTCATTCTAACACGATAATAATCTCGCTATATGTATGTAAAATGTTTGAACAAACTCCTAACAAACATTAATAAAGTATTAGTTATCTTAATGAAGAGGGGTGCGGCACAGTAAAAAATACAGTTCATGCCAAATCTGCAGTTCCAAAAAATATTTTGTGTTATGTTGACTTGAATGCTTGAAAATCACTTTAAAAGTTTAACTCAGTTTATTTTGTCTAATAGTTTGAGCATCATTTTACCTATTATCCAAACCCTTCTTTCTGTTTTTTTAAAAATATATTCCAAATAATATTTTGATGCAGTGGACTGTCTGATCATTCTGATACCTGCTCATCCCACAGATCACCATGCATTGCGTTATACCCTGAGGTGTAAACGGTAAACCACTGTAAAACTGCAAGCCACGTCGCTGTGCTGTGATCAGTTTAGCCTCACGACGACCGACAACATCTCGTCCCACGTTAAGAGACCCCGTGGGTGCCCAGCTGGTTGTGAAAGACCACTTGCCGTGTAGGACACGGGCTCCTCCGGCTCCTGGGGCGCGATCAGGTGGACCATCACACACAAGCACAAGCAGATCCTCAGCATCGTCGGATCTCTGCAACGGGAAGGCAGGGACACATGGATGCCACATAGAGCGCGCACGCGCTGGCTTACCCGTCGCCTCGCGCCCCGCGCACCGCCTTCACGCGCGGGACACCGTGACGTGACCGTTCTCACTTTCTCTATGACAATCTTACGGGATGCATCGCGAAATTATTCTTTTACTGCAAAAGATTTTATCGGCGATTTCTTGACTGCCCGAAGTGTAAGTTAATATTACAATGTATAGCAAACCAATCGGAAGGTGAAAATGCCGAATATGCGGTGCTTGTCGGAGTTAAAGTAACAGAAAACAGGTACGGCTGCAAGTGCTGCGTGTGTTATTTATAGACGAAAGGGAGGCATTAAAACACCGTGGGACTTTTCACTAAAATAAACAGTGCGCTGTGTCCAGGAATTTTTTCGCGCTGTTTAAATTCCTTGCCCATTATCAGATCATATTCCTCACCGCTTGTCGCACGCAAACACGGCGCGGATCTCCTCACGAAACGCACCCCTCCTCGCGCGGAGAAACCCCGCAAAGCGCGCGAAGGGTCCCGCATTACCTGGCCAACGTGCTTCCGTCGTCCGTGGGAAAGTGGGCTTCGTCAGCGCTGCAGACCCTCAAAGCCGCCGTTCGCGCTCGCTCGCACCAGCTCGCGCCTCACAGCGCACCGCTTTAATACCGGCGGCGAATCGCGGGGTTCGCGCGCGCGCCGGGGAGCGCGCTGGGCGGTGCCTCGCGCAGGTTGGTTCCGCGTCTTGCGCGCGAACTCCCCCCCCCCCCCCCCCCCCCCNGCGCGCCGGGGAGCGCGCTGGGCGGTGCCTCGCGCAGGTTGGTTCCGCGTCTTGCGCGCGAACTCCCCCCCCCCCCCCGCCTCCTCTCCTTCATCGGGACCGCGGTTCGAGATCGCAGATCCAGCAGAGACAGGGTGTGGCTCCCTCTGCAGGTGAAGGCATCTCCCGAGGGAAAAGCGCTACGCGAGACCCGGCGGTTGAGTATCAGTGCAAACACAGCACCGACATTTTCCAAATCGAACTTGCACGTGGAGTCGCACCCTGACCATCCAGATGGACCAGCTGTGCAGGTGATACTATGGGGTGTTTTTTTTCCCTCTTTGTTGATCTTTGTTGACCCTTACACTCCTGGGCTGTGGGGGTCGGGGGTGGGTTTGACTGGGCGAAATTAATATGTTCCCTGTGTGTTGGTATATTTTTTCCCCCCGCTGTCCTCCATTTTCCTTCCACAGTCCAAAGACGTGGTTTCAGGTGCAGTGGTGACTCTGAATTGCCCATAGTGTCGGTATCTGTGAGTAAATAAGTGTGTGTGTGTGTGTGTGTCATCTGGCATAGGTTTTGGACCACTGAGGCCCAACATTGGACAACAGTTAGTTAGTGATGGATGGACAGATGTCCTCTTCAGTGATCTTTTAGACGCCGATGGGTGTTTTGATCCTGTATATTTATAGTTACACGAGTGAAGTTTTCCAGTTTGAGACCATGCTGGAAAGCCAGCGCAGAAACGTGTGAACTGAGGTCTGTTTTTCATAAACTCATTTTATCGGCATGTTTATCACTGCAAGGAATGCAGATGAGGCAAGTATTTGTGACCTGAAACTGGTTCGACCCAGGAACCAAAGTGGTATCATTGCACTGATGTTTCATGCTAATCACAAACATTTATCCCCATTAAAGACTTTCATTTAGAATAAGAAGGGAAATAAACTTCTAGGTTTACGATAGCTGAGTGAGTGATATGTTATTACTGCTTAGTATTGACAGTGAAATGCACTATAACAAAGGGAACGTGGTGGTTTATGACGCTCATTAAACTCAGCCCCCTCCAGGAGTCCAAAACCCTGTTGACACCTGCAGGGGCACAATGGCCACTTATACCCGGTTAACTGCTCCATCACAGAAAGCAGAAGATGAATCCCTGTCAGCTGGGGTTCTAGTCACCCAGCGATACCATTTCAATGTAGTTTACATGCTGGTCCCAAGAGCCAAACACGTCTGCTGAGGTCGGTCAGAAGTCCAGCAAACTGCACTAGTGCTGCTGTGTATGGGTCCTATTAGGTGGAGGAAGGGGGACACCACCAAAACCCTTCTGACATTTTCAGACTGTCCTCTGTGTTTTGGACACCATCTCTCCTTGGACACATTTGGAACCATGTACAAAGTGTGCAGCATAGGTGACATTTTATTTATCTTTTTGTGATGTTGTAGTGTTTGTTGTTGTCTCTGACCTTTGAGTCGTGCAGTGTGTTCATCACCAGGATTTCACTGCCCACCATCCAGACCACCTACAAAAAGCGTTGTGTCAGGAAAACTCGTATGATCACCACAAGCTCCTCCGACCCTCTCTGCTGTCATCTGGAAGATGGTATCGCAGCTTGAGGGTCAACATCACCAAGTTTAGGAATAGCTTTTTTGTCACTGACTGTTAGACTGCTGAATTCTTGACAGCATTGGAACAATCACCACCACCACCGCTGAGCACCCACTGACTATCGTCAGCTCCATTACTCCATCACTATGCTCTTTTGGGCTGACACCGATGTTGTCACACCCGGGACCTGAAGGGGCCACCCCTCCAGCTTAGGGGTCACAGGTCCAAGTGTTCCTATCACCAATGGTACTACCTTGGTTTTCACCTTCCACATTCTCTAGTGTTCATCTTTCAACCCCTGGGCACTTCTCCACCTTCTCATATTCCTTCTTCCTGATGTTTCTACCACTTGGAGTCTCCACATCAATCTCCACTGCTGTTTTCTCCTCGTCTCTCTCTCGTCTGCCGCCAGTATATCTGGTTGGGTAGCCAGTACCTGTTTCTAGATAAACTGGGCGTGTGTTTGTTTATACCCTCTACGTCATCTGCACAGTGTTAGTTTGGGTGTTGAAAATCCTCTTTTCGAGAGAAAAGATACACGAGATAGAAGGTCGGTCAGCAAAGCCTTGATTTATTTAATAAACAGTCTTAAAGTGTTTATCAAAGAACAGTTTAAAAGTGGTTGGTCTTCAGTAAAAAGCAAAAAGAGGGGCATAGATGTGAGCACGAGAGTTTAACAAAGAGAAAATGCTCTTCGTTGTCTTGGAAAAGTTTGAAATGAATTAGATGGTGTCGTAGAAGAGGATGAATCGCTGTTCGGATCCTCCATGTGTTCCTATGAACGATAAAGCGCTTTGAAATAATAAGTAACAGTGGACGAATATGCAGTTTTTAAGCATTCTTCTTTTGTTCTACCGTTATGTTTTTTTTCTCAGATCTCCACCAACCCAAGACTAGACCAAAATTGTTCAAATGCTACACAGTAGATTAAAACTAAACACAAAATACAAAAAAACGGATGTCTCAACTCGGCACTGTCGGAAGGGGATCGCATCGTTTCCAAAAGCGCTCGCAAAAGTCTTCCTCGTGGAAATGGATTTATTTTATTTATTCATCGCGTTATATCGGAATCGGCCGGTTAAAAGCCGCGCTGCAGCAGAAGCGACTGTACAGTTAGTGCACTTGGTGACCAGTAGATGGCGCCAATCTCCCGATAAAGAGAACGACCCCCTACAAAGTAACTGATTTAGTGCGCAGTCTAGGTCACGCTGCGTTCGGAGCACCGGGCACTTAAATGCCTCCTACATTAATCATAGGAGCGCTGGGGGTCCAAAGAGAGCAGGAGCGCGCACCCGTGGGGGAGAAACTGGGAGCGCGCGCCGGTCACATCTGCTGCGCTGGATCATATTCTGAACTCGTGCATGAACAGATCATCTCGGAGCAAAGGGTCCACATGGACCCCACGCGTGTGGGGACCCATCTTGTACCAGGAGAAGCCACGTGACGTGGCGGGGCAGTGATGGGGCGTGTCCTCGCGGTACGTCTGTGCGTTACTCCCGCACGGAGCTGCTGGACCGCCCCCCCCCCCCACGGCCGCACAGTCAGCGAGTGCTGTCAAATCCGACCCCCCCCCCTCCCCTTCACCACTCTCTACGGCTTCTGCAGCGTTTTGTTGTTCACCATGGTAACTGCTGTGGTAAACACAGCACCCCGGCCAGAACGGACGTCCGTCTCGCGCACGTGTGGACATTCCTTTGCGGCACGAGGGACGTTTCAGAAACACTCGATTGTTTACATCTGTTGTTCCTGTTTGTCAGCGGTACATATCTGCTTTCTGGTTATTTTAGAAATATCTTGTAAATCACATAAAGAGGCTGCAAAACGATCTGCTTGCAGGAATCCTTTCAAATAGTTTTTTTTAATATAAGGTTTTGCAGTAAACTAATTACAGTAACCGCACGGAACGCACATTCTGCCCATCTATCTGTAACACGAAATTTGCAAACAACGGTGAAAAATGTCGGCGCTCATAAGTTTGTTGTTGAAATTAGTCATCTTTTTGGCACTCGGGTTTGAAGACCCGCCATCCTGCTTATACTGCAGTCCCGCTATTAAATAATGGCTGTTATGCGGTAAACCCAAGTCACGCCGCATCCTGGCCAAAAATAAACAACCCAGCATTAAGTTTATCAGTGAATTATTCGTAATATTTGGCGTTCCCGGACCTCGAGCAAGGTAGAGCCCTGCTGCTGTCCAAGGTACTGACGGCGACAGAAATACCAACTGGAACGGATAGGCCCCCTTACTTTTCATTTTATTAGCGATCGGTAAACGTCCAGTGGTCGGGAGACCGGTCGTTAAATTCTGCATTAAAGGCCACGGTATTCTGCTATTGACTCCAGAGTAAACTGACACAATCAATATTTCTCAAAAACTGTCAATCGTTATTGTCTGCTGCTATAACGGTCGGTATTCCCGTAACGGCCGGCAAACGTTTACACCTAAAAAGCGAGTAAAAATCAGTGCGTTCGAAATGCATACGTCAAAACAGCGAACGTAATTTTTCCCACAGTCAGTTCTCGCAGTTATAATCCAAAATAAGACTTTTGCATAACAAATAACCCCTCCTGCAGGTACTGAGAATTTAGCTGGAAAACTAAATTGGTGGACATGGGAATGGCACGTGCGCTGGTGTCGGTGCCCCGGAGCGAGTAAAAATGTCTCGTTTGAAGAAAAAAGGAACACATGCACGAGAATCCCACGTCACTTGTGGAGTTTCTTTCGATGCTGAAGGCAATGCATCAGGAACTGATGGCACTTTAACATCATCCAATCAGTTCCTGATGCAGTATCATCGACATCAGAAAGCTCTGCGTGGAGCACCAGTTACACCATCTCACCATCTCCCTCATTTAGCAGCATCAAATGGGCCAGTAACAAAAACTGTCAAAATGATGTGCGCCACAGTCAAAAGACCCATGGAATCTACTGTCAATATGAGGCAACAGTAACTAGGCCTCTGAAAGGAGCTGCAGCCAATCGGGCGGGAGGGTCGTGTCAAACGTGCGGTTGCATAACTGCAACGGCGTCGCCCCTGGAACCCGCGTCTAGTGACAGTGAGTAGGCGAGCCGGGCGAGGGAAACCCTGCGTTTAGTGTAATCTCAGTGGCCACCGTGAGAGCGGCTACGGAACTACTCACAGTTGCCAGCTGAGATTTAACCAAATCGCAGCTGTTTTACCACGACAGCTGAGATCCGCTGGCAGTCAAGCTCTCGTCAAAGTTCACCTGTCACATCAAGCGTCGAAATGGCACATTTTGCAAAGTCACAGCAGCCGTTTCCCGCAAAACACAACCCAGATATAATGGACTAAAATGACCGAACAAGCGTGAATTTATAAAAGACCTCAGGCCCCCCCCCCCCCCCCCCCCCCCCCCCCNCCCAAAAAAAATGGACAAAAAGGCCCGAACAAGCGTAAATTTAAAAAAAACCCCAGGCCCCCCCCCCCCCCCCGAGGCACCCTTATTGTATTTTTAAAAAGTAAAAATAGAAGTTATTGTTGCCGCCACCGAAAGAAATTTCATTCCCCCGGCTTCCTATCAGCTTCCCGGCTGCATGAGAGCCCAGAGCAGACAGACTGCACAATCTCTCCAGGTGAATGTGAGATACATGCTACATCACAGTTGCCTGCAGAGATTACCCAGTCCGCCCCCGTCCTCTATGCACCTGCCCCAGTGGCCTGACTGGATGGACGCTGACCACACGCTGTGGTCTAATCATTCATGTTAAGATGTTACAGGAACACTAATTGTTGGTAAATTTGCTTGGAAATAAGGCGGGTTTAAGCCCCTGCTCACGCAGAGAACTGACGGAGGACCCCGTAGCCCTCAGTTTAATCCGGGGGCCGAGCAAACAGCCCGGGACACAATGGAAGTGTGCCTTAAACAAATGGTGGGCTAATCTGCAAGCCAGATTGCCGCAGGGGAGTGTGCCCACAGGCAGCCAGGGCCATCCAGGGAATAATAGAGGTCTCCCAACAGCAGCTGGTCCACGTCCTGCCCCCTAGAAAAGCGTGTTACCCCAGGGGAACCGTCCTCCTGTTCGTCAGCTACGATGGTTACCGTGGCGATACTACAAGAGTACGTGGCTCATTGTTGGAGTCCGTCCTCTGGAGCCAGCGGCAGGCCTCGGGAGGGTTGCGGGGGGTGGAGGGGGCGGGGGTGGGGTTGAGCTCGGATCCTTTGGAGAGGTCCTGACCTTTAATCCTGCGAATGCGTTGCAACAAATTGTCGAGATAAATTGGAGCGAGAGGGAGAGAAGGAAAGCAGCTTTTTGAAATGGTGTTCTCAGGACATCTCTAGACCTCTCACCAGAGAGGCTCCTCTGTGGCTGGTGACCACTGCGGTGACGTTTATTTGTACAGAAGTACCATGGTAACAGATCTAGTTGGGTTGGAATATTAACAACTATATCGAAACATTCTATGCCTCAACTACTGGAAAACTGTCTTCAGTGGTTGGGATTAATTGTGACCATTGTGAGTCATAAGTAGATTTAAAGGACTTTATGTGTAAAATATTAGAATGTGCATAAAACTGACTTCCACCTCATAAAATGTGTCTCAGGCCTGCTGTAATAATAATAATAACGTAATAATACGCACGTGTGCTGCGCAAATCCTCTACTGACGCTGCGTTCCATGTAGGAATGTATCCCGGGATAGTGTGGTGGCGCCCTCTGCTGGTTGGGTAGCAGAAGAGAACCGAGAGGTTACCGGAATGACGGAAGAAACGCATCCAGTTGGACTGTTTACTTTAACGAAAGTTTCCTTTATTCGTACAGATCCTGCCTACAACAATTGAAGAATGGTTTTCAGAACCAAGTTTTTCATGAAAAAATTAACTGTTCGCGGCATAAGGGCGTTTTTTTCCGCTTTATTTAGAAAAGCACAACTGTCTTGGTTGTGAAATGTTCCCACGGCGGAGCCCACGACTGAGTCAGAGCCGCGCGTCACTTCACACGGTTCGTTTGATCCAGTTATCGCGATAATCAAACGCCCGTCATATGAAATCACGCTGCTGGCGATCATTACGTCCAAAAACGTGGCTTTGGTCACGTGTCAGATGTTCATCGTTCGAACAGAAAGAGGCCGAGTTGGTGACAATGACACGCGTGTTCATTTTAAACTTCACACATTATTGAGCTTAAAGAACCACTTTTAACCAGCGCTGACATGATGGGTGTTTGAAAAACGTACAGACAGAATTTCTGCATGCCAGCAAGAGGCCTCATTTAAAGGTGGGGAAAGTAAGAGATTTCGGCGTAGAAACTGAAAAAAAAATGTGGAAGAAATGATTTTCTCTCGTGAGAAACAAGGTGTCACCGGGCGGATGTGAAGAGGCGTTTGCGTGAAGCGCGCCTGCTGGTCGGTTCGGTGTGTTCGAGGTGCTGCAGTGACGGGCCGGGTGTGTAAGCGGGCCTACCTTCTGCTAGGTGTGAGTCCCCATCCCGGCTCCGGGCAGCCCTGTCCCGCACACTCCCGCACACTGCGTGTTTCTGTCTCCGGCCCCTCAGGGAAACTCACAAAAAAAGGAAAAAAATCTAAAGTTTAGTATGTATGTGGGGGGGGGGGGGCAGCCTGTCTGTGCACTTTGTTATCCAGCCAGTGGACAGAGTCCTTCTGACAGCGCGACCCCCCCACCTCCCACCCCAAAGCTGCGGGTCCCGCAGCGCGCAGCGGGATGGGGACGTGTGGGGGGGCTCCGTGCCATCTGTCCCCCACCGCCAACAATGGCAGTTAGAAACAACACACACACACACACAGACACGAGCGACCGGTGTTTAACTTTGAGTTTCAGCCTCCTGTTGTTTATTTACACGAAAAGCAGCGATCGCACGAGCGCGCGGCACCGGCGCGAGGTCGCGCGCGCAAATCGCCTTCAGTTCATCGCAGCTCCCCGTCTCGTTCACCGATCTCTAACCAACTAACTAACCAACCAGTAACAGACGGGTGGACCTCGTCGCGTTAAGGCTTTGCGCGTATGAAGATGCGCAGCTAATATATTTACCGAATTTATTTTTAAACAGTCCGATTTTATATTCATTCTTTGCAAACAAAACATGTCGAGCGGTCAGTGTGAGGAAGCAGCGGCCCTCGTTGGCGCCCCCCCCCCCCTCCTCCTCCTCCTCCTCCTCGGCAGACCCGCCGCGTGCCCGCTGCACCTGCTCGGCGCGCTCACCCCGCTGCGCGCCCTTGTTCCGGCCTGTTGTTGCGCGGAGCCGCGAGCCTAATGACTGTGGGCAGGCGAGCAGTGTGACGGTTGGAGCGCTGCCGTGCAGATGTTCCGCAGCTCCGCTCCTCATTGTTCCTGCGGCCGGCGTGTTTTCCCAGGCCTGGACTGCAGTCGCCATCCACCGCTCAGCATCGCTCTGTGTCAGTTACGCAACAACATTTCAGGTGTTCGAGGGAGCAGAAACGTTACTTGGTAGAACTTAGTCCGACCTGTCGGAACGAGCCCCCTCTGTCCCTCAGAGCTGCCGAGTCCCTCGGTTCCGCAAAACCCGCGGCTTCGGCTTTCTCGCAGAGCATAAGCGACGCGTCGTTTTGGGAACGCACAGTCGACAACCGGGCCCTGGCGCTCCGTGTTCCCGGTCACGCGTCACGCTCCATTTAGTCCGCACGCTTTCAGCCTCCTTCTCCTCCTCCTCCGCTCCCGCGAAAATAAGATGTAATTTGTCAGTTGGGTGCGACGTTCAAAACAAACTCTGCTGCACAATAGCCCTGCCAGCTGAATTATGGGCCGGTTTGGACGGGGTGTGGGGGGCGGGGGGGGGAGCGTCCGAGAGACGCATTGTCTTGAGCGCGGAAAGCCTCGGTGGGCGAGGAATTAAAGTGAAGGGTGCGGGGAGAGGGGGGTCTCATGGCGTCCCCCAGGGGCGCACGCTGCCCGCGGACAGTGGCGCTCGCGCTGAATGGTCCTGACATTTTTATTTGTCACAGCCCTGCGGTTCTGAAAAGATCTCAGCAGAATCCGGGGACAGGGGAAGCCAGGAGAGGGCCGTGTCCAATTCGCATCGGGGCACACCGAGTCACCCCCTTCGGATCCTGTCACTCCTGCAGGAAACAGCAGGAAAATATAAAGCAAGAAAAAAGGTCCCGTACACGGCTGTAAACCTGGTACCAAAATCAGTGAGTGACAGGGGTGGTTGGGGGGGGGGGGGGGCTG
This sequence comes from Arapaima gigas, assembly GCA_900497675.1. Taxonomy (NCBI): domain Eukaryota; kingdom Metazoa; phylum Chordata; class Actinopteri; order Osteoglossiformes; family Osteoglossidae; genus Arapaima; species Arapaima gigas. The sequence goes on from UFQX01000278.1 coordinate 359,245, forward strand.
GTGTTGCCTGTCACACCTGCTCCCATGACTACACCACTCATCCTGGACCAGCGGGACCCACCTGACCTGAGCTCCTCCACTATTCCTGCTTCTTCAGAGACTCATCTGTCTTATTTAACCACAAACCGCTACTTGCGGATCGCTGCAGAAAAGTACGGGGAGAAGCAGCTCTTTATGTTCAGTTAATCAGAAGCATCGTAAGTATTGTTCGGTTGACCGGCTTCTGCACCTGCAGGAAGGCCGAGCTTGGGTTCCACCCCAGGATCCTTTGTCAAAATGTTTTACGCCCGACAAGACCATGAATGAATTCCGAAAACCTGCAAAACTGATCGCTTGCCCCCCCCAGCCAGACTACTATGCTCCTCCACCTCTGGCTGCTTGGTGGTTCCAAAATAAGGTTCTCCGCTCTGGCTCCCAGGTGTGGGAACAAGCTCCTCTGTCCCTCAAAGCTGCCAAATCCCTCTCACCGTTGAAGAAAGTTCTCGAGACCAATCGCTTTTGGTGCTTACACAGATACACAAGAGAGAACAAAGTACAGTTTCTTCTACACCACAGAGCACAACACACTGAAGAGGACGGCACAACACAAACAAACTGAACAGATGAGTAGAAGAACAGGAAAATAAATGAAATAGGTGCATAATAAACAAGATAAACCGAACGATAAATAACGAAGAATGTAAGAGCAAGTGGAAACAAGGTTGATGGTGGAGCGAATGGGAGGGGTCAGTGGTGGTGGTGGTCTGATCAGTCCCTATGCTTTCAGGAATCGAGAAGCCTAGCAGCTTGCACCAAAAGAGCTAGTTGTTCTTGGCTCCGAAGAAAAGCATCCACTAAATGAACAGACCCCCAAGGACCACACACATCCCTCCCATGTCATTCCTGCTCCCTTTTAACAGCCACGCAATTCTCTGGCAGGCCACACGCAAGCTGGCGCAGGGTCGTGACTCGGACGCCGTGCTGTGATCATTTCAGAGGTGGCCGTATCAATCTAGGTTCATCCTACATTGCAAATGAAGAGGAGTCAATCTGACGGATATAGGAACCCTGACCTTTCCGAGATGCGCTCCGCTGTCTAGACGACACACGGAATCGATGCAAATTGCATCATTTTGGGAGTTTTATCACCATAATGCCATTACCACCACTTCAAAAACGGCGTATGGATCAGCCCTTCAATCGCTGTGTTCCGGCCAAAAATCTTGACACGAAGCTGCATTTCTTATTTCACGCGATGCTGCGTCTTTAACGCTGACCACTTTCGTCACGGCACCACAGATGAGGCTTTGCTCACAGTCGGTATTAAATTACGAATTAAAAAATAATAATTCTGATTTAAATATGGACTGGATAGTATGAGTAGAGCAAATAAACAGAATAAACAGCAGCAGCTGGTGCGTAGAGCCGCTGCACTGTACGTGGGGGTTGAACCCAGGTTTAGATTCTACCTCCTGCTGCTCCTTGATGAATCCACTTACCCCGAAATGATCCCGTAAAAATGACCGTGCCGTACAAATTGGTAAACCGTCATAAATAACATTGCAAGTTGCCTGGAAGCAAAGCAAAACAATAAATAAACAAACGTGGAGAGTCAAACCACCTTCATTTTAATGAAGGCAAATGAACCAGGTGTTTCCCAACCCCCCCCTTACCTGTGTAAGCCTGAAGAGTGTTTCGAGGTCTTGTTCATCTGCCATACCTGGACCATATGTGTCGAACCCACGAGCTCCAAGCACCAGTCCAAGGTTAACCACTCCTTCCAGCCCAGAACGTTCCTTTGCCATCTACAGGGACATGAATCACGTCCAGTGTTAAATTGAGCTGCGACTTCTCCTGACAGAGGCCACGCATTTTTCAGCCTCCTAATCGTCAAAATGTTTATTGGGAACAGAATGGCAGCGTGTGACCTTTTAAAAAAAAAAAAATGTAATGTCAGCCACACAACACAGCCATATGTCTCTTTTCACACTGGACTGTAATTTATATCGCCGCATACTGAGAAATTATTTTCAAAAGAATAGCCCACCGCAGTGGAGACTGATAAAGCCGAAACAGGGCTGACACTGGATTTTTTGTCCTTTACTGTGACATGCAAAGTCACATATTCAGGTAATATAGAGATCAAAGACAAAGACTGGCTGCTCCAGTTTTCTCCCACAGTCCAAAGATATGCGTTTTAGGTGGTTTGGTGAATCTGAATTGCCTGTGTGTGTGTGTGTGTGTGTGTGTGTGAGTGAGAGAGAGAGAGAGCGAGAGATGGACTGGTGACCCGTCCAGGGTGTTCCCTGCCTCCTGCCCTACGGTCCTGCCCCACTGCAACCCTGTGTTGGTCAAGCAGTTCCTGAAAACAAATGACCAGGTCGGTAACGTGAAGGTTATTTGTTCAAGTCCCAGTTGCCCTCGCTTCACCAAGGTATTTACTATGAATTGCTCCAGTGAAGTATTCCTCTGGGTAAAACAACACATTACTTTGCACTGAAGCGCTATCTAAGCTATGAATTCACCAAAAAAAAAAAATCCACGTTTTCATAGTGTCCAACTGGCTCACGGTGCCCATGATTCCCTGAGACCAACCTTGCACTCCGGAGCCCAGCCTTGGTTCCTTATCACCTGGCTCGTGTCAGCTGGTGCTGTTCTCACGTCGCAGACCTTTGGTCTTCCCAGCATCCTCTACAACTACGACCCTCACCTGTGTCTTTTCCAGCTTCCCTAAATAGCTCACCCTGCAGTTTTATCGTACAGTTGGAGAAGCTTCTCTGCTGCACACACATTGCATGGACCAGAACCCACATGCAGGGTTAAAACTGCCCAGCAGGTTCCTCTTCCTCACTTGTGACAGCTGTGCATGTTGACCAGCATTTATCTCTATATCACTCAGGACATCGGGGGGCTCTGCGGATACAGCATTTCTGCTGCAGGAACGGCTCAGCCCCAGGGACTTGTGGGAATGCTGGCCTGTCTTGTGATTGATGGCCCAGCAGTGTCTATTAGCTGAGTGAGCAACACGTGCCCGTCTGGCCCTCCATCTCACTTAAAAACTTTGTGCTACGTGTAAATAAACAGGGATTATAGACTGAGATGGAAAGAGATGAGCGGCACAGCTCTAATTTCCATTAAAAAGCCCATTTTAAGGCTATGGTATTACAATAGTAATAATAACAACAAAATAACAATAATCTGAAGAAGAGGAAGAAGATAAGATTTTATTTCAACCCACATTTATCGGCAAGGTGCCTACAGCATATTTGAGGTGTTGTTCATACTCATGACCTCCAAGTACACTGAGAAATAGGTGTTTGTTTTAGCGAAACTAGATACAATCCCCCCCACCCCCATTGTGTCTACAAGCAGCTGCAGCATGAAGTTGGAATAAGGGGAGGATGTTGCTCGAGAAGGAGAATATAGTCAAAGTGAGAGGTGGGCGGTGGCCGATGCCCAGTGCACCCGCCCCAGTGCCCCGCGCAAAGAAAGAAAACCACAAAAAAATAATTGTGCCGTCTCTAATGCCCCCTTTACCCCACCCCCCACCCCCCGCGATGATCTGGCTATCCCAGCGAGGGATTAACAGAGAGGGCAACTCCCACCTTGTGTGATGCACAACACGCTTTTGCAGCACCTTCTTCATCGTCAGCACCATCATCATTGCACTCTTCAACACAGCGTGCACACAATGCCTTCAAGCGTCTCCCAGAATCTTCCAGAACCTAAAGGCTGTATTTGGTTCAGAGCCACGCCCCTCCAGCCCCAGTCCTAAGCCACACGCTGGATGGTGCAGTGTGTAGCCGCTATGTGCTACCAAAGAGGAGAATGATAGGGAGGCTTCTGGTTCCCAACCCTGACACCAACACCCCCCCACACCTCATTAGATGAGCCCACCACGTTTCCATTTATTACTCCTTATAGTAACAAAATAACTCCACTTCCGTTAGGTCCTCTTATTGTCCAGTCAATATGGGGGCTGAATTACTATCTCAAGACATTATAAAGCTTGTCTATTAAAAAAATAAGGTCAGGACCTACAAAATATACCTTTTTTGTTAATGCATGATTAATATTAAAATATCTTACAAAAAAGCACACACGTTTTACTGCCGCAGCCAGAAACAGACCTGTTTGACTGAAGTGAAATGACTTTGTGAACAAAACAACCCATCAGGATGACCCCCCCCCACCACACCTCTACAAACAAAAAACTCCACCATTTATTGACAAACATTTCCGCAAGGCATCGCAGCAGCAGCATCGACTGACAAAACATGGATGGATATTAATTAAAAAAATATATATATATATATTATCTGAGGAGTGTCGCACCTCATCAGGACAAACACAACGAAATATTTTTTGTAAGACGCCAAAGGTCACACAACACCAGTTCTGGATGAAGTACAAGCCTGCGGTTAACATTCCGTCAACATGTTAGCAAAATGACGAAAACGACAAAAACGTTAAGAAAATCAAACTGTTATCAATATATTGGGGATATATTAGGGATATTTTAAAATATCTTAGGCCCACAGTTTATTCACCAAATGCTCTCCAAGTCAGCAATGGACCCTTGGAGAAAAAGACATTTTTTTTGTAAGTTCACTGTCTTTTGCATCTATCGTCAGTATTTATCAGCAACAAGACGTTTAGCTTCACATTATGAAATGTTCAGGTTCAGGTCCAGCCAAGCAAAGCATGATTTGAAGTAACAAGCTATTGGTAGCCAGGGGGTTCAGGTGGAATAAAGGTACAATAATACCTTGTTGTCCTTGCCAAAGAGGTCAGCTGTCAAGACCTCCAAGTTCTTCTCCCCGCCCACTATCCGAATGCAAGTAGACAGAAGAGGACGACGCGGCAAATGAATAAACTGTTTTTGTTTGCTGTTGCTGAAAATGCAAACACCTCTCGGTCTAACTTCTCCGGTTGAGCAAGGAACAGGTGGTCCATTAAAGATGGCAGTATAGCTGTGTGAATAATACCACACGGGGGGACCCATCTCCGTGCACAGGGGCAAAGCAGATGGTGGCACGTGTCCCTCTGCAGACAATGAAATCTTCTGCCAAAGGTAAGACAAAGGGGCTGTCCAGATAAATGTGACCTCTTCACTGGCCATTTTTCGAACCAGGAACCGGGGTGGTGGGGAGGGGGGGTTGCTGTCAGCACAGAAAACTTGTTTCTTTTGACACAGCAGTCCCTGAAAGTTGCCTGAACTATGGTTCCATGGTTTTTGTGCTTTAACAAACACACAGAGGGTAGGATTCCTGAACTGTACGCTTCTGGGTTGTGTGTCACTCGGAGAGAAGCCTTTAGAATAATTAGAGGAATAATTTATCCACAAATAATTGCTACTTTCTGAGTATTGCTCTGAAAATTTTATTAAAATTGTATACATAGCAAACTTGTTTCTGCGTGCAAGCGTAACCGCATAACATGCCCTAATTTATTATAGGAATAAACATTAGTGACGTTTTATTTAAAACTGAAACGCAAAATTCAGATTTTATTTTTTCTGATTTTTCTGATTCTTATTCTGATTTATTTGTGTAGATTTTGGGAGAATCGTGATGATTGCTTGAACATCCAAACAAATTGGTTTTTTTCCTCTTTATTGCTTTGAGGTGATTTCAATTAGAATCACTGCTTCCGAGACCTGGACGACTGCAAAATAAATCAAGGCAGATACTGTTTGTCTGCATGAACACTAAGTTTGTAACATGCGATATTTCGGTCGGAAAGAACCTCGTCGTCTCTGCGGTACCCGAACGCATTCACACCCAAAACCTGTGTGTCATATTTGCCGTTTTGATAGCATGGATATAAAAACTGATACCCGCAAAATAAATAAAGCTTAGTGCCCACGTAAGCAGTGCATTAGAGGTGGAAGAATGAAACTAAATGATTTTTCTTTTCTTTATAGTCACGCAAAAATCACGACGGAGAAATGTGGAAGCGTGCAGTTCGACAAGCCTGTCTATTAAACTCCATTTGAATGAGAATGGCCTCGGCACGTGCTGCATGTGTGTGTGTGTGTGTGTGTGTCTGTAGGGATAATCGGGGGCCGCGATGATTGATCCAGGGGTCCCCATCTCAACGCAGTTCCGGCTGACCTTGCCCTCTGCCAGGGTTAAGCTAATTAGCCTCCGCTCCCTGTGACCTCCAGTGACCTCGGCAAAGAAAGAAGCTAAATTAAAGGATGACCACAGACCTCGCCTCCCTGGCCCGCAAGCGCTGACCGCTGAAGCTCGGGGTACAACAGTCCAGCTTGCCACATGTGCCCCACATAATGCCATTACCAAGTCAATACGAGCAGCCGGGGGGGGGGGTTTTCAGAGAACGGGGCTTCAAGATTAGATTTAGCACCATTTGTGTTTGAACCAAACAACTGGGCAGTTCTGCTTTTCCAGTTTTTTCCATTCTAGGCCCAGATATGAACCTCTGAACATTTGGCAACAAAACATAAGCGTAGAAAAGTAGGAAGGCATGATGAAAAGATGAAAAGACGAAAACAAAATATAAAAATGTGATTGGTGTGGGTGTGGGGGGAGGTGGAGGAACAGGGGGTTACTCTCGCAGCCCAACCACCCGCCGCCGTGGCTGCTTCAGCGCTGGACACGGCAGCACGACAGCCATTTTGGTTCACGTCCCCACAGCGGTCTGGGCCTACTGATGGTGGATCCGACCTCAGCGATGGATTGACCACCATTTCTGGAAAAAAAATTGCCTTTGGCTGTCTTGGGGGAAAAAAAAAAAACGCAAATAAATCCATCGGTGTCCTGTCTTTTTCCACAGAAATCAACTTTTACTGGCTACCCACACACCGCCCTGGACCCCTCCCATAGAGAACAACATTTTTTTGGGTGAATTTTGCACCACACATTAATACTACAGTAATACTACAGCATTTTACCCAAAGAAATGCCAGCATGAATGAAATGCTATGTGCCAGGCTTCTGTTCACGATAGATTCAGCATTGCATCATAGATCGCTGAGCCAGAACTCAATACTAGAATACTCAATAATCAGAACATGACTGCATGGTGACAAATACTTTTACGTTGAAGTAAAACCAACAGTTAAGGCCACCATTGGCCACCATCGACTGGTTTACACTGTAGTAATGATTAGTCCCTGAGTACAGCACAGAGTTGTATTAATTTCACTGCCGTAAAGGACCAGTTCACTGCTGAAAGAGACCAATGAAATCAATCGATCCCCTTCTATTTGTACGAATGCTGATCAGAAGGGGACAAGTGGCAAAGTCCAGCAAGGCTACCGGCCGCTGCCGGCCACATAAATAAAGGGCTACCTCTGCATTCCAGTTTAACAAAGTTGGCGGCAGTCGCCTCGGACATGCAGACCCTCTCGACTCATGTACGGACCACCATGTGTCCAAACAAACAGAAGTGGGTAGCGGACAGGCAGTGTGTGTGTGTGTGTGTGTGTGTGTGTGTGTGTGTGTGTGTGTGTGAGACAGAGAGAGAGAGAGAGAGAGAGAGAGGTGGAGTACCTTGGAAAGCATCCGCTTGGCTGCAGGAGGAGAAGGCTGTGCATCGTACAGCAGGTCCGCGGGGAAACTGTCTCCGAGGCCAGCCGGTCCAGCCTGGTCCTGCCACCCCTTTGGGGCAAAGGGAAGGACCACCCACCCACCCCCCAGAATGGCTCCCCCAACTTGGACTGATGTGGTGTAAGGAGATGGACTGACCGCAGCACATAGATCACACCCCCTCCTGGGTCCCCTCCTCCTTCGCCTGTCCCACCCCTTTTCACCCCCACCCCCACAGCCACCACACCTCCTCAGCCTCACGGATGCCGCGCCCCTCCCTCGCAGTTCGTTAATGTTCATACAATCTCATTAACCTGCGGGAGACAGACATATGCTGGTCCTGGCTGCCGGTCCGCAACCTGCTTGTCTCACTGAGGGTGTGTATCCCTGTTTGAGTGTGTGTGTGTGTGTGTGTGTCTGCTGCCTTCCCGTCTTGTAACACTACAGCCACAGGATTACAGCCTGAGCGAACGAGAGAGAGGGAGAGAGAGGGGGGAGATGAGAGACAGCGAGAGGGGGAAAAAGGAAAATCTGGTCCCGGGAATAATCACTGCAGTTTGCACCCCCCTCCCCCCAACCCGCCACCCCTCGGCCCCACAGCACGAAGCCCCATGTGATTCCAGTCGTATCCATCCACACATAAATCATTCTCTTATTCCACTGGCCACATGCTACATCGCTCGTATTGATTTTTCCCTTCCCTCTGCTTACTGCTAGGAAACCCCTGCTTTCAGAGCGGCAGGAAGCAAAACGTGGCGGCAAGAACCTGTAAGAGAGGCAGCAAAGTAGGAACTTAGCGGGGAAACTGCCCACTCCCTCGCGTTCCAGCCTGCCGTTCTGCCTGTAGGTTGAACTCGGCCCATCCACCCTGCTCTCGCCTTCCAGAAGCAGTTCTGGGACTAAAGATGGAGGCCTAGGGGGCTCCGTCAAAGCCAGGGCATCTGGGTAAAGGTCAGGAAAGCCGTGGCTGTGCGGTGGGCGTTCCTTGGGAGAAGGGAAGATGGACCCCCCTCAGCTCTGACTCATCACTGTATGTTAACCAATCGAGGATATTGCCTGTACAGAAAAGCTGTTTACTATTATTTGTGATGAGGGCGAGGTCTTGGAGTCGACCCCCCTCAACCTCATTGGGATGAATGGTGTAAAGAGGCAACATCCCCTCCCCCACAGCCCAGCATGACCGTTAAGGCCCTTGTCCCCACTGCCCCCCCCACACAGTGACCACTAATACAAATTGTCCAGTGACCCCCCCCCCCCCCCCCGCCCNACCGTTAAGGCCCTTGTCCCCACTGCCCCCCCCACACAGTGACCACTAATACAAATTGTCCAGTGACCCCCCCCCCCCCCCGAGGACCCGAGGGTCCTCCGGAGCAGCATGTGACCAATTCCGCCCACCGGAGACCCACATGACAGGTGACAGAGAGAGCTTTGGGGTGTACGACCCTCCCTCAGGTTTTAACACAACACGAGTGGAAAAACCCTCCGAAATCCCGATCATTTGTCACGTCAGGTTCCACGCACGCGCCTGTAATGACGACAATAACAAAAAGAATAACGAAAATAGCGAGAAGCTGAGCTGAAATTGGTGCTGCAGATAAACACACAAATAAACACAGACAAATGGGTCTATACGCCAAATTCAGCCGAGCTGGTGTCCAGCAATTGGGATTAAATTTGGTTAAATGGTGCTTTATTTTTATCACCATAATGAATCCCTGGAATGAAATTAGGAGAGTTTGAAACTGACTAAGCAGTTTAGTGTAGGATCTGTCATAGTGCATAACTCTGGATCAAGGTTAGGTTGAAGTTGGCCGTAAGTGTAAGTTAAATACTGCGTTATAATTACTGTACGCAGCTCCAGAGAAAACCGGATGAGTGTAAATGTACATATGTGTTGTTTTTGGCTGTTCATTAAAAGACGACTGGGTAATATTGCGCTGGCTGACATTTTTAACAACAAAAACACATTTTATCTGCTCAGCTTTTTTATCAGTACATTTGAGGGTTAAAAACTTTGCTCAGGGGTAACGTTGCAGGACACGGGTCTTGAACCGGTAACCAACCCCCTAACAAAGCTGGATGGTTAGCCACCGTGCTACTTGTTGGTTCACAACCCATCCTCCACTGTTTCCCATATGATTAAACCGCAAGACCACAGCACACACCTGTACAGCCAGCCCCCTGCCACCACCCCCCCAGACCACAGAGATGGGGCTGCAGCACCACGAGAAATGGTTGCATTTCACTGCGAGGGAAGGCATCTGAGAAGGGCTTTGTCCCAATCCCCTGACATCCAACTACAGTGGGAACACAGAGGAGGTCAGGAGCCGGACACTGGTGGGCTGTGGCAACCATCCAGCCAATCGGTCGAGAGTTTTGAGACACCTGACCATATTCCCCTTCAGCCGACGCCCCACATCTGCCAGGGGAAACAGGAGAGGGGTCTAGGGGGACAAAGGGAGGGGCGGTAGGGTGGGCACAGTCCTCACCATCTGCTGCCGGGCCAAGGGGGCACCCATGGCCAAACAGGAGTGGTATGGGACCCCTGGAAGCCACCGAGAACAGAGTGCCCCCCTGCTGCCTGCTGTGTTGCTCTCAGCTGAGTTTCCTTATTGTCTTCAGGTGCAATTTTGGGTTGTAGGAGGGCCCCCGAAGTGACCACACAGGGTTTCGGTGGTGACGACCTCCATGCAATCGCTGTTCCAGGGGTCCCGGGTTCCTCACGGCAGCAGTCCTCAGATTTTTAATATAATTACACTAATTTACAATGGAATCTGAGTGAATTCACTTCAGGTTTTATAAGCACTCAAAAAATGGGAATATGCAAATCCAAACTGTAATAAAAACAACAACAGTAATAATCATCAAAACCATTTTCCTTCACTAGATGAAGGTCTGCTGCTGTGGAAGGCTAACAAAGGTCCAGAGCCAGCGGGAGGCCATTAGAGAAGCCCAGGCAGCCGGTGACGTGTCGCCAACGTGGGGGCAAAGCACAAAGCCCAGGGTCCTGAGGTTGCGACTGTCCACTGAGATGCAGCAGCCCCAGGCTTCACCCCCCACCCCCACTCCACTCCACTCTGCCCCTCAAGCTGTTGCACAAATAATACAGGCTTGGACCCGAGCATCAGCAAGCTGGGATCATGCAGGAGCTCAACAAGACGGGGCAACAACCTGCTACCTGGAGCATCACCTGAAAAACTCAATGAGCACAAACAAGAAAACCGTGTCAGGGAGAACACTCTGCGGACCTGACAGGGCACATGGAGGGACTTGGAACAACCGGGTTCTGGTGGGGCTGTTGGATCAAGCTGTGGTGGGGGGGTGGCGAAGGGGCGGCGAAGGGGCACCTCTTCAGAAATCAATGAATCTGCAGGAAACCAACGGACATGAACACTGCCCCGCCCCCTCCTACTCCTCCTCCCTACAAATCCCCCACCTCCACACCTACCCCAAATCATGTTTAATCTTGAACAAACACACACACAGAAATGTCCCCCCGCCTGCTTATGGTTGGCGTATAAGGGGTCAAAATGGTGTCACCTCGAGGGTCAAAGGTCAGGTGGCCTTTCGTTACCAAGAACACAGACAAATGGGTACAAACAAACAGCAATTCATCAACACCTTATCTTCATTGCCTCAGATTAAAAAATTAAAGCAGTATCCACATGCCGTGAACGCAAAACTGCAAATGAGAGCGATCAGCGTCAGGTCACCACAGTAACACAGCAGCCGGCTGTAAGACAGAACTTACCCCGCAGCACCCTGCTGCGTAAATGGAAACAGGGGCGTGTTCGTCTCCGGGATCAGACTGGACACCCTGCTGGATTTGTCTTCTCTGCCCGACCTCCTGCAGCGTGGCTGTTGCTGACCCCAAACCATGTGCTGTACATTTTGCTATCCATAGCGCCATCTAGCAGCGGGGGCTGAACTGCTATAAAGCTCACAGTCGGCACAATGACTTTTGAGTTTTTTCTCAAACTCCTTCCCTTCAAACATACAAAAAAAAAAATAAATAATCAAAAAGCAGGGAAATATCACACCAACAACAACAACATCATCGTCATCATTACTGAGGCTGCTGCATAGTTTAGAAAGTTTGCGTTTACATCGTTGTACAGGTGTGGCCGAAATTATTGGCACCCTTGCATTTTATTCAAATAATGCAGAATTATTCCTGAAAAGTGCTGAAATGAAAAGATCATCTGTCATCTGTACATGCAGTTCTTTGGTGTGCAGTGGAACAAAACAAAGAAGCCGTGAAAAGAACTGAATTGTTGCTTATTCTACAAAGACAGTCTAAAATGGCTTCGACAATATTATTGGTGCCTTTAGAAGTTATAAGAAATAGTTGTATTATAATGATACTTCAAGCAGACTGTTCTCCTTTAGTTAGTACCACGGGTGTCTTCAACCTTATAATCCCTCATTCAGCCAGTTTAAATGGAGAAAAGTCTCACTCTGCTGTTCTGTGTCCCTGTGGGTCTCTCACTAAACGTGGAAAAGAAGAGAAGCCGAGAATCATCTGAGGAGGTTAGAAAGAGGGTAACAGCAAACCATGGTCAATGTAGAGTCTACAAGACCATCTCCAAACAGCTTCATGATCCTGTGATCACTGTTGCCAATATGATCAAGAAGTTTAAGGCCCCTGAGACTGTAGCCAACTCCCCTGGATGAGGCAGCAAGAGGAGAAGAAAGATTGTTCTGATCGTGGAGAAAGAACCAAGGAAAACATCAAAACAGATCCAAACTGACCTTCAAGCTTAAGGTGCAACAGTTTCGAGTCACTGTCACTGTTTGAATGAAAACAAGGTCCATGGTAGAAGATCCAGGAAGACCTAGAAACAGCAAAAAGCCGGACTGGAGTTTGTCAAGATGCAAGTTGAGAAGAAACAGTCCTTCTGGGAGAAAATCCTTTAGACCAACAACACAACATTAGAACTTTTTGGTGAATCGCACTAACTCCCAGAAGACAAAACAAAGCTTTCAAAGACCACCATCCTTCCTGTGAAACATGGAGGAGCTCAGCAATGTTTTGGGGTTGCTTTGCTACATCTGTCACTGGGGACCTTGAATCTGTGCAGGACATGATGAAAAGCAGGAGACTATCAAGGCAGTTTGGAGTGAAATGTACAGCTCAGTGTGAGAAAGCTGTGTCTCAGTCGCAGGTCATGGGTCCTCCAGCACGACAATGACCCGATACACACCTCAAAAAGGACAAAAACATATGAGAAGAAAACACTGGACCAATCTGAAGTGACCAGCAAAGTTCTTCTTTTAGATTTTTCCAAGTACACAAGTACATATACCAGCAACGATGGCTATCAGTGTCAAGGAGCCTTAACTGTATCCCAAGTCAAATGTTAGCTAAAGCAAATGTGATGGTCAGCAAGACTGGGTCAGAGCTGTAATTAATAAAAAAAGAAATAACTCTGTTATTTATATGTAACTGTTCTACCTGCATAGATCAAAACACAATGTTCTATTGAACTCCCAGTCATCTACACACCACGAGTGACTTTTTCAAGGTTAACAGGACTTTCACACCACAATCAAACAGTAACAATTGTTATATTTCATTCTCACAAAACTATTTCCGTAAAGGTAAGATAGCAAAATTGCTTGACAGCAGGTTGGATTTTCACTTGTGGTTTGTACTATAGAAAGCCTTGGTACGCAAGCCGAACCAGTTCTCGTCTCACTCCAGCTCTGAGACTCGACAATGGCCTGTTGGCGGTTTCCCGTCTGCCTGCTGTTGAGCATCTCTGCTCGAGCAGAACTAATGGGTGGGCTTGAGGTGGCCTCCCCCGAAAATCCACACGTGATCGAAGCTGCCTGCATCGCCGTGAACTTACACAACCGACAATCCGATTGCACGCATGTCTACTCCATGACCAATGTGATCTCGGCGAAAACTCAGGTAGGACAGGCCGACTTTGGATCCTCCACTTCGGGGAAATTTAATTAAATATTCCGTAAAACAAATCAACAACTTCCAAAAAGTAGTGCTTGTCCTCTGTATGTTTATGTCTCGATGGTGCTGCTTATTACTCAGTCAAGTAAATTTCTCCAAGCTTAACATTTGAAACCTAATGAAAGGAAAATAAGTTGGTGATAGTGAATTGGTTTTCAGTCAATTTAACAGACTTTTGTACTTTTATTTCCACTCCATGTGGTATCAGGGATCATATGTTATCTGGATGTGGAAGCAGGATGCTGTGTGAAACGTCAAAGTCAAAGATATGGAATCGTGCCCGGAGACAGATGCCGCAGAGGTAATAAATGTTTCTCTATTATTCTGACCAGGAACGTTTGCATACGAGTGAGTGTTTCGCATGAATTCTCCGCAGACACTTGTGTGCCACTTTGAGCTGTGGGAAATTCCACGGGAAAAGCATAACCAGCTCACAACGGTTCAGTGCAGAACGTCGGTGCCAGAAATGAGGGCCAACCCCCCTGTTACGTGGGATGACACCATTGTCACCAGACACCCCTGTTGTACAGCAACTGGCCCAATTTGCTGTGGACCAGTACAGTGCAGAGGGTCAGGACAAGTACAGCTACAGCACGATCAAGGTGGTCTCTGCTCAGAAACAGGTAAGCCTGCCGCTCATCTGGACAAATGCACGCAAGACAAGTGCCTCAAGACCGTAACTTGACAAATGGTTTCGACAGGTGATGGATGGACTGACATATTACCTGGAGGTTCTGATGGGATAATGCATTCAGGAAGGGTCTGTGGTGTGTGCGGCCAACACCAGTACCCAGGTGAAGATGATGACTGGACAAGATATTAATACTAATGACATCAAACCACGCTTTGGTGTTTTTCTCTGAACCACGTTCATCACAGTTATGCATCAATGAACAAGAAAAGCCAATTGCAGGTGTGGGTGGTAGAGCTGATAAAGTCCAATTATGTGCTTTGATGATATTTTATCCTTTCTTCTAACCTTTATTAAAATTATACCTGCAATACGAGAGGCAAGCAAAACATCCAATAGTTAGACGCAATAATTCACATTAAAATTAAACGCATGTTCATAATGACGTGGATGAATTTAATTTGTATGTGGAAAAGAGCGCGATTAAAAGGGAATGGTTTACTACAGGATACCTGACAAACTATGTTGAAAGATGTCCTGAAACTCGTCTTTGCCAGACGTTCCTGTGCCATTTTAGCATCTGGCAGCAGCCGTGGCAGCTCGGTGGGCCCCGGGTCCTGAAGAACACGTGCTGCCCTTCTGAGTCCCAGTAAGTGGTCAGAGAAGGGTGGGCACAGGAGGAGTTCTTGCTGCAAAGGATTTTATCAGAGTCTTGCATTGTGTTCTTCTTCCCTGGCTGAGATTTTTTCACCAGTCACTGTTTCGGTTGACGCCCAGCCACAAACAGGTCCCATGTCGTACTGTACGTTGTTTCATCCTTATAATACATAAAAATCATTAAGACTGTATTTTTGCATGAAAAACACAGAGAAAACATGAAATGTCACCAACTTCAAAATTTTGTTTGGCATGAAGTATATTTCTCTCTTCAACAGAACATATTCTTTACTGAATGTCTACATTTGTTAAAAATGACAAAATAAACAGCAATTTTTAATTACTGTACCACATACAATTGTTTTTTTCTTTTAGTGTTGAATTAACCTTAAAAAAATAAAGGCAACATAATGTAGCTTAAAAGGCAGCGACAATGAGATGAATGGAATGTGGAACCAGCCTCAGCAGGGTCGCTTTATAAGTGTCCTTCTAGAAATCAAGTACAACAATCCCTCAATTTACGAAATTAATCTGTTCCTGAAAATGGGGCACGTACCAAAATTTGGTACATGAAAGCTCATTTCCCATTGTTCTAAATGGGAAAAATTATGCATTTCCAGCTCATCCAAAAACCCCAAAAGAATTTTCCCAAATATCACTAAAAGGCTGTAAAGCCCTTTGTAGCACGCTGGGGATACAGACAAATCCCCGTTCGCAGTCGGGAGATCAGACCTGTCCAGGGATGTCAGTGACAGTTGGAGAAGAACCGGGGACTCCACATTTCAGAGTTTGCGACCCCACCTAGAGTTCAGATTCAAATGCTCGATGCAAAAGTTTAAAATACAGAACGAAAGCCTGCATCTATGTATCCTCTTGTCCCAAGAACCAGCACATTCATCACAGCCATCAACAAGTACATTTCTGATGAAATTAGCTAAATTGAAGACAATTTAAAGTAAACAAGGCAGTTTATTCTAATAAACTGTCTCTATGTCCACCCAATGAAGAGAACAGCCAATTGTTGAGTTTTGGGTTAAGGAGAGAGACTCGGAAGTTATTCTTCTGAAGTATGCCATTTTCTACCCTTCTTACTTTTCAAAAATTTTCACAAGCTTTTCTACCTTCTATGGCCCTATTTTGTGGGATTACACTGTTCATGAAATCAAAATGGAGATGTGGCAAAACAAAGCAAACATGAGACAGGAAAGCAACAAGAAACGGTGCACTAGCTCTAACCACACTACATACTGCCCTTCCGCTTCACTCATGCACTGTGCGACTTAAGTTTTTTTTTAAACACACTTTGGATAAATTTTGTCGCACTGATTTTTCATTCTGAAAATCAAAAATTGTGTATCGACCGGCCAGAGCTGTTATACCGAAATTTAGTATGAAGAGAGTTCATAAATCGAGGGATGGCTGGACACATTTTTATTCAAATATTACTGGTCACAGCTGTCGTGTTAGCTTGGTCGTTTGTTACATCCTACAAAGGATCCCTCACCATCCCACGTCTTTTGTTTGAGTGGCACGCATTTCCGTGATCTCGCTGCCACAGTCATGTCTGAACTGCAGCCGTCCCCTCGGGGCAGCCTGGCTCCTCCACATATCTCCAGCATGTCAAGGTATTCTGTGAAAGCAGCTGGCATTCGGAGAACGGTGGAGCAACAATCTACCACTTTAAAACAAAAAAATTCACGCAACTGGATTTCCCTGGTTTCTTGTCCTCTACACCGGCGTGACATGTTCCCGTTTTAGATATTGTCCTTAAGTGGTGAAAAGAGTGACACCAGTCCAGTACTGTCACTGCTCTCCAGAATGTCCCTGTTCATCTCTGGCTTCACCTTCTTGAAGAGTGAGGGCAGATTCCGGATATGGACTTCTTTCCTGAACTGCTGCCCCAACGGCTTCTGCGAGGAACCAAGGAGACACAAGTTACAGTGATTTACATTTCTAACTGTGGAAAGAACACAAAAATTTAACCCCTTCATAAAAAAACTCTTTTCGACAGTTGTTTTTTTTTTTTTTTTTTACCCCAATCGTGCCAGCAATGAGCTTTTTGAACTGCTCCTTCCTCTTTTTCTCTCCAGTCTTCTGAGCTGGTGGGTTCAGGAGTCTCTGGTCAAACTGGTCCAGAGCCTCCAGCTGGATGTTGGGGATATGCGTCATGACCACCCTCAACTCTGAGTATCGTGGTCTCTGCCAAAGAGAGAGGGATCAGCGACAGCAACAGGAAACATCAGTCTGCCTGCTGAGTTCCACGGAAGCCGAGTGCCCCCAGCTCACCAAAGCCTCGTAGATGAGGAAGGCCAGCAGGGTGAGGGCGGCACTGCACCCCTCGTGCTGCCCGTGCACCTGCAGACCCTTCAGCACGCTGGTGTAGAACCACGTGACTGCCTCAGGCAACAGGTTGCCCCCAACAACCTGCACAGTGAGAGACAGTCTATGAGGGAAAGAAATAGTACAGCAGTGTGGAGCTGCTATCATAACAGTTTGTAGGCAAGAGGGAGATGTAAGTGACAGCCTGGTTCCTCGTTGGGTTAACCCAGCCTCTACAAGCCCCTGTGGGCAACTGACCCCCACCTGCTTCAGCAGAGTCCAGCAGACCAGGGATGCAGTGCGGTGGCAGTTGCTTGCATCCTTCCAGGATAAGCAGTTGAAGGAGATGGTCAGAAGAGTCATATAGACATCCTGAGGAGCAGCACGTAGAAATGAGGCATGTGTATGATCATTTTCACTCAGGCAGAGAGTAGGGGGTGTTCATCATCAAAAAGCTCAAGATCTCTTTTATTACACTTAATATCCACTGGGAGAGAGGTGCACATCCACAGCATCTATGATGCAGGAATTACCTTCTTCCCATTGCCACGTTAGCGATGTAACCAAGGCTATTTGTCACTCTCCACCTCTCCTAAATAACCTCTTAAACCCCTGTACCAAATTCTGTAACATGTTCACAATTTTCACTATTAACATTGCAGTTCAGGCCACTGCTGCCATTACCTCATGCTTTATTAGACATTTCCCCAGCTCGGTGAGCTCATCTGTGGGGTTTGTGGGTGTTGCCATGGAGGCTGGGGTGGAGTCTGTGGCCATCATGTCCTCCTCTGGGAATGACACATACAACACAGGTAACAACCCAGGAACTCCTCCCATTGCTGTGATGACAAGTTAGCCTTTTCAGCCTCAGCAAACACTCTGCTATGGTAGCAGGGAAACGTGGTAAATCCAAAAACGGTGTGATGTTGCAATTAGAGCAACCTATTTAAATAGGGTAATTGTACACGGTGCATTTGAGCGATGCCTTTGGCAGGTGCTCCTTACAGTTGTTAACTTTGACCATTCCAGTGCTCAACTAAACACTAACTTAAATACATGACTTGCTGAAATGTACAATTTGTGTGAAGGTGGCTGGTGCACCAAATAAAAATGGCAACTTTTAAGCGTACAGCCACAAGCATGAGAGGGGAGTTGATGCTGACCGTCAACCTCCTCTTTGTTGCTGGGTGCTTCTGGCGTCTTCCTCAACACGCAGGCCACAGCTGCAAGAGCAACACTTTGTTACACACAGATCCCTTTCACTGCTTGGGTTCTCCCATTGGCCCTATCACTGTTCAGTCATGGTGAGACTCTACAGCAATGTAGCTAGTCACATACAAGACCAAAGAAAGAATTTCTTTGCCACTGCATTTTATAAACTAGCAAAACAACAAACATCTGTGGGCACATCATTGTTCAAATCCCAGAGGAGGAATGCGGTTGTGTTGTCAACTAGAAAGTGTAAAATTGCTATAACCACAAGTTGTCTTATGCAGAAACGATCTGCTAAGAAAAAGGCCAAATGACTGACAATTATCCAGTAACATCTGTATTTAGCAGGACTCACTGAGCAAGTCTAGAAGCTCCCGAGTGACCAGACGCACAAGCTGCTCCTCCAGCATCTCCTGAGTCACCTGTGTCTCTCCACACACCTCCTCCTCTTCCTCGCTGGACATGATGGACACGCAGAGTGATGTGCAGATCAGTAAGTGTGCTGTATTCTCACTCTGTGTCAGCAGCCATACATCTGGTCAGTAGAACACTCGTTTTTGCTCAGCTCTTAATTGATTTAATTACTAAGCTAACTTGCTGGACAGTCATTACTTGGTATCGCTCATTTCTGAGTACAAATGAGCTCATCAGAGAGAGTGTTGTCTAAAACCTGCAGGGTTGTGGCTCACAGGACTGAAAAGAATGTGCAGGTAGAAAGCTCAGATCTTACCACATACTGCTCCTCTGGTTAATGACCTGCCACCTCTGATTGAGTCTCTACATTAAGACAGGAGACAAAAGAAAGATGATGATCAGGGAACTACTTAAAATTGATGTTACACTATTCAATCTCACAATTATAAACTGTACAAAACAAGACAAAAATGACACCAATAATTCATAGTGCTTCAGTTAAATATTTCACAATTTAAGGTGGTTGCACTTTTAAACACACCTGATTAGACCTTTCAAGCTCTTAACTAGATGAAATGTGTTAGTTCTGTCTACATTAAAAATCTGGAAGGCCTTGGGACATTGGGATGTATTCAGGTTTGCTATTAAAAACTGTTTAATGTTAAACCCAAAATGGCAAATAATCATGCCCACTTCATTAATAACAGTTTTAACAGGGTTGAAATTTACACTGCGTACTCTGCGTGTATAAGCAAAGTGTTCCTCCTGGGATTCAAACCACCAAGTCTTTGGGCCAAATTGTGCCTTAGAGTCCAGTGTATCGCATGCTTTGGTGTACAGCCCATGTGAGATCGGCTTTCTTAGCCCTTCACCTGCAACATGTAGGCAAACAGGGGTCCCAGCAGAGGGCAAAGCAGGCTGTCGTAATATTCCTGTGGACACGAGACCACCAGCTGCTTCAGGAAAACCCGTGCAAACGGCAGTGTTAAGGAACACATTCAAAGCACATTCAAATAAACACTGGATTCCTGGAAAGAACGTACAGTGGGCCCATATAACCCTCATAAACAGGACATTCCCCTCAAAACCACCTGAAAAAGTACCAGCCATGCTACTTTTGACCAAAACATTGATCACACAACCTAGGACCTATCTGTGCAGCATCAGTGAGCCAAGAACCAGGCTCACCATTAGAGCACAGGGAGCCAAAGCAGTAAGAGGATATGGAGCATGGCCCGCAGGCGGTGGTCAGGCACGTGGTCCAGGTTTATGAGAACAGAGCGCACAAGCTGTTCAGCCAAGCTCTCAATGGCGTAGAAGTCCTGGTTCAGAGAGGGGCCAGCATGCCCCAAAATATGGAAGCTGTGAATGCAGGTGAGCCAGGATTAGAAGATGTGTTTACGGATCCACGGTTGTGTGCAAATGCTCGTGTCAGAGCAGGGCCACGCTCCCACTCCCCTGACTCCCTCACCAGTTATCGTAGAGCGTGCAGAAGAAGCCTTGCATGCGTTCCAGCGAGGTCTTGTACACCGGAGAGTCGTAGATGTCGAGCACTGGCTGGGGAAGCCCTGTGACCAAAGAGCAACATCTCACTCGTGAGATATCACATCTCACAGCAACATCTCACTCGTGTTAAACACACACAGCTGTGTGCTACAGAACTCCAAAGAATAAATTAAAGACAATCCATATTCAGTTCAGTTTTCAATTAAGTGTATTTTTGCATCTATCCCTTCCCTCAAACTATTACTAAAACTACATATAATGATTAGCTAATGCTTTTATTCAAAGTAATTTACTACCCATAGGAGTTAAACCATTTAAACATCAAAATATTTGTCGGTAATTTATGGTTCCATTTTAAAGGATGCAACCACATATCTTTTTTTGGTAGTTAAGCTTTTTTAGTTCTGAATTTTCTTCCCTGCGTTATGAATGTTTAGCTGCTAAGTGCAGCTCTCATATGTGAGCACTAAACTGGAGTCTGAGGACACCATTCTCCTTACCCAGAACCACATTCTTCTCCACATCCATGACATCAAAGGCTCTGGCGAACGTCTCACTGAGTCGTTCCATGTGCTCCGGCAGGAAAAGGCTGTTATGGGTCCTGTCAAGAAACTACCACCTAAGAGCCCAGTTGCTGCCAACCAAAGGCATATGCATGTGGACTCCCAAAATCCCATTTTTTACATTGAAAGTGACAGAGTACCATAGACTGCAAGTTGTTTTGGTCAATATCTGAAGGAAACTAAGGAACGGTGTGACAGCACACACAAAATGGGCTTAAAAATCTAAAAGTATATAGGGGTACAAGGGTTTCCTTGTAAGAGAACCCCAACTGGCACATATTCAAACCAAGATTTTTTAATTATTGCTCTTTTAACATTTACCCTTGCTTGCTAGGATTACAAATAAATAACTTCTAGACACTAAAACATACAATCTGGCAGATTAAGAACCACCGATGAAAGACGTGACCGATTGTTACTCTTCTACTTCTTGCAATCAAATAAAAACAACACAACTGTCTACATGAAGCTGCTACAGAATCGAAACTGGATCTCATACTAGACCAACTTCACCAATACACAGCGCCATCAACCCATTACAAACTAGCTTCAGCATAATTCTAACCACAGGACAGGTGGTGTTAAAAAAAGAAATTAATCAAAAAGAGATGATGCACCAGAAGGACAGCATTAACAAAAGGAAGAGGAGAAGCAGGTGTATGGTTTTGCTTTGCCCTACCCTGGCTGCACGAGCTCCCATTGGCTCACCAATGACAGGCTGCGCTGCCAGCATACTGTCTTCTATTGTAACGGGCTCCCGGTCCACTCTCTCACTGGCCGAGAATGGGAGAGGTGGCCCTGGAGAGCCCACAGACAGGGCCTCCCTCCCTCATTTATTTCTCTGTTAGCAGATCTCCAGTACTGCCACCTGCTTTGACCAGCAGAGGGCAGCACAGGGTCAGCTGCCAAAGCTCCCTTACTTTCCCACCAGTAGTGTGGTCCTCCACCCACCTGATGAGTGCCAGCAGGTTGGGGAGCAGGGCCAGCACCTGGGGCGTGCAGGGGTTGCGGTAGATGGGGCTGCCGCTGGGGGTGTACCCGACCACGAACCCTCCGGCCTTGGCCTCTTCCACATCTGCGGGCCAGCGGGCCCGCTTCACAATGCCCAGAATGGTGTACACACAAAAGCTGATCTACAGCAGAAACGAGGGGGAAGAGGAGGGGGTGTGGGTCAATAAATAAAACCAGATGAGGTAAAATGAAGGGACAGCTGCTTTAGAGAGAGCTTGGTTATGATAAGGATACAGCAGGGATGGGAGAGAAGCAGAACAGAAGAGAGAGACCCTCAGTGGTCAAAGAAAACAGCGGTCGTGTGTGCGGGAGTCTCACTGAGCAGCTGTGGTTATACCCCACCAAACCTACTCCGCAGCAAGCCCTGGTACACAGCAAAACGTCACAGAAATACCAACCTTTTCAAAACTTAAAAATATATTTTTTTAAATTCACTCCTCTTTCATTAAGCTTATGTAACCATTGCATTAATCCTTAACAATCATAGTTTGTTCAAATGAGATTTCAAAAAAAAAAAAAAAAAAAAGACCAACCTTAATGCCAAACCTGGTCCAGCATAGAGCCAAACCCTAGTGGAGGTACAGAATGCCAACAAAGAGTCGTCACTCACCCTGGACCTGTTGATCCCTGTCTGGTCGTCAACGTTAGGGTCGTTTATCACCTGATCTGCTCCGACAAAGGACAGGAAGGACACAGGGTCCAGCAGAGTTCTACAGAAAAAAAAAAACCATTGATCAACAATAACACACAACATCTAGCACGAAGGTGCTACAGCAGGAGTAACTCTAACCAACATGCTTTGCAGTGGACTAAACTAAAACTCATTTAATTCAACACCACTAAGGCATTGGCCAATTAGGTGATGTAGGCTAGATATCACTTTCAGGGGCTTGTCAGCATAGGAAAGGGCAAGCAGACCACATACTGCCGCATCTCCTCTGACAGCCAGCGCACAACCACGGGCGCCATGAGCTCCTCCAAGAAGGCCTTCTGCTTGTTGTAGTCCTTGAACTGGTTGCTGATGAGCACCAGAGCTTCCATCAGGGCACACTTTTCCATCTGGGTGAGCAGCAATTCATTGGAGAACAGTTTCTTCACGTGGCAGTAGAGCATGTCGAAGCACGGCTGTGAGCAGAAAAACAGACATGTAAAATTAAGCCGCTTGAGTTTATCCAGCAAGATAAACAAATTTACAGTATATACAAACATGAGCAGCATGCGGTGTGGTGGTTAGGTCTGTTGCCTTGCAACCAAAGGTTTCAATCCTTGCGCCTGCTGCAGTACACTGTACTTACTCTGAGTTGATACAGTACATTTACCTAGCTGTATAAATGGGCAAACAGTTGTAGGCTGCTTAGAGTACAAACCTAACCCTGTAAGTCACTTCAGAGAAAAGTTTCACACAAACCAAGGAACCAATCATTTGTCCTTCCTAAGTGACCCCCTGGTCACCTAGGACCATAATGAGAGTGTCCAGTTTACTATTTAATGTCTTCTTGTTTGGTATTTGCAGAATTTTGAAGCTGAGGCTTTTTTGTTCATTCACACCCCCCGCACCAATCAGGGCTCCTCTGCATACCAGAATGAACTGTGGGTAGTCACGGCACATCTTGATGATGGATGAGCAAGCGTGTCTTCTGACATTCTTCACAGCCCGAGTCCTGGGTGCCTGTCAGCCAAACAGACAACTCTACAGTTAGTCAGTCCATTAATCTACGCTAAAGGGCCGAGGTTCAAATCCCTCTCCTGCTGTAGCACTTTTGAGCAAGGTACTCGCCCTGAATTGGCACAGTAAAAACTACCAAACAGTATAAATAAGAAAAGAAGTATACAAACCTAGCATTGTAAGTCACTGTAGAAAATCAGCTAAAAGAATAAATCACACAGGTATCCCTTTAAATACGAGTCTTTCCAAAATTTAAATGTATATGGGTAAAATTACTTAAGACTCTTTACTGGATTACAAGCAGATATGAGGTTGAGTTTTCACATTTATGAATGACACACCCAATGCACATATTTAAGTAATAAACCCAAAAAAGGGCAGCTTAATATTCTCTAATTGTAATCATTTCTCAAAATGCCCCCTCTCTTGCCATAATACTTTCACACTACAACTTTCACCTTATGAGCAGATTTCCCAGTAGATATTACAATGGTAAGTAGGGGGAGGGGTGCCGCATCACATATTAGTCAGACCTATAGCACAGGAAATGTGCTTATTCAGCTGGTCGGCACAAAGGGAAAGAGCCTTATGTGAAATGTAACATACCCCTGTGACAGAAGGATGCAGCAGACAGTAGCAGCAACTTTTAACAAATAATTGGTCTCATGGGGGGTACTAACCTTGCTCTCTTCGATCACTTCAAATGTGATGGAGGCAAAGAGCTGCAGAAGGAGGAAACACACACATCAGCATTCCACAGAAAGCAACACCGAAGGTAGATTATTTAAAAGTTAACATCTTGAGACTGTGTGACCTCAGTGTGATTGCTGCAGTTTCACATATTAAAGAACCCAGCTCGTGCAGCTGCATTCAGGGGTTACACAGCCCTGCTGTGCAGGAAATGTGGGGCAGAGGGGCCTTACCTTATGGAGCACCTGTGGCAGGAGGTGTGGCTTGTAGGTGACAAAAGGGAAAAGGGAGGACACGTTGGTGAGGACGCAGGACAGAATGAGTGGGTCTCTCGTCTCATAGCTGAGCACAGACTGTAGTAGCTCGATGCCTTGGTCCACCGGTACTTTCTGTGAGAGGGGGGAGGGTTGGCTCAACAAAAAACATTTAGTGGAGTGTAATCCAGAAATTAATCCAAAACAATGTTATCTATCCTGTCAATTGCTAAAACAACAAGTAAAGAACATTTATCAGCAAAAAACATTCATTTCGTAACACCACCAAGCAGCTATGTGACCCAAGTCCCTTCTGAAATCAGGGACAAAAATGTAGCTGTTAGTTACCTCCTTTTCAACGTTCTTGAAGAGCTGCCCCACCACGCTCTCCATGAAGAAGGTCATGGCATCCCACTGCACCACGGATGGGGATAGAATGGAACACAGGCCCTCAGCCGTCTTTGCTGTGAAGATCAGAGTTCTTTGCATTAACACGAAGAACTGCTTTTAGCTTCTCACCGTTTAACTAAGTCATTCCACATAATGCTACTGAGCTGTGTGAAATCATTCAGTAAACACTCATTCAGGGATCAACACTAAACTGTCAGTGACACTGAGGTGTTAGCTCCAAAGTGGCGGAAAGAACTTTCTCTGTCCCTCAAAGCTGCTGAAAACCATGCAGCATTCAAGAAAACTCTCAAAAAGCGTCACTTTCAGACCCACTTCTTTCCTGAGCTACCAACAGGTACATAAATTTCCATCACACACCACCTGCCATGATCACACTTCCTATTAAAGAAGAGCTCTATAGGCAACTTACACTGTGCACAGACAGAATAAGTGCCATCAGTCAAATTGTGCTTTAATACTTGTTTGTCTGTACCTGAAGCTCAAGTCTGATGCGAGATGCTTTTTAGTTACTCCGAGATTTACATCTATTAAATGGGTAAATGTAAAACAAAGACTAAGATAAAAAATGAAGGGCGTCATCAGTTGTACTCGCCATGATCACTGAGTTGGCTAAAAATAAAAGCAAGGCCACAAGCTTGTTGTGATGTGCTCTGGGGACTGTGTGAAGTTGCAGAGTGCTGTTCTGCACTTCCCTCTAGGCCCCCATAGCCACAGTTGCTCAGTGCTCAGTGATACCTCACAGGGAGTCCCCCTTTCAGCTCACTGCCCACCTGACCTTCAATGAAACTAACCACATAAGTGGCATTGAGAGCTACCCCCATCCCCAGCTGCTCAAACTCATACAGTGAATTTAACTTTTTAAATCACTTATTCGGTTTTATATTTTAAAGAGACTGTTTCTTGCACAGGCTACCATAACTAACAGTAGGATTCAGAACAGTTCCAGAAGTAAAGGGTTTAGGTTTGAATCTAAACTTTTATATAGCACTGAGAAAGCTAACAAATATAAGATTTTAATCTCTAAATATACTGGATTTTAGGCTGAATTAGAAAAAAAACAAAAGGCTTTAAGAAAACAATTGCACTGGAAGCAATATTGGACATTTGTACCAGTTGCATTTACATTTATCCTTGCTCAAGAATACTACAGCGTCAGGTAGGATCCAAACCTGGGTGCTTCAAATGCAAGCTGACAGCTCTGACTTCTACACCACCTGCTGCCCCATAGGCAGTGTTTTTAGTACCTAGAACTTGAAAGTGCCAAACTCACACATGGTGGGACCCACGTCGATTGGACTATTGATCTGGTACTGCAGCCATTCTCCAGCAATCTGGAAGGCCTCCAGGGGGATGATCCTGCAGGCAATGCGTACCACTTCTCCCTGCTGGGCCCGACAGGCTGCAGCCAGGGAGCGAGAGAACAGAGGGCACTCTGTCATGGACAATGCCACTATAGATTAGTAGTTAACAGTAGTGGACTTAGAAATTATGACTTCGCAAACTTTGAAGAAGGGCAAAAGAGGGTCACATCTAATGAGGGGCAGATTTTCTGGCCATCAGCCAACAGTCAGAAAACACCATATAAAGCATATTCTCCTTTAGGTGTGTTAAAGAAACCCTTATTGGTCCTCCTTACCAATACCCATTCACCAGTATGATGTCGAACATGGACTGGTCAACAATAAGGCAGTATTTATTAGTGTTATTTATTGGTCATTTATTTTGTTGTTTTGATTTCATTATTTATTTATACTGTCATGTGTCTTAACTGTGTTATGTTATGTGCCCTTAGTGCTGTATGGCAAATATCCCTAGAGGGATCAATAAAGTTCTATCCTACGAAACCTTATTCCGTCTTGCCCTTCATGACTGTTTAACTTGATAAACAGGCATTTTAAAGAGTTTTATTGTTACACTGGGAATAAAGATGACACTCACAATTGAAGAACGCGTTGAAGTCTTCGTCATTGTCAAAATCAACACGCGAATATTCGCAGCTGGGACTGTCGTTTTTTGAAGGGAACCCAGTCTGTGACAAAGAATGGTCCGTCAATACACTGATCTCTAGGATTCAGCTTTGCAGTAGTGCACACTGAGAAAGGGGGAACAATACGTCTACCTTGACAAAGTTGGTCATGGTGGCTCTCATGTACCTGCTGGTAACCTCCACGATAACAGGATGCTTTGCCAGAACCTCGTGTCTAAACAACATGCCCCATGTGAGCTGGGTTGAAGACCTCAAAAACTGGAAAGCAGGAACAGAAGAGTCAAATCACAGGGTTTTTCATTTTAAACAGCAAAGGTATCATGCCATTCTTACTAGTTACTGTTTAGTATTTAAAGGGTGATTTTTGTAAGAAGATCAGAGCGAGATCAACAGAGAATCTGGCGGCAGTTCACCTGGCTAGGGTGGGTGGTGAAGGCAAGAAATGCCTCCATGAATTTGTTGAGGTTGCTAGGAACTTCCACTTCAACATCTGAGCCCTACCAAAGAAGAAAAACACACAACATGGTGACAACCAATCATAAGAACTGCAGAGTACAATGTGGCTAGTGCCTGTCAGGCACAAACTCATTATTTACATAGGGCTGGGTGTTATGGCAAAGAAATAATATCTTAATATTTTTAAGCTTTTTGTTGAAATACAATCTAATAATCCTGCATTTTCTGAGAAATGGTTAGTAAACAGGTTTTACTTAACACAATCTGAGGTTCAAAGCATGTGCAAATCTTCTTAGGAGATGCCTCAGTATCAGCAAGCAATGCATAGAGAAAATTATTTTATACATTTAAATAGCAGCTGTTATTTCTTCCCACTTAACACTATTTTTACTATATTGCACTTACTACACTGCGCTATACCGTGCCTTTGAGCACAATTTACAAAGTGCCTCACTTTGTTCGATATCTGAACTCTTGAAGCCAAAACATCCCCATATCAATGAGTGTGAATTTCTTTTAGAAAGTAAATCATCATCCAGCTCTGTTTCTCCACCGCTGCTTCCATGTTCTCCATGTTGCTACTCAGTCAGCTGACTGGGTTATCAGCAAACATTTGGTCTCAACAACGCAGTAAGCAGAACACCATACTCTCGATATTATTTTATATTGCCTATAAAATTGTAATGAATATATTGCCACTATACAATGTATTGCCCAGCCCTGCATATGCAGTACCTCAGTGATCAGATGGGGTAAGGAATGGGATATGATCAGGTAGTGACTTCCTTACCACCAAGGCACAGAGCTGGGTAGCCAGTGCACAGAGGACTTGGCACAGTCTTTTTAGGAAGGTGTAGTGTCTCTCGACCAGACCCCTGTCCTCTGCAGACCTGTGTCACATAGAGGAAAGCAACTGTGAGTCAAAAGAGTGTAGGGCTGCTACAAACACAGCTGGCAGGTCCCTGCATTCATTTATATTCCTGACTTCCTGATGCCAAGAATATATGAGACATAAAGCATCAACAGCTGAACAAACGACAACACCCAAAGAAGATGCAAAAATTACCCAAAATGACTCAAAGCTCAACAAAAGGCACTAAAAATGGTGACAACGAATGAATGATGTAAAAACACAGGTACTCACAATTTGTTGCCCTTCGCTGCACCATCTGCTGATCTGGACCAGAGATGAGAGGAATGAATGACAGCAAGCAAGAACATGGCATTGTGCAAAGCAACACAAATGCACAAATACAAATGACATGCACGATGGGGTTAGATAACTCAGTGTCTGAACTTTTAAAGCTGTGCAACAAAACCAGCCAGCATTGTCATGAAAGCCCACATTGCAGCCTCAAAACAGAACAGGCATGCATGAACTCACTGTGCAGCGGACAAGATGTAGTGCATTGCGACATCATCAAATAACACCATGAGTGGTTTTCTGTCCTCCAGCTTGCCCTGTAAGGGGACGTGTGACACCACAAGAAAGAATTTAAACTTAGACCAACTCACACTGTCTGTGCCTTTCAATCTGTAAATTTTAAAACTAACCACAATTGGCACATAACTAACACTGAGTTTCTGTATTTTATAGTATGGATTACTCATTTTCTCAACACAGCTGTCCAGGTGTGAAACAAACCAAAGCTATCAAGCTCTGCCTGCAGAAATTTTTACTAACTGAAATTTAAAAAAAAAAAAAAAAAACAAAGGAATCTAGTTAAGGGTGCAGCAATGAAAATGTTATCAAATTATAGCAGGAAGGATAGTGGGGAAAAATAAAAACATTGAGGCACAGTGTAAAACTGACATGGACCAATCTGGTCTGCCAAGAGACACACATGCCTTCCAAGTGCCACCGACCTTCCTACTGACAGCAATGAGCAGGCACTCGGCTGCCTCCAGCTGCAGCTCCTCCTCACTCAGCAACAGACACAGAATTTCCATCAGGCGGCACTGCTCATTGGTGATGTGCACCAGCGCCACCCAGTCAATGTACCCCGCTAGAGTATTCAGTGTTGCCACGCCAACTCGGCAGTGTGCTCTGGCCTGGGGTGGAGAGGGAATGAGGGCGAGATCAGGGCCCATCTAGAAGTCTACACAAAGTTTGTGTCTACACTAATAATATGGAAATCAAGCTGACATAAGGGTCATTCTCAAAATACTAAAGTATACTTACCTTCAGTTCTTGGTTAGGATTATGTTTCTGGAACACAAGGATAAACAAGCATTATTTTAATGATAGCTGATTCAAATTTACAAAAACAATAATAACAGAAAAAAATGCTCCTGAATCTGAATTTAAAAAAAAGTTCTGGTTATATTTCGAAGATGTTGTCTGAGCCCCCCCAAACCTGTGGCATCATTTAAAAAGATGCAATGTCCTCGATAACGTACAGCAGAACCTCTATTTGACCTCTACAGTGGACAAATATAAACGTTTGGGTCTTGAGAGGCTATAATAACTGTGGCTCATATTTTCTCCCAGCACAAAGAGGAAAAAAGCGGCCTACCAGTCGACGGTACTCGTCCACATTGACTTGCAGGATGGTGAGCAGGAAGCTGAAGATGCTGTCCATGTTCTGTGTCAAGGTGTGCTGGATGTCCTTGCGCCTCTGGCTGGGCAGTGTCTGGAACGTGATCACGTCTTCTGCCAGCCGTAAAAGGATGAGCATAACCAGCTCTGTCTGGGCCTCCTAGGGCAGTAAGGGTGGAAAAGCATTATTTCATTAGCTTGTCAATCAGTCACTTAGTCCATCTCTAGGTTCACAAACTTCTTTTACTTTACTGTAATTAACTTTCATTGTTATATCTTGAATATCATCATATTTTAACAAAAAGGGCAATCCCCAAAAAAAAAACAAAAAAAAAACTGCTTTATAGATACTGCTGTATGAAAGCACGTTGGGCAGCAGGCAATGTTGTGGTCAGTGCCGTAAACTGCACCAGTAAAAATTTCCGAGCCGTATAAATGGGTACATCACTGGAAGTAGCTTAGTTTACAAATAGAATAAGTTTTTACAAATTGCTTTGGAAAAAAGTGTCAGGTATATAAAATTAAATGTAAACCTCAAGTGTTGGCATTAGTTCTAAAACAGTATTTTTTAACAGGAGTTGGTTGGGTCATGGTGTGGAAGTGCCATCAACTTGTGATTATATACCATATACTTGAGAAAAGACAGGTTATGGGTAAACAAAGATTCCATAGTATCAGTGTATACATTTTAAAAACAGCACTTTTTTTTAAAGTAACGCAGCAAGTCGAGCAATAACACGACTAAACCTAATCATGTTTGTAACCATTTCTATTATCAACACAGAATTTCAACTAAGAGAAATAGTGTAGGATGAGTAATGGCTACCACAGTGTGGGCTGCAGAGGGATGGTTTAACCTACTCCTAGTTTGCTGAGAGCCTCCAGTTCCTTCAGCATGTCTGGCCAATGTTGAGGCCATTCTCGTTTGATCATTTCCACAACAATGCGCGACAGGGCATCTTTGATATGGCTTTCTTCTTCCAGAATAGAGTTTGTGCCCTGAAACATAAAAGAAAAAAAAAACAGCTTTTCAATACACCAGAAATGCACACCATATTAAAAAACCCTGGTACATTCCTGCAAATGAGAACTGCTGGTTTCATATGGGCTTCCCTTTGCACAGGAGGGCCTTCTCAAACTTTGGGTTTCTTCACTTACGTTTGATAACAATCCCATTGCGCAGTTTTTCAATTGTACCTTCTCTTGTTGTGGCATGGTGTTCCATCGAAACCTTGTATCAAAAAAGGTTATTTATAATTATACAGTTGATCATAAATTCCATGGGCAATATTTCGTGAAGAATCAGCATCCACAAAAACCACAGTAAATAGTGCTTTTTCATGAGACAAATTTAGATCCTTAACAGTAATGGAGAGTTTCAAGAAAAAGTCTCAGATGGTGGTGCCATGCAGAGGAATGAAGACTGTTAAAGATCATTAGATGTTGGTAGGGAGAAACTCACTTGATCACATGCTCCAAGATCTGAAGTCCGAAGTGCCTGACCACTGGTGATTGCGATTTGTCTGCCAGCTGAAGACCACAGGGGACGCAGAATGGGCACTGCTCTTTGAACTCCTCACAGAACTGCGTGACATAAACGACATTTTGTGGTCCTCGCACTCTATGTACTGAGGTTTGTATTCCACCACCTGCTCTAGTACCTTGATGAAGGTACTTACCGTGAATGTATATAGAAAGAATACCCCTTTGTACACATGTTAATCGTTGTACAGTTGATTCAGTTCTAAGATGTCCTGGACTTAATAATAATGGATGAGTTGTGTAATGAGGCCAAGGCAGAGTGCATAAGAAAGCAATGTGGTTTATGTAGGTGCAAAAACTGAAATAACACACAAATATTTACACGTGGAGGCACTAGGAAATAAGTATAGAGTAACTCATACACACGATACATACGCACATATGTTCATTTATATGTTTATTCATATCTTTAATAATATGTTCATGGGCACCATAACTGATAGATATGGAGATATATTCACTGTTGTCATGGCTAGTAGTATGTATACTGATATTTTAGCAAATTAGTAAGATGTTTGCTGATATATTGATTTATATGCTTCGTAATATACAGCAATATATTTCCAGCATTCATCCTCGTGGCTGCTCGCCTGACTCCCACCTGAGCAGGCTGGATACACGAGCGCTTCAAACCTCCACACTGAACAAGTACTCATTCATACTGAATTATGTAACGCTGGCTGAACCACAGCAGGAGGTCTGTGCACCCCTCAAAGCAGGGTGTCTGAACACCCCTCACAACAGATTTGCGGACACTAAAGCCCTCACGAGGCGCTCCTACAGCCCCGTTAGCTTAGCTACCTTCAGGGCCTCCAGGCGGTACCGCTGGCTGGACTCCGCGTCCATCATCACGTTCACCGCTTTAATGAGCTGCTCGCAAATTGCGGCCACCGATTCGTCCATGGCTTCGCTTCGTAACCGATTCCTTTGCTTAAAAAGAGGAGGACGTGAGGTGCGAGAACCTATCTCCTAACACCCGCCACACAATCAGATGTCCAGCGAGTCGGAGACAGGGCACGCGACGCAAAAGGATGCACTGAGCATGCGCCATGTGCACGTTCTGTTTTCACGTGGCCGGTTTAGAATTATGGGTGTCGTAGTTTTTCCTTCAGTCGTGCCGCCCGAAAAGAACCAATTTACACAGTATTACTGTACAGCAATTTGCTTTCACGAAAGAAACAAAATTTGTGCTTATATCTTATGGCGTGCTTGGAAAAAAAGAAAGTATGAGCTCATTTCGATGGTGTTTAATTGCTTTGCTTAAAAGTCAATAATATTTTTTGAACCAGATTTATTTTAGCAACCGAGAAACAGTATATAGAAATATGACAAGTTATATATAAAAATAAGGGAACGATAAATCTAAAATGTTTTTAAAAACAGATAACCTGAAAATACCAAAATAAGGTTTATGCTTTCTATAGGTTTTCTTCCATAAGGTAAACTGACACCGGGAGTATGCATATTATGTAGAATCAACAGTGTAGTTTAAAGGCAACTTCGTATGGAAAATATTTTTTATAGAATAAATAATCTTCCCCGGAGATGAAGAGGTGATGTGTTCCAAACTCCTTCTGACAGAAAGATGAAGGAAATCCGTACACTTCCCTACGAGGGAAACGGGGGGGGGGGGGGGAGGGGAGGAGGAGGGGGNAAACCGTACACCTCCCCAGGGGGGGAACGGGGGGGGGGGGGGTGACAGGAGGAGGAGGAGGAGGAGGAGGAGGAGGCGGCGCGATCGCATTCCTGGGGGATGAGTCTCATCCGCGCGCGTCACTCCGCCACGGCCGCGGACTCCACTAGGACGCGTCTCCTGCTCAGTTTCGTCTCAGACGCCTTGGCGATCGGACGTAAACACAGCTTCGTTGCTTCACTGCGGTTTTTACTGTGTTTTACCATGTAGCTGATTGAAAGGCGCGATCGGAGTGAAGGAAAAGAACGGATCTCTGTCTTGCGGTGGTGTTTTACCGGAGGAAACAGCCGAAGTTTGGCTGCGTGAGAAGGCCTCGCAACAGGTTCTCTGTTTCTATCGACAGAGCGCCGATTCGTCTTCGACCCAAAGAAGATCTGGGAAACATCCTTTACAAACCGAGTTCGCTGATCCGGGCAAGATTTTAACGCGGGTGTCGTGTTTTCGTAAGGTTTTCAGTTTTTTCGGGATTTTTTCCCTTGGCTTTTGTTGGTTTCTCGAAGGCTCCAGTACCTGTCCACGGTTCGGTACCGTGTGTCCAACCCGTCGTCTGTCCTTTTCACCTCAGCCCGCGACCTCGGATTCACTTCACACGGGTATAAATGCGGTACGAAGCTAAAATGATGCCGGTGAGTTCTCGCTTTTCCTTCAGTGTTTCAAACACTCGAGGAGAAATATGTTCAATAACCTGTTCGCCCAGAGCCTCACATTTCATATTTATCAGTTAAACGTCAGTTGTCACTCGGTAGACAGTATATTGATGTTTGTTTTTTAACATAACATTTTAAGGTATGAAACAATTGTTGGTTCCATCCCGGAGGTGCGTAGGTGCCTGTGTGTGTGCGCGCGACTCTGTGTAAACACGGGAGGATTGAGGACTAGGCGAAAACATCGTCGTCTGTTTTTTTTTGTTCACACTGGTAATATTATCCCTGTTTATTAAGGCTCCATTTTTCTGTGCTGTTCTCACGGACAACAGAACGTCTCGTAGTGACCGCGCATTGCGCGCGTCGGCCGCTTTGTCACGCACCCTGCGCGCGCCGCTATCGCAGAAACCATCTCGTGCCAGTTTTCGCCAGGGTCCTCCACCCTGTTCTGTTTTTGAAGCAAACCTTAATGCCCCCCCCCCCTTTCCCACCATTTTTTGGTGTAACTAATTTTTAATTTCGATATCGTTTTTTTTTTTCTTTCAAGTTGTTCATCACGCCGCCTGTCAGATTCATTTGACGCGCTACTGCAGCGTAATAACAGACCAGGACTTCTGATCAGAAGATGTTTGTTTGGGAGTTATCAAAATAAACATGAGTTTTTAATATAGAGTGAAATGTTTTTCCCCAGTCTTCATCAATTGTCTATTTTTAACATATAGTAAGGTAGCTATATTGCAATGCTTATAACTGCTTTTTTGCATACCGCATCAATAAAAAATCCCGTGCTTTGCCTTTGTTTGCACTGAAATGTGTCAACATTCTGCAGATTTTTTAAACTTTTGTAATTATAAAACTCTAGATTGATTTCTTAGGGAAAAACTAAAATATTTCACTCTAGAGATGCCATTGTTTGACT
This sequence comes from Arapaima gigas, assembly GCA_900497675.1. NCBI lineage: Eukaryota > Metazoa > Chordata > Actinopteri > Osteoglossiformes > Osteoglossidae > Arapaima > Arapaima gigas. The sequence continues at coordinate 393,862 of UFQX01000278.1, forward strand.
TATGGGGTATTGACAGCTTTTAATTTTAAAAAGGCACAGGTTAATTATTTAGCTGGGTTCTGAGATCTCAGGTCAGATGGTGCAGAACTTCCATTGTGGGGTTCTGTTATGGCGCCTTGTAAATCAGGTACCAGTGGCATCTGCTGCATGGCTGTGGATCTCAGCAGGAGGAGATTATGCTGGCCTTCATGCTGGACTTGCCTCCAGTATGCTCCTGCTGCTCTTTTTTTCCATGAGCACCATCATCATCATCATCTCCTCCTCTTTAGGCCAGACTTCAATACAGTTTTGGTTATGATGTTATGGAGTGGTTCTGGTGAGAGAGAGCACGCACCTGTGAAAGATTTCAAGATTGTAGGATAATTGATCCATAGGCTGTGTGTGTGTGAGCTGTGTGGCTTGTCTTTAAAGGTTTGCTTAGCGTTGATGCAGCCTGCTTCTTTTCACATTTTAATGAGTTTTGTAACCCTACAGAACAGTGTGTTTACAGAAGTTTGGAGCTCAAATGACTTGTATAATTTAAGCATTTTTTTCCTGTTACTTGCGAACAGAGATGTATTTTGATACGTTACTTAATGCCGAATTCAAAATTGCTGACGATCTTGTTTTGCGAACAAGATGCCGAAAATGGTTGTCACTTAAGAACAGTGTGTTTTCACCCAAAATCCGTATTGTGTTACCCTGTGTTTGACCTTACATTCCCATTTGGACCTGAGGGGACTGTGAAGGATCAGTGATTTGGAATAAACTGCTGATCACATTCAGAGGCTAGAGGTTGCAGTTCACTGTGGATAATTTCCTCTGCTTATTGATGCTGCAAAGCAGCACAGTAGTCCCAGCAGCCCCTGAGTCATCATGCGTTTCTGCTGGCACTCCCAACTGCCCTGGGGGTTTCGGTGGGCCTCTGTAATTTAAAGTTCTGTCCTGGGCAGGGCAGCTGTTGTAGAGCGAACTTTGCTGGTTATGATTTAGATCTCAGTCCTGGGGTGTGTGTGCTCTCCAGGGACTAGGTGGATGCCCTACTTCCCTGGTTGTTTGGATAAAGACGGTGGCCTTCTGCTAATTGTGCCTAGAGATCCAGGCGCATCGAGGGTGAAATGATGGTCTTGTAATTGGACCTGACTTTTCTGTCATTTGAATATGAAACTCCGTGGTAACGGGAGCTCAGCTGCCTTTGCAGAATTAATGAGCAGTCTAGGAAAAGGGCAGTTTGATGTTGTTTGAGTGAAGGGCTAGATTTTGTAACCAGTACCTTTCTGGTTTACCCTGATACATGAACACCATAAGGGACAGAACGTTAATCACAGGTGGCAAAACCGTCTCGAGGTTGCTGCCTTCTGTTGTGTATTGTATCATGGCCTTCACAACAATTGACATCCTCCTGCCAAGACTCTTTTTGCCTAGCACAAACAAAAAAAAGAATCGGTCTGAAAATAAGTACCACTTGTTTGTTGATTGCACATTAGGTCCCAGTAACTCTTGGATGCAGTGTGCAGGAGACAGCATTGTGTGAGGAATGCCTGAGAATGTAGATAAGAGCTTTCCCCTTTTGGTCAAACAAATATAAAGGTCCAGCATGGTGGACCTTGGTCGTATTACAGCCTTCTTCAGATACTCCAGTGGTACCAAGGACTGTGGGTACAAGAGATGACATTGTATTGCGAGGTGATAGGAAAAGGGTACAGTGTTTTCTTTTGTTTCAATTTTTTAGTCTTATCTGCATGTACAAGTAAGATGACATAAATAACGATTTAAATTTCATCCTGAAGGAAAAATAAACCAATTTACACAGGAAAATGGTACAAGAAATAGGCATTAAATAATGATACTAGACGTTGCTTGGATTCCATCATTGATCTTAGAATTTGCCAGCAGTTGTGTGTTTAGATCTTGTATGTTTTACTGGAATTGCATAAACACTTCTCACCTTAAAAGACTGCAAATAACCTATTTTATGTTATCTTTTAAGAGCTGAATTAGAACTAAGTGGTGGCGCTGTGGATCTGGGCCTGATCGTTGAAAACCGATTCCTCATTTCCACACTCGGTGTTAGATTGTGGTGCAGATATCTTGCACCAGGATGCTGGAGTCAGTCCTTTTCTGTCCAACGTGGCCTGTGGCTCCATTTCTGCTGAATCTTTCCAAGTGTTCTCCAAAGGCACCTCTTTCTCTGGGGTCATAGCAGCGGTGATTTAATTATGGGTGGTATCTTACCCAAACCACTTAAAGATGAAGTTTAAACTTTGTTTTGCAAAATAAAATGCTTTACTGCTGCGCACTTGGCAGTGGTGATGGAGTAATTTTGGCTTATGTGGTTTCATCTAAAGTTTCCCCCTAACAAGAAGATGTTGGATTGTTGAAAGGAGCTGTGGAAAGTGTCCATATGTGCCCTCTGTGTTCCCAGTGCCATTAAGAGCAGCTCAAAAGTAGAAAATTGTGTATTGTCAGCTGTGACCCTTATTTGCAGATAAAAGAATATCTGCTCCTTGTCTGTATTTTTGCCTCTATTGTTGTCTTGTGGGAACTATATTCCTGCATGGGTTTGGAGCTGCATGAGGGAGTTGTTCAGCAACAAGTGTGATCCTTTCCAGCTAGCAGTTTTATAAGCCATTTTAGTCATAAAAGGGTTCAGTACTGACTGGTGATGTCAGTTGCCCCCACCCACCATAATGACTTGTTGTGGTTCCCTCACTTGTAGATAGGCACGACAAGGAGACAGATTGGTTTTGGTAAAGAAGCATGAAAGTTTGACGTGTTCTGTTGGTGTGCAACAAATGACCTACGGTGATAGTTTTATCAATGTATCCACAGCAGAAATGCTTGTCCTTTTGGACATTCAGACGCATATAGGTGCATCAGATGTAAGACAGTTCCTGCTAGCCCATTGCAGGGCAGTTTCTCTTACACTCATGCATACAAACACTATGGGCTACTTAGTCACCAGCCACCTGTCTTTGGACTATAAGAGGAATTACCCTCAAATACAGGTACAATCTAAAATAATACTGAGAATAATGCAAAAAAGTCGTGTCACTTATTCCTTTAATGCTCATTTGAAGGACTGCCCTGAGTTGCTTGTTTTGACTTTTTGTGGCTGATTGTTGATCAGCAACTTTGCTTTTGCAGCAGTTGCCTGTTTGTCCTGCCCAGTTATAACTGGATTCCAAGATGGCTGATTCTAATGAGACCCCTGCTGTCTGACTCGTCGAACTGTCTAATAACTGGCCTAGTCTAGATGTTCTCCTTCTGTGCATTCTGCTTCCCTGGCCACCACAGGGCTGCATAGTTCCTCCATTGCCCTTCCAAAAGACAGAGCCTTCAGAATTGCCTTAGTTATGTTGTCTGGCTGCTGTACACTGCTGACCTTCTGCAGTTATCTGCCGTGCCTGGTTCTGTATGAATTCTGTATCAAAGTTTGTCTGGAACAAAAAAAAATCTGTCACTGTTTACATATGCTCTACTTGTGACTTCACATGCAGCACAACTTTTGCTTCTCCAAGCCTTGTCGGTGACAAAACTTTAAATTTTAAAAATGGCAAGTAGCCTTTCTGGAATTTAATGAACTTGACTGCAAAAAGTTCACTTAGAGTGAGAAGTACCACTCTGGCAAATTTCAAGTTTGAAAAAACAAATCTGAGCGTAAAGAACAAACAGACATATTGAGTTTTATGGAGATACAAAAATGTTTGTTTTGAGAGGAGCCATCTCCTTCCATTAGTGTTGCTCCTGTGTGATCTTCTTCATACAACTTTATAGTTTCTGCAAGTTGAGTATCTCGCCTATCTGCAGAAAGATGTGAGTTCTTGTTTTCAGTCCTCTGTTTGCTGGAGAAAAAAGGTACAGTGACTTGTCTTTTTGGAGTGCTGTCTTTAATTTACATAAACTTTGTTTTTGGACTACTTCTTAATTATATTTTGCTGTTCCAGGACCAGTAAGGGAGTGAGAGAGTCATCTGTGGGAACCTGATAGTCTTCTGAAACTCCAGTGACATGTTGGCTGACCTAGCTTATATGGAAATTGCTGTTGGGTTTACATCAGTAGGTTTCATTTTGTCTGTACAAAATGTTGAAATTTAGCAGTCTTTCTCTATTGTGTTTTGCATAATGTACAAGTTTTTAAAAATTTTTTCAAATTGACGCCCAAACCTAGGGTTTGCGTTTCATTGCTTTGGATGGCCTTTGAAACAGAGTTGGCAGAGAGCGCCACAAGTCTCCTTCCCTACCTCATTACTGCAGTGTGTCTGTGTTATATCCATCAGTGGTCATGACTTAATGCCATTTTGTCTGATCCTTTTCTACCCCCGATATGAAACAAAGGGAAGACATATACCTCTCACTGCTTCAGCTTTGCGATTGTTGTCCTGACTGGTACAACTGCCCCCAGCCTCCCATAACCCCTCCCTGAGGAAATGGGAGGGCTTTTTGTTTAAAAAATGCTAGGCGCCACCCCCTTGCCTCTGGGATTCTTTCCTAATCTCCCTCTGCTCTCGTTCTAGAGCTCAAAGCACCTTTCCTGTAACTTAAACTTGTTTATCGAGTCCTCTTGCGAGCAGTGTTGTATAGCACTGTTTTCATGTCAAGCCTCTCTAGACATAACAGGATATTAAACACACATAATAAATTTGCTTCGGTGACAGTGATCACCTCATGCACATGTTTGGAAAGCCGCAACTACCTGCGCAGCATGAGCCCTGTCGTCTGACTCATAATCTATGTAAATACCAATGATTCCAAAGTTCATGTGTTGTAATTCCCAGCACAGGACATTTGTAATTTGTAGTTAGCCTGAACTGATGCAGTACAAATTACCTATTTGTATAAATGGGTAAATAATTGTAAGTAGCTTTGATAACGAAACTAATTATTCTAAATGAACTATAACTTTATATTGTCCCTTTCCTTGCAGAGCTCAATGTTGCTTGAGATATCTGTGAATGTGTGTGTAGAAATGTGTAGAACTCCTTTATACACATTACCTTCTTAGAACACATTGGTGAAAAACCTATGCACGTTCGCATAGGAGTAGTGTGGAGGAGGAGATGGATGTGTGTGGTGCGTAAAGGCCCTTGCTCCAAATGGCTTTGTGAACATTTCATATGGTCAACTTCCTCCAGGCCCCACCCACCCATTCAATGATCTGTTTGCTTCTGACTGTTCCATTACAAGTTGGAAAATATGGCATTGGAACATACTGTGGACTGCCAGTTTGTCAGAATGGTAAATTCTGGATAACTCAGCTGCAGTGCTTGCATTGGTGAACCTTTATGCTGAGTAAATGGCCTTGTGCTGGCTTCTTTCCTATAATCTTTTAAGCATCTGTGTAGCATTCTGAAATTCCAATACTTTAGATTCTATGGGCTGTACTTGCCCAGGGAAGATATTGTTTTATTTTAGCAGGCATACCTTGTCCATGTTTCTCAAACCCTTGGTCTTGTGTTGGACCAGGGGTTTTAGTTGCTGTAATATGAACTTGCTAGTTTCGATGCAGATGTTTTGTTGGACCACATTTTTGTAGCAGGAATGGAGCAACATCACGACTGTCAGAAAACCAGCAACTCCTCCCAATGAAACTCATGAGTTCTTGTGTACTGGTAGCATCAGAAACCTTTTTGTTAATGGATGTGCATCTGTTTGACTGGTCTTCAAGAGACAGAACTCCTAATAATGCAATATGGGTTGATTTGTTTTTATTGGTGACCCCAGATAGGATGTTCAGCTATTTATGTGTTTCTTCTGAAATGTGATCTTCCCCAGGGGCATCTTCTCTTGGCACATACCAGTGCTGCTGTGTACATCCTCTTACAAGTTCATGAAGCCTTTCATTCATAAACTGATACCTGTATTGCAGGGCTGTCTAGCTCACCAATGTGGTCAAACCAGTTTGAACAGGGTTGCACCTTCCACAATAATACAAGTGTGCTTTGTACCTTTAAAAGGGAAGAGGTGAGTGTTCTGATTATTAGCGAATGACATCACATAGAAATAAGTGATGTCATTAGCAAACAGAAGTGGGAGTGTTCCTTAGGTGCTTTTCGGAAGGGAACGTGAGTCTTAAGGCTGATTTGTGCAACCATTTGGCTCAGTGGAACAGACTGCAAGGGAGCTGGAAACTAACATTCATTCAGATGTAGTGGCCCTGACTGAGCATGAGTAGTAAGATTTTTAAGGCTAAACACCTTTTTGTCTATCATTTTAGTCCTTGTCAATATAAATACATAACTTAGTGAATGGCTCTTTCTACTTAATTTTTTTTTTTGGGTGATTTATTCTTTGAAAGATTATTTGAATATTTATAATCTCAATGACTACCTAATATTCCTGCAAGTTAAGGATCAAGAAAAATTGTATATAGTATAAAAATTATGTCCATAGGCTGTTGGCCTTAATGCTTTACAGCACTTAATTTTGCCCAATTTTATCCAATATGAAAGGGACAGATGTCTCTCATGTCTTTTTGCTCATCCAGCTCACCAACTTCTTGACTATGAATAACATTGCAGCTTATATGTGTATTATATAGGCTATGTAATAACTCCAGATGTGTCCAAGGCTATGTGGTCACATATATAAGAATCCCAAGCACAACTGTGTCTCCTGTGGTGGTCAACTGGGTCTCATAATGACAAGATTACTTGTCCCATACCTTCCCATAGATTCTTAGTTGCAATGTTCTCGGTGGTGTTGCATGAGATGGCACTCCATGCAGGTCCTACAGGCCTGTTTATTGTTTAGAAAGAATCGTGATCCACCCCCAGTATTTAGTCCAAAATAGACTACTGGTAACTGGCAACCATCTGGTCCATAAGCATTAGTAGTTATGCAATTCCTTGTTCTTCAAAGCATTAGCCATGACAGTCATCACTGATGCAGGCTTCCTGATGAAGAATAGCATCACACTTTTGTTTGTTTAAATGAGGAGAATGACAAAACTCCTGGAGCACTGTAACAGTGGGACTTTTTTTCCCATCACCACCCCTTTCCCGCAGAATGCTAGAAGGTAGAAAGGTGAAAGGTAGCTAAACACACCCTGGTCAATGCTCACTATCCTTCCTAGAACTGGAGTAATTATGTAATACCAGTACAAAAATCTTCTTCACTTCTGGTTGATATATAATATCATAAGCTTGTTAGACTGCTTGTTAGATTTTTTTGCATCATTGTGCAGTTTATGTTGCTAATTGCATTGAAAAATATTCAACTTTTTTGTCATAACAGTATTTATTACCCTCACCCAGTTTTACCTGTTTTTCTTTCCTGACAGATGTTCCTGACTGTGTATCTCAGCAACAATGACCAGCATTTCACGGAGGTGCCGATTACACCAGAAACTGTTTGTCGCGATGTGGTGGAACTGTGCAAAGAGCCAGGCGAACCAAACTGCTACCTGGCTGAGAGGTGGCGTGGATCAGGTAAGCTGCTTTAAAAAGGAATGTCATGGGGGTCCTTGGAAAAAATTTGACGTCTTTTGGACACTGTCTATGTGGCATCCGGAGTGTGGAGTAAGCTTGACAAGTTAGGAAGTGTTACATTATACCATACAGTTATAACCTTATAAGGATAGAAGTTTACAGTCGTCGTTGTTTAAGATGTTTTTCCCTTATGGTACAAAATTAGCGAAGACCACAAAGACCAGACATGTTCACAATAGTTCAAGTTAAACTATGAAGCATATTCTGTTCTGTACACTGGTAACAGTAGCTCTTATTGTAATAAGGAATGATGGCAAAGAGAACAGGATCGGTGTCCTTTTTCTGCTTGTTTGGTTGTCCTTCCTGCAGTGTAACTGTCCAGGTCGAGAGGAGCCTGGTTTGGGTGGGTTTCCATGGGTGATGAATGTTACCAGTCTTCCTTTCAATTACATTTCAGTTCCCTTTTCACGTTCCATAGCCAGAACACACCTATACGCACATGCCACGTGTACACAGGCTTCATGACAGGCTGGGCCCCAGCCGTGTGGGATGAGAGGAGGAGAGTGGAGTGTATTGGGTTTCCACAGCCAGCTGTCAGTACTATAGTGCTCTCAAGTACCTAGACTTTCATGCTGAATGGTAGCCATGGTGACATTGCCTCAACAGCTGCTGGCACTTGAGCTGTGGCGCTTCCAGTAGGTTACGTTCAAAAGGACCTTTGAAAAAGAAGACTGAGATGCTTCTTCTTTTAAATACAGCTGCCCTTTGTGGCGAAATTGAGCTTTCTCCCTTCTAGATATGTTTTAATAGGTCTGTATATAGATTGTGTAATTTTACTGTATTATGGCATTTTATTGGTGTTGTGGATATTTACAATATACCAAACATTGCATAGTTATGTTCAGGTGATAATCAAACTACTGGTAAGCTTTTTGGCTTTTTGGCACCTGATGGCCATAAGGATGTTGGCACTTGATGTGTAAATTAGTGCCCATTGTCTCACACGTTCACAGTGCTAGTCAGAGCAGTCTTTCTGGGTGTTTAGTGGACATGTCAGGTTTGTTGGCTGCATCATTTCCGTTTGAGAATTCCCTCTGTCAATACTGGGTTTACACTGTGGTTTTGACAAAGGAAATGTTGGTTCTTTGTATCCTTGACCGTATTTCCCTATGTGACGTGCAAAATGCACATATTGAAAATTGGTGGAAGTGAAAAGAAGAACCCTAATTGTAGCAAAGTCTTTATTAACAGATGCAGCTGATGACATTCGAAGCAGACAGATTTGCCAATACCTGCTAACAGTGTCACTTGTTGCAATTGCCACCCCTTCCCACTTGCAGAGCGAGTTGTTGGTGATGGCGAGCGGATGCTGGAGGTTCTTCAGCGCTGGGGTCAGCAGCGGTCAGAGGTGCGGTTCTTCCTGAGGCACGAGCGACCGCCTACCCGTGAATCAGGTGAGTTAGCAGTGACTGAGGTACATATCAGTCAGGTGGTACAATGGGCCTTCAATGGGTGAAAATGTGTGCTGCATCAGCATTTTTGTCAGCATCCAGGAACGGTGAGGCAAATGATGGATTTCTAGAGCATGTTGTCAGACATGGGTCACTGCTTTTTTTTTTTTTTAAATAAACACATTCACCTTAAAGGACACACAGAGAATTTTAAGTCCAGAAACAAGAGTTCATGGTGTTCATTGTCAATGCAGGTGCTGTACAAAGCTTAAACTGACCTTTGTCTGTCTGTATAGTAATGACTCTGAATAAATTGTTTTATTCCTCTTTAAAGCATGGGTATGTGTCTGAATAATTTATCATGGTCACTGTCTGGAACAAATGCTCAAGTTCATCAGAGTATGTGCTTTTGTGCCAGTGCTTCCCCAATTCTGTCCTTTTGTGTAAAGCATTGTCCTCACTGGCAGGTGGATCTAGGGGGCAGGAACATGCAGTCAAAAGGAATGGAGTGAAGACCCCCACAGACAGACGCATGGAGAATGGGGTGAGTACAGCTCCACTGAAAAAGTGCAAGATTTTACCTTATTGGATTTATTGGGATTAAAACCCCACAATTTAATTATGAGAGCAACATTTACAGAATTCACATTTTTGCTGGTAACTGGCAGTCAGTAAAAGTGTTATTACTACTCCTTCCAAAATTTTTGTGCTCTCTCCAATATCTTCGTTTGAAATGCATTGTTAGATGACAAAGGCAGTCATCTGCATTTTAAAGTGTCAGGGCAGATGTTTCTGATACATTTGAGAAACTTGCGCAACAGGAGGGAGGTGCTGGTTTCTTCACGTAAGCCCTGGTTCTGTAGAGTGAGCTAGCTGGAATGACAGTGTGCAGTTTACTCAGCCCTGGAGAAAGACTTGTTCTTTTTCACAGTGTGAAACTGTTTCTGTGTTCACATCAGACCTTCCTGAGGTGGTACCGTGCGTCAGATTTCTGGCCTGGCGGTTTTCCAGCGTAGCTACTCTTGCCTGCTACTACCAGTCAGAAAGTTCATGCTGTACTGTTTCTTATCAAGGTTTCTGGCCCTCGCATGGACATGACACTGGCTGAACTGCAGGAGATGGCTACCAGACAACAGCAGCAGATCGAAGCTCAGCAGCAGCTTCTGGCCTCAAAGGTATTGTTGTGACAGTGGGAGCATGAAGAACCTGCAGTAAACAGGGTTGTTTTTTAAAAAACAAAAAAAAATCACCAAATTATATTCCTTTCCAACAATCAGTGAGTTTTTATGGACTTATTTAATATACTTATTGCCTCCAGACTGCTGCAACCCTGACCAGGATAAAATGGTTAATGAAAATGGATGGATATATAATTCACATTTAGTAAACGTTGTTTCAAAATAGTATAGGTGGAACTTGTTCGGCCAGAAGTCTTTCTGCATTTTTTCATTTTATCTGAAGTTCATTCATTTTCAAAAACATGCTGGGAGTAGTAACAAACTGATACGAAGTTTTTAGCATTACGTATGAAGAAGGCACAGCATTATACTCCAGCCTTATCTCACTATTGTGCTGATCGAGCCAGGCAGCAATTAGATTAAAACAATGGGATTAGGACATTTTGAAGCAAAGGGGTATGTTGACAGCTGGGGTGGGCAGTGTGAGAGCTCATCACCATTGCAGTGCATGGGATGATTGGTCTCATGGGGGGGTTGGTGGATTGACCCCTGTGAACCCCATCAGAAAAGGTCATCACGAAAAACAGCAATGCAGCCATTTCTGCTTGGAGACTCAGTAGCTCTGCTGGGTCTCATTGTCAGAGGAATTTAAATGAGATGCAGCTCTCTCATGTAAATCAACTGGCGAGCTCTGCTAGCTTCGTGAACTTGCCTGTGAGGCATATGAATGAACGTTCACACCAGAGACCAAGCATGGTGAAGCTGGCTCTCCCAAGGCCAGATATTTGGTTAAATAGTTTGGGGGGGGGGGGGGAGCACATGAAGTAAAATAAGTCATTCCTTGATTTACACGTGTATATATTATGTGTAAATCAAAAACATGTGAACTGAGGTAGCTATTTCCTTTATTATGGGAAAAATAATGTTTCACAACCCATCTGAAAGCTTCCAGACCAACTTTGCCAAATATCACTAAATACTGTAAAACACCATGTAGTTACGCACACAAGAGAGCATCGTGCAGCAAGCGTACACACTTAGATGCACTCGCGCCCATACACGCAGGTATCGTGCCACTCAGTGTAATGAGGTGGTGCAATATGAATGAAACATATACTGGTTTGTAACGAACAAAACTAAGTTACTTGCAGATGCTTTGTTCAAGAGGAAAGTTTTAAAAAGAAGCACTCAGTGGAAAAACACAGAAGTCAGCTTTTATTAAGTAATGCAGAATGATAACTGTGTAAGAGCACCATAACAAAACACTCACCCACTGACCAATCATAATAGATATTTACATATATCTCCTTTTAAAGACATAGCTATGCCAGCCGCACCTACATGAACATCACATCCACCTTTCCCAGTGTTGAAGAAATTCGAACAAGTCAGCACTTCTATCAAAATGTTTATTTCAGTTCAGGTTCTGTGCACATAGCATGCTGGGAGAATTCCATCTGAGTGTCTCCCTGAATGGCTTCCACAGTGGCTTCCTTATAATCAACTTGCTGTAGGTAAGGTTACAAAGTGGACGATAACCAGGCCATGGTAGTATTACGGTCAGTGGAGAAGTACTGACAAGCAGTTTACTCAGACAAGATGAGCTGCAGGATGTGCATAAACCGAGGGAGGATAATGGGGTGCAAATGTTAATCCCAAAGGAATGTCCCTCAGTATAAGTCCTTGAGTAAGTGCAACTTGACATTCCAAAGACATTTCCTTTCACACCAGGATCCATCACACCTTGTCATAATGCCACCCTCTTAAAGGCATATACAGTTTATATTAAATGCCCATTATATAACATGGAGCTACACACACTCCAATTTGTTTGTTTTTTTTTTTTTAAACACATTTTGCATACTTTTTTGGCTGGAGCACATTGTATTGAGCAGATAAGTGTGTAATGCGAATAGTGGTATTAAAAATGAAATCGCGTTCTACCCAAAACACGTAAATTGAGATCCCTGTACTGTACTCAATATATTCTGGACATGATGGATCACAGAGGATGATTTGAATAGCATTTGCATTACAGTCCACACACACAAACCAATACAACAAAGCTTGTAGACTAAAAGAAAGCAGTAGTGGAGGAACCTGTATGCTTAAAGGGAACATAAATACGCAAAGAGATCCATGGGTATTGATATGGTTTTGGGTGTTAAGTATGCCAAGAATGTGGTTTCATTCTGAGGCTGTTTTATGGCAAAACTTCAGTTTGTTGGATCAATTATATTTCCGTTGCCCAAAATGAATATTTCATACCACCATCCATTGTTTTTTCCATAACCACTTGTCTAGAATAGGGTTACTGTGATACAAAATTTTATCCTGGAAGTATACGGTGTGAGGTACCTCTGTGTCAACAACCTGCATATTCACTAGTACAGCACAGGGCCAATCACGTTTACACAGACATAAAGACTAAGGGGGCCTGTTTGAATAAACTGGAGCACCAAGAAGAAACTTGCACAAACATATGGAAAATAAGCAAGCTTCACACCTACTGAATCACATTCAAGCCATTGTCCAAACTTGCTGTGGCACTACTGATTGGCTCTTTTCTACTCATCAGTTAGACTCAGTGTAGTATTTAGTTAGACGGTAACATAACGCTAATTAGTCACCTCAAACTTCTGAAGGTCCCAAACCATAGAAGGGACTAAAAGTGAGATGCTTCTCCTCTGTTTTAGTTGTGCACGGTTGTGCAAGGTGATTTTCAATGTTGAGTAATTGCTTAAAGGTGCAATTTCATTTTAATTTGCTGAAAATTCCTCCCTTTTTTCCCCCAAACTGAGGTTTTGATCTGTAACTTCGTAGTACTACAGGTTGATGTGAAATAGCACTGAGATTAGTATAACTTCTGAATCACTGGTTAGTTCTGTGGGCCTTGCAGGAGCAGCGGTTGCGATATCTGAAGCAGCAGGACCACCGGCAGCAGCTGCAGGCCTCTGAGCAGGAGAAGCTCCAGCGGTTGCGTGAAAGAGCTGAAACCCAGGAAGCACGGCTCAAGAAGGTGCGTGCCCTCAAGGGCCAAGTGGAGCAAAAGCGCCTGAGCAATGGCAAACTAGGTGAGTGCTGCCAACCCATCATCCACACACATTCATATTGTGGTCAAGTGGCCAACTCCAGCTGACAACATTGAAACTGTTACAAAACAGTTGATCTGTTGGATGTCAAGAAAACCTAATGTGGTTCTAAAGCCATTGTATTTTTGGTGGGGTAAAAATTCCATTGTTCAATGGTTAGTTGGCTGGAGTAAGTTTGTGATCTACAGTCATAAGCCCAGACTTTCTATGGGGAACATTAGGAGGTATTGTGCACACACTGCTGGAGGGTGTGACTGGCAGAAAGTCAATGGGCTGTTAAGCATTGTGATCTCAACCGGGTAATTTATGATAGTTTACACAACTATGTTTAGAAAGAACGGTTTCACAATCCTTGTAATATCAGTTTAACTGACCCTAAACAAGGTTTTCATAGCTTTTGGTTTCCATAGTAATGCCGCTGACTGTTTCTCTGTATTCTGGGTCTCTTAGTGGAAGAGATTGAGCAGATGAGCAGCCTGTTTCAGCAAAAGCAGCGAGAGTTGGTGGCAGCTGTGGCCAAAGTAGAGGAGCTAAGCAGGCAGCTGGAAATGCTCAAGAATGGCCGCATTGAGGCTCTTCAAGATGGCCAGGGGGCAGTGGCGGAGCTGGACCGTTTGTACAAAGAGCTACAGGTGAGCCATGAGCCATAGGGCAGGGACCACCTATGGGTTGCTCACTGATCTGTTGCTTATTTTCTGCACCTCTGATGGTTCCTTTGGCAGCTTCTTTATATACTGATGGCCCTGAGTGCTGAAGCTGTTTACATCTGCAATCTTCTGAAATAGTTTCTTTACTTCAACTCAAACTGACAGCTGAGGAACAAGCTCAACCAAGAGCAGAATGCCAAACTGCAACAGCAGAGGGAGAACCTGAACAAGCGCAACCTGGAGGTGGCAGCCATGGACAGGCGTGTGGGAGAGCTACGCGAACGCCTTTGGAAGAAGAAGGCCACGCTACAACAGAAGGAGAACCTGCCAGTGAGTATTCACCTTGTGGTCAGTGATCAAAGAGTGGTGGGACTTGTTTGTGGGAGTCTCGTCTGCTGCTCCTCTATATGTGTGACTGCAACCATGTACCCTATCCTGCCTGTGTCCATTCTGAAGATTGGAGTTTCTGCAGGTGTTCATCAGTCTCAAAGGATTAAACTAAAAATTCACAGTATGTTATATAATGAAATGATGTAACACAGATTGCATAACTTTGCTTTCAGGTGTACTTTAAACTTTGAGAACTTTTTATTTTTTGCTAATTTGCTATTTTTGCTTAGTTAAACTTATTTTAACTGTTATTTTAGTCTAGCATTTCTGTTGGCCATCATAAACTGTTGTAGCAACAACAAGCCCTCTCCAGTCTGGAATGACAGGAATATTGAAGGTTCTCCCACATTTTGCTTATTAAATATGGTGTTACTCAGTTTGTTTGTTCATATAATGCTCAGTATATTTGGATTTTGAAGATGATGGCTTTGGTAGTTCATAAGAGAAACTGTAGCACTATGCCAGGCATTCATGTATTATGTGAAATTCTGAAACTCTGTCTGTTCATTAAAAGTCTGGTCTTAAAAGTGGATCACAGGATGTAGGTTTGACTTTGGTGCCCTTGGGGAGAGCCGGAGTGCGTGATGTCACAGTTGATCTCTGTTGGTTTCTTTTCTGTCATTCCTTGTCTAGGCTCAGACTTTGGTTTCTTATTTTAAAACTGTGCAGTCCAGGTTATATTTATGCTGGGCAGGGGACACGATCACAGAAAAAAAATCCAGGGTGATAGTGCCCTCTATGGTTGTGTGAGCTTCCAACACACTGTTGGTAGTTTGGTTGTCATTACATAAGTTCTGGTCCTGTCATTGGCACAGACTCCCTTGTGGAACCATGTGACTTGCATGTCAGGAAGCAAGTTGGCAGGAACTGTAATCCAGGAGGAGTGTGCACATCTGCCTCAGCATCCTGGTACAATGGATGAGGCTGACTACAAGAGGAAAAATATATACAATATTAGTTCTGGTGGTCATCTGGTAGTTCAGCAGATAAATTTACTCTTCTCCTTATTCCATTGATTTTTTATGTTGATTCTCACTGTTTTGAAGCTAGTCTTAACCCTTTCTAACCCATGGACCTCTTAAAAATTTGATGAAAGCCAAAGACCTCTTCCTAGAAAAATACCTGTATATTTGAAGAGAATATTGCAATGAATTGAACTGAAACTTCATTACCTTTTCAGAAAAATACTTCAAAGAAAGAATCATTTTTTGCTTTTAACTTAAGTTGAATGCTATTTTTAAAGCAACTCTTTCCTTCACTGACCTCATCTACAGACTCCCGAGGGGTTAATGGATCCCAGATTATGAATCTCTGAACTGGAGGAATAATACATTTTCAAATATCTTTAAAACTGGCTAAACCTTTTTTTTTCTTTTTTTTTTTCCTCCCCCTTTCAGATGATGATTCAATGAGAAACTAAAACATTTATATCTTGGTCTGTGTTGATGAGAGATTAAATGGTATAGTGGAGGCAAGCCCTGCCTAGAAAGTGTAACTTGAACAGGTTTTAAAATTGAGTTATTTTGACTTCCTTTTAATTAAACCATTGTCCAAGTGACTCACCTCCCCTGTAAAGAGCTCCACCTCAGTGAAGTAGGCTTTGCTTTCTCGAGCCTTACTGCTCCGAACAAAAGGACGAGCAAAGAATGTGGAGGTATGATGCTGTTGACGAGGAGCATGTTACCACGGTGTTCTCAAAGGTCTTTCTGTGGGTAGGTAATTTAGTGCCACAGTGCCTGGAATCTTAATGAACCATACAGCCTGCTGCACAATGAGGATTACGTTTATCCAGGGCCTTTGCCAGGGTTTGCAAAATGGCTTGAAGTTGCTCTGTCCATGTTCACCTCAGCTTTAAAGAAGTTTTGAAGACTCTCTCTCTCTCTCTCTCTCTCTCTCTCTCTCTCTCTAGCTGCTTTTCAAGTGGTTGTGTAATAGTTTAGTCACTATTTGTCTTTTTGTTTTCTTAAGAATGGCTTTCCTGTTAAAGACAAGTCTTCAAAAGGCAATCATCACAAGGTAAAGCTAATGATGACCTCAGAATGTTTGACTGGACTCTGATATTCCGTCCTGTTTTAAGTTCTTTTAAAGTGGATCCGTCTTTCCTTTTCACGCTTTTAAATGTTAGTCACCGGGCTGCAGTTGAAGCAAGCAGATTTGATTTTGAGTGTTGTGTAACAGCATTTTTCCATTAATATGAAACCTTTTCTTTGTCATGTGGGTGACCCCCTTCACAAAAGCAAAAGCTTTTTTTTATTTTTTTTTTGCATGTTTACATTGTTTTATATGGACAAGGCTTTTAATATTCATTCAGCCCCATTCAATCTGTATTGTCTTCTGTAGCATGGTATAGGAAAATAAATTGTGTATGCAGTATTCACTGTATTAAGTATTCAGACGTTTTAAATGAACAACAGTGTATTGACTTACAAACACTGGGTTCTGTGCAGTGGACTGTAGCTGGTGTTATAACTCTGTTGCACCTTTTCTGTTGCTTCCTGCAGCTCCCACCAGATGGACACCCCCTGCAGCAGAGCGGACCCTCACGGGTGGCAGCAGTGGGCCCTTACATCCAGTCCTCCACCATGCCTCGCAGTTCAGAGAGGCACGAGCAGCTGGTAAAAGCCACCTACCCCGACGGTACTGCTACCCTGCCCATCCAGGACGGTCCCTTCAAAGCGCAAGTCCGTAGTACTGCTGGAACGCCGTCAGCAGGTACTCAGTTGCCTGTGGCACTTCCCTGTTCTTCCAAAACACAGGATTACAAAACTGAAGGGTTTTCAAAACTCCCCTGTATTCATTTGAACATTTCACTGATCTTTCCACTGTTTTAGAAGTTTCATAAATAGAACTTGGTTTCACATGACTGAAAAGTATAGAGTCCACTGTTAACACTTTCAGTTCAAAGTGGTTGGAACAATCTCACCAGCAGCTCCATCACACCTAATTAGGAGCACAGATGCAACAAAAACCAGCACAGAGGTCCAGGGTTGATAACTGCTGCTCTAGACCAGTGAAACTTAACATTACAGCTCTGTTCCCTGGAGTACATCTTTAGATACTCATTATAAATAAGATTATTGGGGATCATTAATATATGCACTGTTCAGTTCTACATGTTGGATACTCTAGTGCTGTGGATAAAAAGCTTGTTTTAAGTATTACATGTCATAGATGGGCTAAATTCAGCAATTGCTGACATGTGTAGGATGAATGATCTTTGTTTAGAGTTTTCAGACTAATAGTGGGGTTGGCTTTGCATTTTGAGGTTTCCTAAACAGCCTGTGCTGTAACTAAAGGGTTCTGGGGTTGTCCCACAGGACCAGAGAAGTCCAGGGGATCCCCATGGCTCTTGATAGAGTCTGAGAGTTCTGAGGTGACTCTGAGCTCAGAAGGTATTTCACTGGTGTTGGATTTCAGGGGTTCAGTCTTGCAGTGGTGCAGTTCCTACCTGTGGATGATGCTTTGTTTTCCACTCTAGCTGCCCCTCCACACACTGCTGTGCAGTGTGACTTTAAATCCAAAGACAATTTATTATAAAAAGACAACTTATTTCACTCTGTGAACCTTCAGAAGCATGGTAAATTAAAAGATTCAGGAGCAGCAAAATAGGGGTTTCATAGTAAGGTCTGTGGTAAACTCTTTATGGTTATTTGTTTTATGGTGGGAATAAGTCAGCCATATCAAATAAAGGAAGGCAGGGCTAGTTAGTAAGGTGTGTGTGTGTGTGTGTGTGTGTGTGTGAGAGAGAATAAGCAAGCTAAAAGATAAATCTGTGCAACTCAAAAAAATGTTTCTGAGTAATTCTGCCAGAGGATGAGAAACAATTTTAAACTGAAAATAAGTGAATGGATACAACATCCATAATCAGACATGAGGAAACCCACCTAAATGTTGACAGTGGTCCTTCACACATCTCATTTTTCTCCTTAACCACACAGACTCTTGAAATTAACATAGGATTTTCTTTTTTCTTTTTAACTTTGCATGATGATGTTGGATGCGATCAGTTCTGCATGATGGGATGATATGCAGTGGGTGGGATAGAAAAGGGGATTGCACAGGTGAGCAGGTGTGGAAAACCTTGTTTTATCCCAGCTGCCCACTAACTGGGTGCTTCACTAAGAAGGTTTCACCCCAGACTTGGCTCAGACCCCCCTGTAATTTAGCTTTTTTCTTTTAGTAATCATATACTAATTTTTGTATGCCATGTGCATCTTCAGAAACAATGTTCTTGTTAAAGCCACTGAAAGAGCTGCGGGCTAAGAGGAAAGGTATAGACTACTGTTGCTGTGCTGTATTCTGTTGTGTGGTGCTGCAATATTAGAATCTTATGAGAATGCAAATATACTTAAATGTTTTCGCATGCTGTGTGTGTGTGTGTGTGTGTGTGGGCCAGGGAGAAGGGGGACACTGATTTCACATTTCTTTTGATGTCCAGTTGCCACTATGCATTTTTGTTTTGAATTTGATCTGTTCCTTTGCCTGGTTCTGTGTGCGAGCCAACGGGAGCGTTGTGTTTTTGGTTCTTTAAAACTGATTTTCAGGCTGCTCTGGCACTGAAAACAGTACAGTCCCTGACCTTTGTATTAGGAGGTTCAGGATTTCACTTAAGAGTTTGGAACTGAAGTATTTTGGGCTGCTCTAAACTAACTGTAACCCTTGTATTTCCATCCAGAAGTCAAGGGATCTGAGTGGAGCATCTCTAACACAGAGTCCAACACTGGTCACGGACTTTCCTCCACCCTTCCCCGCATGCCAACCCGGACCTCTACAGAGCAAGGTATCCCTTCGGAGCACTCAAGCTCTGAGAACATTACCTATTCTAGAAACAATGATGCGGAAGGTTTATTTTGAAGACAGTTTCTCTCAGGGGCTGGAAGGTACTCTAGTACTAGTTTCTAGTTCCAGGTTGCTATTCCATGTAACCTGAAAGTTGCTGCTTCCACATTTCACTCTCTGAATTAATTCAGCAAAAAATGTTAGAAATAGAAATGATAGAAATAGGCTTGTATGCACCTGAAATTGTTTTGGATTTGTCACTCCTAACCACTAATTGGTACTGTACTGTTTTACCTAATAACAGAGGACCCTGACGTCCAAAGGAAAGAAAAAGAGAAAAAGCTCAGGCCATTCTCAATGTTCGAGCCCACTGAGCAGACTGCAGCCTCACTGCGTAGAAACCAAAGCAGCGAGGATCTCCTGAGGGATTCCCAGGTAGGGCATGGTTGATTCTGTCTTGCATTCGCCCTCCAGCATACTCTGTGTGCTTTAAGATTCCATTGATTTCAACCAGATTCTTTGAAGAGTAAAACATTGGCAGCACTTTACTGTAAAGAGGAATCAATTCAAAAATGGTCCACTGAAATGGGAACCCTGCAAGTGAGATAAAAGAAAGGCATTTTTTGCAATTTTAACAGATATTTATCACTTCTGGAGATGCTTAGTGCACTAAATACTCAAATATTAGTGAAGGTCACAGTGTCAAGCGTTTGGATCTCAAAGATATGTACCTGACCTTTGTTTCTGCTATGATCTTCCTCCAGAATCAGGGAAAAGGTCCAGTCAAGGTGCCACCACCTGTACCCAGCAAGCCTAAACAGGTTAACCTCCCCTCTGGGGGTTTCTCTGCCTATGGGAAACCTGGTCTGAATACAGGAACCTTCCCTGGTAAGGGCAAGTCTCCAGGGATGTTGTCCCAGAGCCACACGCTGCCACTGCCCCCCAAACAGGATCCTCCACCGGCAGCTGCTGTACGGCCTTTCACCCCGGAGCTGCCTAATTCAAAGGAGCCTAATTCACAGGCACTGCAAAAGCCCCAGATGGTAGCGGCCAGTTCCATCTACTCGATGTATACTCAGAGGCCCGCCCCTGCAAAAAACTTCCAGCCTGCTTTGCAGGGCTCATTGCCACGGCCTGGCCGCTCCAGTGCCTTTGTCAGCGGTGAGTGTTGCCTGAGATGGCTGCTTATCAGGTCACCATACTGTGTCAGACCTGCTTCTTCACAAATTACATGAAGTGTACGTGTTAACTATGATATGCACATCTCAATGAAGGTCATTTTGCCTTTATTGCTGTTAGTAACACAACAAAGCATCATTTGTAATGAAGTGTGTAATTTTTTTTTTTCTTTTCCTTTTGCTGTTAACATCTTTTCAATACTCAGACGCACACATATATGCTTTTAAATAAGCTGCTTTGGGCTTCTAATTGACTGGTTTCATTTGTTTTGACAAACAGCTGCTGTTACCCATGCAGGATGAAAACACTTATAAGGAATGGATGAATAAAATGAAAATTAATGGCAGATACTGGCCCATCTGCTCAACAGGGAGTTGTGGGTTGTTGTCTGACCAGTTTAGCATTTACTTGACTTCACAGAAGCTCAGCTGCCAGGAAATAATACGTTGGCTCAGGAACTAGTCAGCTTGACCACATGGTAAAAGCAGGATGGATTTTAAAGAGAAGGAAATCAACCCTGTTAGACATCTGAGGAAGTTTCTTAAAAATGCATACAGCTTCTCTGCTGATCCTTTTGGACTTGATATGTTACTCTTAACAGGTTTCATAATGTTGAGTTCAATGGTATGCAGTGAGAAAGTTCTGGTCACTGCATTTTAAATAATACTGGCTAAGCTACCTGGGGCTGCTTAAGTCAAAAAGGTATAGCAGTGGAAAAGTACTTGTGTGCTAAATTTCAGATCTGTGGCTTGAAAAACAAAGCCGTGTATAAACAAACAGAAAGACGGCTTTATAAATATAAAGATCAGGGGAAGTAATTGCACTGTCTGCATTTTAGATCTTGTCTTGTCTGAGATTGAATGTGATGCTATCTATGGTGTCAAGTTCTGCCTGATACCCACCTGAGAGGTCTTTGGACTGTGGAAGGAAACCAGAGTACCAGAAAACCCATACGAGTATACATGCTGGCAAAGTTTAGTTGGTGTAAAAAAAATTTAAAAGAGAAAAAAAAAAATCTTGGGGGATTATTTGGTCTGATGCTCTAATTTGCTGGTTGCAAACATGCTACTCGAGCATAACCCACTGAAATTTAAACCTGCATATTTATGCTGGTGCATCACATTACCTGAGCTGGGCATTCAAAAGAGACATGTGGAAGAAAGTAATGGATAATGATGTCTGTACCCTTCCTTACCATTAAAAACTACACTACAGGTTGACACGAGTCAAATTTGACTCAAGCTAAGTAAGGTAAGGGTTATTATCTACCCTGTTGAAACATCATTGCCTTCAGCAAAGCAAGTTCTTTAGGCTGAAAAACAACACTGCCAGCACTACTCTAGCTTGTTCTATATGGTCCTGCAGAAAATATTGGTGATGTAGTACAGTAGATGTGCTCCCATTTTTAAACATTTTGCTATTCTCTATGCAGTCTATGGGAAGCCTGTAATCCAGGGAGGTACACAGCAGTCCCAGTACCCAGAGAATCCCTACGCTGAGCGTCCTGGCATTGCTGAAGTGGACCAGAGTCCCAGCACCACCACTGGAGAGAGCCAGGAGACAGAACGTGTTCCACGTCCGCTCAGCCCCACCAAGCTGCTGCCATTCATCACCAACCCCTACCGGCATCAGAGTGATGTTGACCTGGAGGCTCTGCGTAAGAAGCTGGCCAATGCCCCACGGCCCTTGAAGAAGCGTAGCTCCATCACAGAGCCTGAGGGCCCCGGTGGCCCAAACATCCAGAAGCTGCTGTACCAGAAAACCACACTGGCTGCCATGGAGACTACACTCATCACACCACTGCCTACACCCCAGCCTCGGGAGGAGGATGAGGAAGAGTCAGAAGAAGTCGGCGGAAAAGCTGAAACGGCTCCTCCTGAAACTTCGCCCCCTACTGAGGCACTGCCTGCTGCTGAGCCAGCCAGCCCTAAAGATGAAATGATTGTGCCTCCACCGCCTCCTTCTTGTCCAGCACCCGTTCTAGAGGACAGCGTAGCCTTTCCCGCTCCCCCCTCTACAGAGTCGGAAGAGTCAACTCTCACTCCTCCGACCGATGAGTTCCAGGAGGAGTTCCCACCCTACCCCCCACCTCCTTACCCTAGCGGTGGGGAACAGGACAGCTTAGGGGAGGACACCTTCAGCATGCAGCCTCCAGAGATCACAGGACAGACCTCCTTGCCACCAGTATGTACCGTGATTGTTCCTGTCATTCTGTTTCTCTCCCCCCTTATAAAGTTTAACACTTCTAAGCACTTGCTTCTTGAAGGGTGTTAAATTTACGCAGAAATGATGCCATTACCTGTTCTTGTCTTGTGCACCTGCAGTGCAGCTGTAGCCTGAAACTCAGCAATGCGACATGGTGCAGGTAGTTATGCAGTACAAGGTCCCATGTGGCTGCTTCACTGAGCTAAAATGATATCCTGACAGTTCATTCCCTGAGAGAAAATGCACCTAAAGTTTAATGAAGATTGGTGACTTGTTCAGCAAAAAACTTGCTTACAGATGGATCATGAAAAATGATCATAGTAAATGACCATTATAAAGAGTTCCACTTTAGAAATTGAATTTACTGTAATATATGAATTTACTCATTGGTGTTTGTGATTATAAATGGTCTGTAACATGTTTGTGTGTGTGTGAATGAGGATGTTGCATTGCCCTGCAATAGGCTGACAATCACATCCAGTCTCTCACCCTGTGATTCCGAGAGGCTCTGGACCACTGTGACCGTGTTGAATGTTTTATTGAAGATTATGGCTTTAGCAGGTGCCTTAATGTACAGTCTTTAAGGAAAACACTAAAAAATATTTCAATTTTGAACTGAGGTTTCAAACAGGTTATGTGCAGAAGGAATACCATTAAGAATGCAGAGAAATGCAGAGCAGGCCATTGTAGGGGAGACAGGAAAACTCATGGTTGAGCAGAGTGAAAAAGAGTATTCAGGTTAAATTGATAAGCAGTTCCGTAATAAAAAATGATTCTTCTACATGACAAACGGCCACAAAAAACTTTTTATTTATTGTATTTTATTTTTGCTTTTCAGTGTGTGAAAGCAGGAATTGAATTCTGCAGTCTACCCAAATGCACTCTTCCGGTCACCATATTGACTGCAATGGCTTGACTGTCTTATCCACACCTCCGTTTCATTTCTCAGTTCAGGTTGCCGTTGTTACCAGCTGGCACCATGTCCACTTGTGTAACTAATCCCAAACTTGCGTGCAGTCACCCTACCAAGCCTTTTTTCAGTAAGAGTGCGATATCATTTTTGTAGTAAATGAGTGCCCAGCCCACTTTCATTGTGCGACGCATAAACTAGATTTTGTTTTTTCACCTAAAAATAAACAATGTGCTTTATTTCTGTTCCACTTAATTCCTCATTAATTCTCCCCAAGCAGCATTAAGGGATGAAGCAAGGCTCATGGTGTGCACTCATTGCAGATGAATGGGCTGACCCAGTTGTGAAGGCCTTTGTCTCTAAACCTAATGGGCCCATCCCAATAAACCTTTAAAAAGGCTTTCTTTCATGGAGATTAAAAAAAAAATGTTAATCGGCTTGTGTGACCTCATTAATTGAAACCAGCTTGTTTTTGTGCTGTGTGCATTAGAAGCTCTCAGTAGTGAGTAGTAGGAGCCCAAGCAACAGGTTCTCAGCCGCTGCTGAACTAGCACTGATAGCTCTTGTGGCTGCGAGGCAGACAGTGGAAGAGTGTAGTGGTCTGGTTCCTTGGACACGGCCGTTAGTTGCCATTTGATCGAACCCGTGCTCTTGTCTTTCCAACACTCCAGGGCAAAAGGACAAATCTGCGCAAGGCTGGCTCCGAGCGAATTGCCCACAGCATGCGGGTCAAGTTCAATCCCTTGGCCTTGCTGCTGGATTCATCCCTGGAAGGAGAATTTGACCTTGTGCAAAGGATCATCTACGAGGTAAATGACTGATCAGCACACCTTGCATTCTGCTTGTTACAACTTTAAACACTCTTGGATAGACACACAACTTATTTGACACCTGCAATCAGCTGTGTTTGTAGCTATTTCCTTGAAGCATTGTTTGCACATCCAGTTGTGACTCTCCCTCCAATTGAAGGTGGAGGACCCCAGCCAACCCAACGATGAGGGCATCACCGCCCTGCACAATGCTGTCTGCGCTGGGCACACTGAAATCGTCAAGTTCCTGGTGCAGTTTGGTGTTAACGTCAATGCAGCCGACAGCGACGGCTGGTGAGCTCTCACCTGACTTATGGCAAAGCGTAGTGGACAAAAGGAAAACACAATTTTAATTTTAGTAATTCCTAAAAGTTCTTGGCAATGGATTCAGTATTTGGTAATACTATTAAAGTATCCATTTTTGTTATTTATAAAGCTGTTATGTTTTTCTTTTGAATTTGTGAACTTTTAAACTTAGCCTTCTTTCCTTTTTTCTTTCGTTCCCTGCTGCGTTTCTGGTGTGTAGGACACCTCTGCACTGCGCTGCTTCCTGCAACAATGTGCAGGTCTGCAAATTCTTGGTGGAGTCTGGGGCAGCTGTGTTTGCCATGACCTACAGTGACATGCAGACAGCAGCAGACAAGTGTGAGGAAATGGAGGATGGCTACACCCAGTGCTCCCAGTTCCTATATGGTGAGTCGGTTTTACCTCAGGTCTGACAGATGCAAAGCGGAAGGTTCAGGACTCTTGTTGCTGGCTCTTAGTCTGTCAGTGGGAAAACAGGAACTCTAAGGGGGGGGCTGTGCAAAGATGTTATCTGGTTGTCATCTACCTGCCAGTGTTCTGTAGGGCCTTGCGTTTACAGAGCACTGTAAGACAATTTGCAGAGTTAATAAATAAGAGAGTCAATACTCTAATACAGCTTGGTTTTGTGCAAAATTAATCTGTAGCTACATTCACTGGCTACTTTATTAGGAACACCATTCTAATACTGGGTTAGGATCCCCTTTGCTCTCAGAACAGCCTGAATTCTTAGTAGCATGGATTCAACAAGGTCCTGGAAACCTTCCTAAGAGGTTTTGATCCAAGTTGACACGATTGCATGAGATATTTGCTGCACAACTGTCAGCTGCACATTCGTTCTATAGCATTCTGAAGGTGCTCTGTTAGATTCAGATCTGGTGACTGGGGAGGCCACTGAAGTTCACTGAACTCATTTTCATGTTTGTGGAACCAGTCTGAGTTGACTTGTGCTTTGTCCCATGGCACATTATCATGCTGGAAGTAGCCGTTAGAAGATGGGAAAATTGTGGCCATAAAAGAATCCACACGTGGTCAGCAATAATGCTCAGATATGCCATGGCATTCAAACGATGCTCAATTGGTGTTAGGAGGCCCAGGGGGTGCCAAGAAAACATTCCCCACACCATTACACCACTGGTGAACAATCAGCTTGAACTGTTGACACGAGGCAGATTGGATCCATGGTTTCACCCTGTTTATGCCAAATTCTGACCCTACCATCTGCACGCCACAGCAGGAATTGACATTCATCAGACCACACAATGTTTTTTGTGTTCAGCTGTCCAGTTTTGGTGAGCCAGAGCCCACTGTAGCAACAGCTTCCTGTTCTAGACTGACAGGAGTGGAACCCGATGTGGTCTTCTGCTGCTGTAGCCCGTCCGACTTGAGCTTTGACATGTTATGTGTTCAGAGAGGCTTTTCTGCCCACCACTGTTATAAAGAGTGGTTATTTGAGTTACCATAGCCTTACTGTCAGCTCGAACCAGTCTGGTTGTTCTTCTCTGACCTCTCTCACCAACAGGGCGTTTCCACCCACAAAACTACCGCTCGCTGGAGGTTTTTTGTTTTTTGCACCATTCTGTGTTGACTCTGGGGACTTGCACATGAATATCCCAGGAGAGCAGCACTTCCTGAAATGCTCAGACCACCCCATGTGACACAAACCACCATGTCACAGATGTCACACACTTAGATCACATTTTTTCCCCCCATTCTGAAGTTTGATGTGAACATTGACTGTAGTGCAGTCTGTGTCTGCATGATTTTATGCACTGCTGCTGCCACAATTGGCTGATAATTGCATGAATGAGCAGCTATACAGGTGTTCCAAATAAAGTGGTCAGTGAGTGTAGAGGCTTCCAATTATTCTGACAAAATAGGAATGGTCCAGTCTACTAGGAAAATTAATATGCCAGAACATTGTATTCATTTGTCCTTTATTGAACATATGGACTTTGTCCCCCCCCCCCCCGGTGTGCAGGAGAAGATGGGCATCATGAACAGGGCTGTGGTTTACGGCCTGTGGGACTATGAGGGTGAGAACGATGATGAGCTGTCGTTCAAGGAGGGTGATGGCATGATGGTGGTTCGACGGGAAGATGAGAATGAAGTGGAGTGGTGGTGGGCTCGCATGGGGGACAAGGAGGGTTATGTCCCCAGAAACCTGCTTGGGGTGAGTGACTGACATGGATCCAAGAAACACAAACCAGGAATTATTTCTTTCAAATTTCATTTTTTTTATACTGTATTAAAGACACCACTGCAAATGTAAAAATATATATATTTTAATAATCATAACACACGCTCCTGAATTGTAACTGTGCTATTTAATCCTTTTTGAAAGCGCATGACATTTATTTTCCTCCACAGCTGTACCCGAGGATAAAGCCACGGCAGAGAAGCCTAGCTTAAGTGCTGTGGGTCTGGAGGTTCTTCCATGCTTGTTCGTGCTGCACTGCAGATAAATAGAAGCACCGGCAACACATTTATACAGGCTGTCAAAATAGGAACTTCAGAGACAAACAAAAAGGATGTAAGGACAAATGAAACGAGGACAGCCTGGTCCTAGTGTGTCACTGTAAGAACTCTAAACGACGGACTGGATGGACTGGACTCACCCCACACACACACACACACACACACCCAACACTAATTGACAGTTTATATGAAAACTGCAATGCATTTCCTGAATTTATAATACTGAGTTCTTTGAGTAAAAATGCAATCATTTCTGTTAAGTTGTTTTAAATACGAACCAACAGTATTTCTACGTAGCAGTGTGAGTTATTTTTTCAGACTTGTTGGTGTGAGTACAGCCTTCTTAATACGGGCCATCGTTGTGCTGCAGCTGCTGAGAGTGCTTTTTTGTACTTCACGGGGGGTGAAGCTATTGAGGACGTGATGAAAGCAGAGGAGTAAAGATGGCAGTAGTGTTACACAATGAATGGTGGTTATGTAGGTAAAGCAGGAAGGGTGGGGGCACCTCATTTTCTTCCAGATGCACCATCCCTTTGGAGCCCTCTGGTATTTCTGTGAAACTGTCTCCTTTCCTGTTACATTTTCCACATGCAGTTCAGTTGTAGGTCATTCCTCACTTTCCCATGGTTTAGGATTCAGCTTGTCTATGTATCTTAGTTAATGTGTGCATCCATGCATGCACAACTATGTTTAGGCTTGGCCTCCTTTTTCTCCTTATTAACCAGAGATAAGATGATGTACTGTATGGTAATAAGCTCTCTTTCTAAAGCACCAGCATGCTGATCATCCTTCCATTATTGGGATGTCAGCCTAGCATATGCTTTTAAGGGCATTGTGAGATATTGCCAAAATGACCACTTTAGGCTGAGCTGACTTTTTTTTTTGTTTTTTTTTTTTTAAATATCACCAATGAGCAACTGTATAATACTTAGGGATAAAACCAGTCAACACTTGTTGAGGCCTTTTAGACAATCTACAGCAAGCTCTGCTTCCAAACAAAACTGGACAGCACACAGCTGGTGTTGACCATACTTCACTGGTTGCTGTTTGAATTCCTCCACACAACCATCATTTCCCTAAAGTCCCTTCACACCATTTCCACAAATAACCCTTGAGTTATTAAACTTAACATTAATTGCAAGATTATTACCTATTGACCAGGCCAGAGGCAGCTTACAACAGTCTTGTTCGTGCAAGTCGTCTCATATTTATTTGATTCCTTTTTTTCTTTCACTTGTGTTGAAAATGTAACCTTACCTGTAGAATTCAAAAGATTTACAATAAAATACTTTAAATACATTTAGCCTGTGCTTGTGAATTCTTTCACATCTGTTTGATTTTCCTCTTTTTTTTTGCCTGGGTTATCCATGATGGTAATCTCCGGAAATACCCTATTTCCCCTTATACTTTGTAGATTCGCAAACGTCCCACTGTTGCGTTCTGAAAAGTTCTGTCTTTGTTGGCTCGTTTATCTGCTTACAGATTTCTGGTTACCAGTGGTCCATNTGGCCTGGGTTATCCATGATGGTAATCTCCGGAAATACCCTATTTCCCCTTATACTTTGTAGATTCGCAAACGTCCTACTGTTGCGTTCTGAAAAGTTCTGTCTTTGTTGGCTCGTTTATCTGCTTACAGATTTCTGGTTACCAGTGGTCCATCGTTCTGCTATTGACATCACAAATACCCTCCTGGCCAATGGAATTGAAGGCGGCGTGATTCAGTCAGCTTTCGTTTGATTCTAGACTTTCGACTTAGCCTTGACTTCAGTGTTGCTATTCGCTGCATGCGTTTGCTTGTTTAACTTTGTCTGTATCACTTGATTGGTGTTGTGTTACTTGGGAGTCTGGGTGTTCCCTGTTCAGGTTAGTCACTTGTGTACGTATGAACCCTTGGTTAACTGTGACTTGCGGAATGTGAACAGGTAAGAATGTCACGTGACGCATATTTACACAGACAGCTTCGTTTCTCCATCTTCATGACACCAGCTAATTATATTTTGGTTTCGGGTAAGTAGTTACAGGTGACTTAAGGTGTTCACAGGTGTGGAAGGTGTTTCTTTCAGTTTATTTCACTTAGCATAGCTTGCACTATACTAGCTAGTTGGCTTGGTTTAGATTCGTTCGACACTGCTCACGTTCCTTTCCCTGTATACTTTTTGTGTTCTGGTGCGTATAATTGTGCCATTACTCACTTTCACTTGTTACATAGTAAATCGCTTTTGTACCAAATACTTTTTTTTTTTCCCCCTTCTTCCCCCTCTTTCTTTGTCCCCATTCTAATCACAGTACTCAAAACAGCTAATGCTATACCCTTGTACTCCTAGACACTTGGGGTTGTAAGACTAACTTACCAAAACTACCCTTATCCACTGAGAATTGTATTTGGAATTGTTCTTAATGAAAGCGAAAAATTGGAGCAAAGTTATTGCATGTATCCATAACAAATTCTAATTTGTATTTCCCCCCCCCCCCCCCCCCCCCCCCCCCCCCCCCCCCC
>UFQX01000278.1:423218-490857 GCA_900497675.1 Arapaima gigas
AAAATTTTAATTTGTCTTTCCCCCCCCCCCCCCCCTGACTCGTAGTACAGGGAAAAGCTAAGCAGATGTACTGCCAAACATGGCTGAGAGGGCGGTATTCCTTGGCTCTGCTGACCTTAGCAGTACAGTATTTCCTCCTTCAGCCAATCTGGCAACAGCCACACCGACATGGTTTCCTCTTTTGACCATCTGGCTTTGCGAGTTTCTTACCGATGAGTGGAAAAACAATAAAAAAATGTTATACTTGTACCAACAGTGATGGTTCCAGACAATCTCATATATTTTTGGCTTGTTTCTAAGTGCTTGGACAAGAATAGCATTACAGTGGATGTTTTTGCTAACACTTTTAATTGAAACTGAGAACCTGTGTGTGTGTGTGTGTCTTTCTTTCTTTCCCTGTGGGAAAAGTCTGTATCACAGTCCTTCAGAAATAACTGCTCTTTCAGAAAGAGGTCATTGTCTTCTTGCCACAGATTGCTGCCTACTGGAATAACTTGGTTGACAGTATCTTTGGGAGAAACTGGTTGCTGCCTCATAAATACCGTTTAACAAGTAGTAAAATTCAAGGAATTCCTTCAAGATCATGCGTAAAATTTTCTCTCAATTTTCCCCCGTCAGCAAATTCAAGGAGGGTTTAAATGTAAATAGTTCTTTTTGTAAGATGCAGCCGGAGACAGTGCCCCACCTTTTCTGGCATTACACTAGAAAACTATGGAAAATGTCTCCACAGTTTATTATTGACAACTTCTGTTGAAAGTTTGGTTGGTTATATCAGTACATACTGTTTGGATTTTTATATTATAAGCAAAACATGAAGTTTATTATAAACTTAATTATATTAGTCAAATGTTGCATACACACGTCCAAATTTAGTAACAGAAGCCCTCCTATCTCTGTATTTATGTGCTTCCTTTCTTAAGTCTTTTAAAAAAAAAAAAGGCCATT
Source organism: Arapaima gigas (assembly GCA_900497675.1). Taxonomy (NCBI): domain Eukaryota; kingdom Metazoa; phylum Chordata; class Actinopteri; order Osteoglossiformes; family Osteoglossidae; genus Arapaima; species Arapaima gigas. The sequence goes on from UFQX01000278.1 coordinate 424,164, forward strand.
AAGACTAAAACGTGCAAATTGCACAATATTTTCTGCAACATGCAAGGCCACTGGGGCTGTTTTGACTGTTTTATTCTTGTTTCTATTTATCTACATTTATTTCTTTGTATATTGCTATTTTTATTTTGTGTGCTTTAAATTAATTCAATAAAAAAAGTAATGATGTTCTGTTTGATTTCATTTGAGAGCGTTAGCATAATGCTAGGCCCTTACCAACATGGCGTCCTCCATTCACCGACCATTTTTGATGACGTCAGCAGCGATTTCCTTCCGCAAGTTCCCCGCAAATGAATGTAAAATTGGCGGCAGCTCGGCAGCCGGCTGGACTGTAGAAAGACTGAGGTGGGTCGCCCGTAGCGGTTGTTCTTGTCATTTTTCATGTTTAAATCGTTTTTCAGTGAATTATATGAACACGCTGATGACGTTTGAAATGCTTCTGCAGGTGCTTACGCCCTCAAATTAGCAAAATGGTACAAAAGATAGACGTCTTTTTAGTGTTTTCTGTGAAGAGTGGCTCCGCAGCGATGAACATTGAGCTGATGACGCCTCAAAACAAGCAAACTTCCGTTTTGGTTAAACTTCTTTCATTTTGTGACTAACGTTTTGGACATACAGAGGAAAGAATTCATCTCGTAGAAATTGTGGCTAAAGAGACTGACCACTGAACACATTGTTTGTTTTTTCCTGGTCAGCTGTCGCAATGGATTATGGGAAGGAGAGGGTCATTGCGCTGGTGGACATGGACTGTTTCTACGTCCAGGTAGAACAGAGGCTGAACCCTGAGCTGAAGAACAAGCCCTGTGTGGTGGCCCAGTACAAAACATGGAAGGGTGGTGGGTAAGTTGTGTGCCATGAATAGTAAACTCGATACAGAGGTTCTAGGTTTACCGAGTATCTTGACTTCTAATTGTGACATCTATGAATGGAGGAATTTTTGTCAGCTGGATGGTACATTTGATGCCTTTTATATGTTTGAGGTGCATTTTTGAGATGTGGTGTTTTATTGAATGCTTAATATTTTTTCTTCTTTATTGAACTCCCATCCCTAATAGTATCATAGCAGTGAGTTATGAAGCCAGGGCTCATGGTGTCACCAGGAACATGTGGGCTGATGATGCTAAGAAGCTGTGCCCCGAGCTCCAGGTGGCACGAGTCCGCGAGTCCCACGGCAAGGCCGACCTCACGGTGTAAGTGCCCAGTCTGTGGACCGAGATCGCAGCTCGTGTGAGGAGATGTGGGGCGATGTGTGGACTGGCGAACCTAAACTCGAGCATCTCTCTGCACTCTTGACCAGTTATCGGAATGCCAGTGTGGAAGTGATCAAGGTGATGTCCCGCTATGCTGTGATCGAGAAGGCCAGCATCGACGAGGCTTACATGGACCTCACAGCCACCGTGCAGGAGAGGTTAAAAGATATGGAAGACAGACAAGTACAGCTAGACCTGCTGAAGACCACCTATGTCCAAGGCTTTCCTCAGACCACAGAGGGTCATTTGGATGGCTTGGATAAAGGTCAGCAGCTTCACCTGTGTGGATAAGTAGCTTTCATTTGAAATCTCTTTGGTTTGGTGTTGTGTGGATGTTCTTTTTGAGCAGGAGTGAAATTAACCATTTTTATATTATATTTGACAGTTTGGAACTTTGGCCGTGAACTTTGAATAAGACTGTATTTACTCGACAAAATTCACCTTTTCGTTTTTGTGTGGTCAAGTGTCATGACGTTACCTCAGAGAAAGGATGTAGACAAGGTGGCCCTGCTGGTTATTGAGAGGGTGTTGTCTGTCTGTTCAGAGGTGCAGCGGTCTCTTGGAGTGCAGGAGTGGCTGGGCTCTCTGTGCTGCAGCCCTGGCAGTGACAGCCCGGAGCTCCGCCTGGCCATCGGGGCCCTAATTGTAGAGGAGATGAGGGCTGGAGTGGAAAAAGAAACCGGTTTCCGCTGTTCTGCAGGGATATCGCACAACAAGGTGAGCTGGGCTGTCTGGGCTCCAGTGTTGCCATGCTGGGGTGTAACACAGACATCATTTTCCACTGCCTGTTGGAAAAGCAGGTGGCATAGTGGACTGGGAGGTTGCAGGTTTGAATACTGTCTCGTCATCCTTGACCGAGGTATTAATCATAAATTGTATAAATAAATCATATCAATCATAAATTGCTGTAATAAAAATTACCCAGCTGTATAAACGGTTGTCAATGTAAATAGATTAACACTGTTCCTCAGCTATGTGAATACATGTAAAATAGATGTGCTCGTGTCTGTCTCTCCTCAGGTTTTAGCCAAACTTGCTTGTGGGTTGAATAAGCCGAACCGACAAACCATCCTTCCCTTGGGGTCAGTGCCCGAGCTCTTCAGATCTCTGCCCGTCAGTAAGATGTGAGGGTCACCCGTCTACCTTCGCGGAGCCCCTGCTGCTCCTTTAAATATAATAAACACAGGACAGCTCCAGAGGGACGTGCGATGGGACATTTTCCTGGCTATCTAATGGAGCGTCTTGTGTGGTCACCTTGCAGCCGGAACCTGGGCGGGAAGCTGGGGTCGTCCATCGTGGAGGGTTTAGAAGTGGAGAACATTGGGGAGGTCACGCAGTTCACCCAAGCCCAGCTGACCCAGCGCTTTGGCGACAAGACTGGGTATATTTACACTGCAGCCCAGCAAGAAACCTGTCTTTAAATCACTGGCAAATGCATACAGTCGTCCGTATGGACATAATGAAAATGCAATGTGAAATATGTGTATGTTTCTGCAACACTGACAGCGCTGCTGCTCCATCCCCAGGCAGTGGCTCTTTGATCTCTGTCGTGGGATTGACTTTGAACCGGTGAAACCCAGGCAACTGCCAAAGTCCATTGGCTGCAGCAAGAACTTCCCCGGTCGGGCAGCGCTCGTCACTACGGCTCAGGTTCGGTCCCAGTCGCGACCTCCCACCCTTACTGCCGTGTGGCTCAGTTGGTGCAGTAAAGACAGCCAGCGTCTGTGCTGCTCTCTCTACCCAGGTGCAGAACTGGCTTCATCAGCTGGCCCTCGAGCTGGAGGAGCGGCTGTCCGAGGAGAGGGAGATGGTGAGGGGCTTCGATTACTTCACCTAATCCAGGTGTCTGAGTTTGCATGCAGATGTGACATTGCAGGGCGAGCTGTCCTACATGTACTGACAGAGTAAAGTATGTCCACGTGGGACCCTCCAAGTACAGACTCCTCTTTGTGTTCTGAATGACTTAACAATGATGCATCATGTGAACATTTTTCCTGTTTAACTGCATTTCCTTCACTCGTCTGTTTTCTAACACTTCTGTTGCTGGTGACAGTGCAGAGACAGTGTATTTTTCTAATAGCTTCTAAATTTGGTTTTAATTTTATTGTAGCTTGAAGTTAAGAAATATATTGAAATATTTAATCTTTAAGTATTTGTGAGGTTTGTTGTTATTATTAACGTTGTCAGAAAGGGTGACGGTGTATCTTCAGTTTAATGGACTCCCTGGGGGTGTCTGCAGTATTGCTGAATGTCTGTTAAATGCAGGTGTCTGTAAAATAGCGTCTGTATGAATCCAAAAGTGGGTTAATGTATTTTAACCAGACCGTAAGGAAGTGCTGATGTCACCTGGGAAAAAAACGAGGATGTCGTATAAAGGACTACAAACCTTAGAAATTCGGGCAATAAGTTCATTAAATTGGGGTTGAATAAATAGAAAGTTAATATCGACTTATGAAGCGACTTCTGGTTCCAACTGAGTTTTGAAGCGCTGGAGCCAGTTTATATAGGTTTGAGCTGCATGTCTGACCACTTCCGGTGTTGTTGCAGAATGGCAGAGTAGCCAAGTTGCTCACAGTGGGCGTGCGACAGGCTGGCGACAGCAGGGCCTGCAGCTTTTCCCGCTGCTGCGCTCTGGCCCGCTACGAAGCCACCAAGATAGCCAGTGATGCCTTGGCCATCATCAAGAGCCTCAACACTGCAGGGAGCCACCAGGCCGCGTGGCAAGTATCCCGGGCGGAGGGAACAGCTACTGTCTGCTACCTCAATCACTGCTATTACTTTTACTCAAGTGGCTCATTGGTACCATGATTTACTCTGTCAGGGTGCTTAAGGGTACTCCAGCAGGAGGTGGGATGTGAACCTGGTTCCCATGAGTTAAAAGGCTGCGGCTCTGATCACCACGCCGCCTATCTAAACTCACACGGATTAGTCTGAACTGAAATGTAACCTGCTGCTGCTGTGTTTTTGTCCAGGTCCCCCCCTCTCACCCTGCTTCTCCTGTCTGCCAGCAAGTTCAGCGAGGCGCCGGGCGCTTCCTCTGGATGCATGGCTAGCTTCCTGAGCAGTGACATCAACACAAAGCAGAAAGTGCCGACGTGTGACGCAAAGGGAGACGCCACGCCCAGGAGAGCTGCCACCATCCAGTCGTTGTTACACAGGGCCGCCGAAAAGCGGGAGAGGACCGAGACGCAGAAGCAGTCCTCCCCCTTGAAACAGCGCCCCTTGTTGCTCAGTGGCAAAAAGCAGGAGAGGACCGAGACGCAGAAGCAGTCTTCCCCCCTGAAACGGCCCCCCTTGTTGCTCAGTGGCGAAAAGCAGGAGAAGACTGAGACGCAGAAGCAGTCTTCCCCGCTGAAACAGCCCCCAGTGTTGCTCAGTGGCGAAAAGCAGGAGAGGACCGAGACGCAGAAGCAGTCTTCCCCTCTGAAACGGCCCCCCTTGTTGCTCAGTGGCGAAAAGCAGGAGAGGACCGAGACACAGAAGCAGTCTTCCCCTCTGAAATGGCCCCCCTTGTTGTTCAGTGGTGAAAAGCAGGAGAGGACCGAGACACAGAAGCAGTCTTCCCCTCTGAAACGGCCTCCCTTGTTGCTCACTGGCGAAGAGAAGCCTTTGCATGGTGTTGTGTCTCCTGTGAAGCCCCTGACAGAGCACAAAGAGGAGATCACGTCCTTCTTCCAGAGGAAGAGCCTCCTGAACAGCCTGAAGCTCACAAAAGAAGAGTCGGGACGGAAAGCGGACGGTTCACTGAGGCTTCCTGCAGCGGTCGAGGCTGTGAAGAGCTCCCCCATGGATGACAGCAGGAGAGAAACGCCTGGGGCAGCAGAGGCACCACCCCCTGCCTGTGCTGACGGGCCTAGGAGTCCTGGTGTGGACACGCTGCGCTGCGAGCGCTGTGGACAGCATGTGTCAGCCTGGGACATGCCGGAGCACCACGACTATCACTTTGCCCTGGACCTGCAGAACTCCTTCTCCTCCTCATCCTCCTCCGGCATGTCTCCCCACCCCACCCCCCAGGCACCACTCGGCACTGGGATCCCAAAAGCCTCTCGGGGCAAGATGAAGCTCAAGGGCCAGTCGGGTCCCCAGGCGAAGAAGGCCAAATCTCAGGGCACTAACTCCACGCTGGATGCCTTCTTCAGGAGGACGTGACAAAGAATTAGAAACAACTGAAATGCTTTGAAATTTTAAATATATAAATGATATTATGATAATTTATGTGGGGTTAATGACATGAAGTGATTTTTAACTTTGAGGGCGGGAAAAGCAGCACTACCTTCCTGCCATGGAATTTTTATCGCCCTGCAACTTGTCTTCATTGTTCTACAGGGTAACAAGCGTCTCTCTACCGTTATCAGCACCAACCCTCATTGCCCACTAGAGGGCGACGTTCGACACGTCTGTAACGGCGCTTGGACATTTTGAGGTTTTCTCTCGAGCTCCTTTAGCAGTTTGCAGCAAAAGTGTTTTACGGGGGGGGGTCTGTTGAAACTATCTTTTATTATTTGGTGATTTGATAAAGTAAAATATTAAATGAGGTTGATTTCTGTAACAGTTTATGAACATGATGGATTTCAAGGTCTACAAAGGAGAAATACAGAGATGGAGTCTAAACACAGCTTGAGTGTAATTGTTGCCTTGGACTCGGGAAGATGCTGTTTTGGAGATGTTCTCAGCAGTCAGAAGATTTTTGTATGTGTTCGATCACTGCTGTCATTCAGTCTGGATATGAACAAATTATCTGTGATGTTGCTGTAGAAGGTTAAATTGTTTTGATATATATATATTTTTTAAGACCACCTATATCACCACCTGGCCAAGAGTGGGTAGGAGGGGGAGGAGGTGACATGCTTCTCTGATATGGAGGGGCCTCCCACCATATCTGTAGGACGTGTCCCAGATAAAGCAGCGGGGGACTTGTGACCTTGGGCCAGCCTCCTGCTTCTGAGGTAGAGAGAGGATCCTGGTAGCAAGCAGCTTTTTACCAGTGTTTCTGTAACTCTGAAAGCCCTTTTTCTATTTATTTACAATGGAGTCACACCTCCTAAAACGCATTTGTGACATATGCCTGGACTTGTCAGTTGCTGTGTGTTGCATCAGCCAACAAGGACAGTGGACTTTCATCAGCACTGAACTCATTGAACTCTTGCTACCATGACGATCCTTTTGACAAACTTCAAGTTGACGCTCTCCTATTGCACTGCCACAAATGACACCTTTCCGTAATAAAGATTTGTTTAATGTACAACATAATATACAAACTGGAATTGTTCATAAACTTTGTATTTCACTCAAAAGAAACATTAAAATATTGCAGTATTTTTTTTAAAGGCTCCTGCACTGGTGAAGTAAAAATGTGTTTTTGTGCAGATTTGTGCATCAAGTGCTGAAGTTTTAGAAATGACATAACTACAAATTTAGAAATGGGGGGGGGGGGGGGAAAAAAGGAAAAAACGACCNGCATCAAGTGCTGAAGTTTTAGAAATGACATAACTACAAATTTAGAAATGGGGGGGGGGGGAGTGAAAAGTGAAAAACAGTCAACATTTCATATTTTCTTAACGTTTTGGTTCGGTTACATTCTTTTACCCTTTCGCTGAATTGCACAAAACCACAGATATTGCAGGGACAAATGGAACACGCAGTATGTCACATGTCTTCCAACAAGTTCACGCATTTTTTTTTTTCTTCCAGTAAGATGAGCTCGCATGCATCCAACCTAGACTAGAATATCGCAGGACACGACATTCTTGGACAGATGTAGGCTGTCCGTATTTACCATTTATCTACGTGACTATATAGCGATACTAATTTCAAAGAGTAGCACCGAATCAAGTGTAACAAAAGGAAAAAAGCTGTAAAACTTTGGGTGCCTCAAGAAGGGAGGAAAAAGTTCCTTTTCAGCAGGCACTGAGTTTTGATGTCGATCCGGCAAAATCGGCAAGATGAGGGAAATCCAGATGATCTCAAGCGTGATGGTCCACGGCGGGATGACATCATACTCATACAATCACCATGGAACACCCCCCCCCTCCCCCCCAATCAATGCCCATCCCTTGGGGGACAAAGCGCTGCCCACCAGGCTGTAAAGAACACCAGCCCCTCAAACTGGGGAACCACCTAGATTGACCTTTTCTACCTGATGCTGCTCAGGGGAATCTGGCCAGTGAAGTGATCACCAAAGGACAATTTTAAAATGGAATGCAGTAAATCATGTTAAAAACTGCTCTCTGGGCAGCTAAAACATTTTAAAGAAGGCAAAACACTCCCGGCCTGGACGTGTGAAAGGCAACGGCTCCAGCATGTGCTTGATCACGCACCCGCGCAGCTCAACGTGATCTTCCCTCTGCACGATTCCACACCTGTGTCTCAACCTCACGCGTGAAATGTACGTGATCCTCAGGAGAAGAACGCCACGTCGGCCCCCCGGAGGTCCCCGCTGCTCTCTGCTGACCCTGTGACAGAGGCTTGGGAACACGGCTGCTAGCTGCCATGGAGAGTCCTACACACCTGCTCAGAAGTAGCTGCTTTTTGGTATTGTAAACATCTCCAACTGCTGAGGACAGAATCTGCGCTCCACTACTTTACCACACAGGTGAGACTCTTTGGGGTGACGACTGAGTACCGACAACTTACGCACAGACTGCGCACCGAATGACTACTTCACACCGAGTGCTCATTGACAGTTTCACTTCTAACACATCTGAGCCCAAAATAAGTCTTTTTGTAGTAGAAAAGTACAAAGTCTCACCTACACATCTCAGTATGCAGCGCAATTTGACCAGCATGCAGTGCTGGCAGTGAAGTTTAGGGACTTTCTGCATTTAAAAAACCCCAAAATGTCTTTCTCCTGCCAGGGAAAACTCTTCCTTAAATAACATGCGCTCTACTTGTCCTAGAACTAGCAGCTCTAGCCAGGTAGCTGCTCGCCTGCAGCTCCGCGTCCGACAGGTAACTCCAGACTCGGTGACGTCCAAACTGGTGAAGCGGTGTGCTGGTGACTGGCACCTTCCTCCACCAGAGCACCGCCTTGCTGGTTTGTAATCTGGTGAACTATTATACGTGACGATGGGAAAAGCGCAGAATAATTAAAGCTACCCTGAAATCTGAAGTCAGAACCGTAGTTAGTTTAAAATTAATTTAAAAGGAAAAAGGCAAAGGACCGGCCTGATGAGCTTTCAGAGGCAAACGGACAGAAATAATGGAAAAACTCATCATGAGATCAAATGGGAGGCGTTCTGCAGAGGAAGGCAAGAATAACCTTGGGGGGGGTCCTGCTCCACCTAGTGAAGCTCATTAAGAGTCATGCTGGTAGAGGGAGATGGGCTGCAGGTTGGTGACGTGGCCGATCCCCTTGGTGACCCCCTCCCGGAAGAGTAACTTGGCGCCCACCTTCAGGTACTCGGGGTGCTTGATGAATCTGAAACGAACCACCGCCTTCTCTCCCGTGCGTAGCTCCTCCTAGAGGTGTGGCAAGGGAAAGCAGGAGCTGAGCCGTCGCAGCACGTGTTCCTCCTGTCAAAACTACCAAATCTTCCTTGTGTGATCCAGGGTACATTTTACATGAGACACCAGTTCATCTCAGGGAGAATCACACACTGGTTCACAGTTAATGTTTCAAAAGGCAATTTGGAGTCACCCATCCACCTGAAACACACATCTGAGTTGTGCTCCCCACACTGGGAGGGAGGTCCATACCTTCCCATGCAGGCGCTCTACAGTGGCCGTCTGTCGCACGTTACCCACGTGGACAGTCACCTGGAAGCCCTTGCGGAAGGTCTTGGCGTGGAACAGCAGCACAATCTCGGCCTCAAAGAGCCAGCAGATGGTGGGGTTCATCTCTGGACTCACCATCACCATGCCCTGCCAGAGAAGAATGCAGGAAGACCTTGAGTTTCAGATAAGCTCCCACAAGGGATATAACAGTTAGTGACACGCAGCAAAATGTCTAGAATAATTACAGGAACCCAGATGTAGCGAAGTATAACGGGCAGATGTCAATTTAAAGGACGTAAGACGACAGAGGAAGACGACCAAGAGGATGAGACCCTGACGGGTACCTTCCGGAGAAGCGAGCGGTCAAAATTGCCCAGCGCGAGTGTGGCAGCCTGGCCGGCCCGCAGCACCCGACAGGCGGAGCGGTTCCTCTGGATACTGCACACCTTGAGCCCCAGGAAGTTTCCCTCGTCCGTGGGCCCCACCACCAGGCGCTCACCCTCGCGACAGATCCCACTTGCAAGCAGAGGCAAGAGGGAAAAGTAAAATGCTGCTTGGAATTAAACAAACTGCTTCTTGTTACCGGCGCAGAACCCCGGAGCTCGACCCCCTTCAGGCTCAGCGGAAACTCGTTTTCGGTCATGATCTAGAGCTGCCCACGCTACCTGCAAGTCCTTAAGTCACACTGGGCAGCTCATCCAGACTTTACTGAGCCCATAAACCCACAAGCATATTGGGTACAGCATCCCCAACTGCAGGGTTTTTAGAGGTTAAATCGTCGACATGCTCACCTGTACAGAGTTCCTCCGACCACAGTCCCTACATCTGGCACGGTGTAGATCTCATCCACCTGCAGGATAAGAGAGATTTCTGTCACTTCCAAGGTTAAGACAGCAGCAGCTATAGACAAAACTGCTGTATTTTTGTGTGTGTGTGTATGTGTGTGTATGTGTGTATATGTAAGAATATTAGTCTCACTGGGTGGATGTTTGAGTGGACATGTGGCCGTGAGCTTGAGCACCTGGAACTCAGTCAGTTGCTGCATGAGCTCCTCCTGCTCCTTGCTGTTACTCAGGGGGGGCAGGATGTTTAAGAAGACCTTCAGAAGGTCAAGACTTTCCCCCGACACACTGGACAAGGTGAAGATTGGAGTGATGCTGGGGTGGGGAAAACAAAAAACAACTGAGTGGCTCTCAGGAGGATAACAATCCCATTCTATTACCGTACAGAACTGATGGTGGGGGGGGGGCAGGGTTCTGCCGCTCCAGCACCGCTGATGTTACCTTGGCGACTGGGCAAACTGCTGGGCGGCTGTGACTGCGTCATCTGCTCCAGCCACCACCATGGGCACCTTGTTGCAGCCGGGCTGCTTGAGGATGCGCTCCAGCTGGCGAACGGTGCGCTCCACCGTGCCCCGTGGGCACAGATCCACTTTGCTCACCACGATGAAGATGGGCACCTTCAGAGCCATGGCCAGACCCAGGTGCTCGCGTGTGGTGCCCGCTGAGAACCCAAACAGAAGGGCCAGAAACATTAAAAACAGTATTTCCCCTCTCAACTTCACCACCAACAATACAGACAAACACGCACTGCATCTTCAGCCCACAGAGAAGCTCATCTGAATTAAATTAATTCAGTGTCACCGCTTGTGATTTTTTTTCCTTTTGCCCAACGATGTCCCTTTCAGCAACGCACAGCTATATATACGTCAAAGCTCATTGCACTCATCCCTTATACGACAGGGACCAAAACGATTAGAAGAATCACTACAACTGCTGGTGGTCGAAATGGATTTTTTTTTACCCATTACTGTCATTTTACACTGTGGAGCAGCAGTTGCTCGGATGAGATGTTTTAACGCACAGCTTCACACTTTGTGTCTCAAACCCAAAGGTTTATTTTCCTCCGTGACATCAGTCTGGCCATTTTCTGGCTAAATGTTCATATTTATCTCTCTGTTACCTTGGAAATAACAAGCACTGTGGAAAATGAAACAATGGGACATCTGTTTGAAACACCACATGGCGCCTATTGTACAATAGAACCCACAGTGATCTTGTTCATGTGCTGCTTATCTGAGAGTCAAAAGGAAAAAAAAAGAAAACCTGCTAAAAACACTGAGAAGTGCAAAGGGAATCAGGAAAGGCTGCAGAGGCAGAGAAGCAAAACGAAAACATTAAGTCAGAAAGCATGTCCCTCATCCAGGATCCAATTATTTTTCTCTACGAATTTCTGTGATGGTAATTTGATCCCCTCAAAGCAGGAACTTCCCCGGGGGTTTCCCCCCCCCACGGTTACGTGAGGAACGGGTCTTTTTGTTTTGCCAACAAAAAACATCAGAGTGACACAAAATTCTAGAACAGAACAGCAAAAAGCAAACAAAGTCCCACATCACAAAGGCAGGCTCACTTCAGCCAAACTGCTAAACAGATGCAAATAAGGCACCGAGCAGAACCTCCCACCCAGGTATTTGCACGAGGCTTTGAGATACAAACTACAACAAGAACGCAGGTGGCACACTGGGATTTTTATGGCCTGGCCTGCTCTGTTCGGCAGTATCCAATCCCTCAACCCCTCCTGTCCGTTTTTCCCTTCCAGGCACCACAGACGTGGCGTTTCCTCCAGTTGCCATTTGACTGCTGACGTCACACGTGCGGCTTGACCTACCAGGCTCATCTGAGCTGTAATTCTACACCCTGCCCTGAAGCTCCTTCCTGGGGGCTTGTGGTCCAAGTCAAGTCAACAAGTCCTTCTCATCAAGATCATATATAATTTAAGCCTGACTGCATTCTACTCTTAAGAAAGCAGAACCCTTTTGTGATACTAAATGCCACCAGGTCGCCTTGAAGGAACTTTGTACTCCACTTAGCAAAGCCTGTCAGTGATACACTGCAGTGTGTCTATCGCCAGAAACATCAGGGTTTAAACCTACAACACGCAAAAACCTTTTTAGATTTGACTCACTGCCAGACACATTGTGACATTACATTTTGTAGCCAAAGTCTATTTCTGGAAGACATTCTTGAAACCATTAAGCAAACTGCCACGCGGTACTGCAGGGTAAACCTATATGCATCATCACCATCATCATCACCTTAAGTATAAATCTAGAAGACGCCAGTCTTCTGGACGGCCGCACCCCATGAGTCTTTGCAGCCCATCTGTTCAGTTATGGTCTCCTAGGTGGAGCAGTGGCCAGACTGACCAAGTGTGTGTGGCTGTCTACTGAAGAGCAGTGTTTAAGAGAGGATGGAAGCTGCCCTTCTCAGCTGGAAAGCTTCTGGTTGTGACAGCAGAGACACAGTTAATGTTCCCACACAACACAGGACCACTGAGGTGGTCTCATAAACTCTCGCAACAGATTAAATCATTGGAAAGGCTAAAATACACACAACGCCTTTCTTGATGTATCTTCAGGCTTCCATGTTCGCAGCATGTAACAGAGAAGTATCAAAAAAACGACCAGGCAAGACCTTTTTTAACCGCCGAGTGGAATCGGTGGCGTAAAAAAACACAACACAGTGGGTAAATCTGTTCCCTCTGCTGCTCCATCAAAATCCCCAGAAGGAAATTATGCCCATTACAGGCTGAGTTAGCAGAGCTCTTCACTGAACTGCATTTTTATGATGTGCTGTTAACATCCACATCTTGATGTTAACACAATGCAGATGCACTTAATACACGGTGCTTAGTAACTCCATATAGAGTCTTTCAAACCCTTTTCAAAAACAGTTCGGTGAGAGTGGTTTGGAGATCCCAAACTTTCCATCAAAGCAACGGAAGAACTTTCCAAAGGAAAATTTACCTGCACTTCCAGGACAGACAGTTGCGTCACTTTGGACATGTCAAGCAGCAGCAGCAGCAACAACAACAACAACAGCAGCAGCTAACAGAACAATAACCATGTTTATACCCTGCTGTACTTGCGCATTAAGTATAGCATCAGCTACAATGAGGATAACATGGTGCTGTTGTTGTTAGTTTCCTGATCCAACCTGATGAGCTGTCACCTTGCAGCATCTTCACAGTGACCTTACAAATGCACAGATCTCACGGGGTCCCCTTACCCTCCACTTTTTCACTTTTGGATGGTGTGGCATGTGATGACACTGGGAAACACTATCAGTGCCAGGACTGTACTGTATATAACCACACGTTGATATGGCTGCCATTCTAAAAATACCTTCTCTCCTCATACCTCTCTTATGCAAACAGGAATAGGGTCCCAACAGGCCGGCTGCAGAAGACACTCCCTGTGTTCAAAGTCAAAGTCTAACTGCTGTTAATAATTGATCTAAAACACTTTACAAACCAAATGTTTGGCTTCAGCGATATTTTATTATCGCTTATCATACAGTCTTGTCTTGTCCGAGTCATGCTACACAGATCTCCATTTAGCATTTACATTAGGTAAATACACCTTGCAACGTGCCGGCGTCCCATCCGTCCCCGGGTACCGTCTCCTAGCCTAACGCTCAGCGATTCCAGCAGACCACCATGGCCCTGACCACAGTAAGTGGTTAAGGATAGGGACCAGATGGATGAACATGGGCGACGTTGCTGACAACGCGAGATATCATTATTATGAAATTTTTATTCTTTGATAATTTGTTGATCAGCGGACAATTAAAATGACTTGCGGTACTTGGCACACTGACCCACCTGGATATATTAGTGAAACAACTGAGGGAAAGTACTTTGCTCAAGCAGTGGCTCAAAACAGCGCTTGAACCAGCAACCTTAACCACTACGTTATTGGCTGCCCCAGATCAATACGACCTTATTAAAGAGGTTAAAAAACTGTATGGCCCAAAGTTCAGTTCCTAAGCCATTAGCTTACGATGTCACCGTTTCCTTCAGCTATACCAGCAGCAGTTATTCATACCCCCGAGAGGACTACGTGCCAAATCTGTTCACCACCGGAGAATCACAATGTTGCGTCTCTGGTTACAGGAGAGGTACAGCCCACCAGGGTGTCAGTGTGCTTGACGTAAGCAAGCAACTGACCCAGTTCCCCACACACCTTCTTACTTCTCTCTTCTTCATACACTCACACACCAGAGGATTCCTTCATACAAGTAGCACATTTCATAGGGTTTGGGCATCAGGGATGGAGAGAAACTCACCAATGCCAGTGTTGGCGCCAACAACCAACATGGCAAAATCGGGGCAATAACTGGTGAGGCCAAAGATAGTGGTTTTCAGGTATTTGTGGTGTCCAGCCAAGTCAATGAAAGTGATCATTTTGGATGCGCTCTCGCAGATCTCCTCGGCAGTACGAGACTCGCTGTAGTTGACCACCTTCAGGAGGAGAAGGGTCAGAAGTCAGTCTGACAGCAGATATGCTGAAAACCTCTCCTTAAAGATTCAGTCTGGACCTCCTCCTGCTGCCACACTTACATCTTCTAGAGAAGGAGCCTTGGTTACACGTCAACAGCAGGACAGGAGGGGATCGGTTTACAACAGCATTCACATACCTCTCCTTTGCTGTTGAAGCCCAGGATCTCAAAGCTGATGCTGGAAGTCCTGCCTGACTGAATCTCGTGCAGGTGTCTGAAGAGGTTCAGCCGTGCCCGTCCCCGGCCATTGTCCAGCTCACCCTGGGTCAACACGCCAAGCAAAGTGGACTTCCCAGAGTCCACATTGCCCAGCACTGCGACACGCAGATCCAGGAACTGTACGCAGACGGAAATCAGCATGCAGTATCTGTGTTGGCAACATCTCCTGCTTTCACCACACTTCTCTTAAGCAAGACGACCCACCTGTTGGTCATCCGGGACCTTCCTAACCAGGACCTCCGCAATCTTTCGTGGAACATCAGAGTCGTACTCCACCTCTCTCTCTCTGAGGATTGTGATATCAGCACCAACCCTGGTGACACAAGTCACAATTAAAGGATTTTAAGGGCAGTTAACCCAGTGGGGTTCCTCTCACAGTCCAAAGACACGTGTTTACCGGGGAACTGGTGACTATACTGCGCAATAACTGCGCATATTGTGATACTGTGTGCGGTAGCCCTGCGAAGGACATCCATCCTGTCCAGGGTGTATCCTGTCTCACACCCTGCATTGGCAGGAACCACCACAATCTTACATTGGAGAAACAGCCACCAATACTAGATGGACAATTCAAATTTGGTGGTTTTCACAAACAAAATGTCCTTGTAAATGTTAATTCTAGGCTAATTCTGTTCTACACTTATCCTGTGAGATACAAAATAATTGAAGCCTTCCTATATAGTTAGGCATAAGCTTAAGTGTGGTAACACTCCTGGTACAGTATGGTCCTGTAAAAAAGAAGCGGGGACTCCCTTACTTCTCTGCCATCCTGCGCAGGGTTTTCAGCGAGGCCTTCATGTCCTCCTCCGACAGACCCACCAGCAGACCGTTGTCCTCCACACCAATCTGGTAGACCGCCTCACCCCGCCCCTCCTGCAGCCGCCACTTCATCTGCGTTGCCAGGTGCTCGAAGCGGTATTGCGTGGGGTTCACCAACTTCAGCTGTAGGAGTGTTAAGAGAAGATCTCAGGACGGTACTACTTATGTTAGGCCATGTTTCCTTGGTGACTCAAAATTGACAGTAAGGTCTGCCTTTCAAGGTCATCATCAATCCTCCTCACCCGTGTGTTTGTTTCTGAATGAAAGGGAGCTGCCAAGGACCTAAAAATTGCTTGTAATTCACAGTGCTGTTGGATTGCAAGGCCAGCATGCTTTTGAGTTACAGCCAAACTTTCCGCCTCCCCTGCTTAGGCATGAGGCCAGAGCTCAGGGCTACATTCAAAAGAGATCATGGGGCAGCAGGTTGGGAGTAGCACTTTCAGCTGCTGACTTACCTGGTTGTACCAATGATAAAGGTACTTATAACCCAGCTGTGTAAATGGGCCCATCGCTGTAAGTAGCTTTGAAGAAAATGGTCAGCTAAATGTAAATGTGAAAACCTTTACACTTACTTTGTACTCTATGTTTCCTTCTTCAGCCTGCAAAAAAACACAGAACACAGGTTTTAGGTTGATGACAGCTGAAAAAAGATGGCAAGGACATTGCTCTGATAGCTTTGTCCCAGTGTGGTCAAAAACAAAAAGGTCAACACTGAGAAATTCACAAAAAGCCGCACGCTGGAAATCCATTTTAGAGCAGCTTCCATCTGCACAATTTTACCAAAAGAATTAATGCATTTGCATTACAGATGCAACATGGTACATCATATACATTTACATTTATATGGCTGCTGTGAGTTTGACAGTCCTGAGGAGGACTCTGTAGATTCAATAACATGTTGAGACTAGTTATATTGCACTGGGTCACCGTGAGTGTGACAATTCCATAACTGATAGTTCCATACATTCACATTTGCAAAAGCAAAATAAAAATATTTCATAACATAGGATTTATTGCCCTGTTTGCATTCTTGACTGCAAACTAAAGTTTAACCAAGGCAAACCTTGAATGGTGGCTTCGCGTGACACATAAACCCAGATATATGTTCTGCCCCAAGGCTTCCGCCTGCTTTGTTTGGTCTTGAGTTGCCCAAGTACAGAATGCAGCCAAACTACACAAATCACAAAAGCATCTGTTTCCAGTTGTGTACATAGCTGTCTTGGGAGAAGTGTCGTAAAAAAACACACACACACACATATATATATATATATATATATATATATATATATATATATATAAATAAAAACCTAAAGTCATGTCAAATATGTATATTTATCTGGACATGCAGCTGTGCCACACGCATCTGTATCTCTGATAAGTGGCTCCATACAGAAAGCTGCTTTTATCAAAAGGAACATGAGCCATGAGTGAAAATTTAAATATGATTTCCACCTTTTTTGCTTTTTTTAAACCTCAAGCACATTTGCTCCTTGGTTAGAAATGGTTGAGTGATAATTTTCAAAGCTGTACATCCCCTTTTTCTAAAATTGTTCCGCAGTGAAGCGGACATGACCTGTGTTTATCCTTGGAGCAGACTGATGACAGCAAAACACACCCAAACATAATTGGATTGAAGGACCTCCTTCAAACACCCACTGGGTTCTTGTGGCTGCCTACCACTACTAATCAGATCATTAACCATAACTAACTTTAACCTCTGCAGACTACAGCTCCGGCTTGACAAACCTATTGGACTTTTTACTAGACACCCCCACACAGGCCCCTGTCCTCGGGCTGCCACTGCTGACTCAGACCCCCAGAGGTTTATTTTTTTGCTCCTACTCATCACCTTTCGCAGTTTTTCCCTCTACTCAGTTGGTTTATTGTAGCAGTTAAACATACATGTCACCTTAGAAAAGAACTGCGGTGTTCTCTTTCTTCTGTGTTGTATGCACTGTATTGGACTGAATACCCTGGAAGAGTGGCCAATGCTCTGGGTCACCCTGGGGAGAATAGAGCTTTATTAGTCCATCACCATTAACTGCATAATCCTGGTCAGGGTTGCTATGGTGTGGAGCCTATCCAGGAATCACTGTTTGTTAGGCTATGAAACCACCCCCACGGGGGTCACCAGTCCACTGCAGGGTCAGCTCTATTAAACTGAATAATAATACTGACAGAAGGTATCCCCTACTGGTGAGCGCAATGCTTTCCTGGAAATCGGCTCAAAAGGTGAAATCGCACAAACCAGAGACAAAATTGTCACTACAGCACAAATGGCTCTTGTTACTCATTAATACACACACAAAAAAACTCATATTTGACCCTGAGAGGGTATTAAATACTATCATTTGTATAAACCCATAACTCAAAGACTCCTGTATTAGTTTTGATTAATATATTCTGAATAGTAAAACTGTTTTATGGTAACCATTTCCAGTGTTTTACAGAAAGCGACAACCTGCAGATAAATCAGGGGGCTCCATTACGAAACTTCTGACTCATTTTAGGATAAAATAGCTGCGGTTACACTCAAAATACCTTCAGGCACGTATACCATTTAGCAAACCCAAAAAAAGCTATTTTTTGTGCTTAATGTCCCAGATCAGCTTACACGGGATCCTCCCCCGCTTCACTCACCCTGTGGTGGGTGGGTGGGTTCAGGAAAGTGTGTTTTGCTCAACTCGCGCCGCCCCTCCCCCACCCGACACAGCAGTGTCCGTCTGCAGTGCAGTATTTACAAACACAGCCGCTCCTGCCAGCCTCAGTGACGTCACCAGCACTACTAGGCGGGCGGCCGCCGGCTTCCCTTTTCTCTCACTGTACATGTGGGGAGCCCTGCAACCAACCAGCTAGTTAACAGGGCACAGCCAGCTAGTTTACCAACCTCTGAACCTCAAACAGCCCTCCCAATGCTTGCAGATTTAATACAGTTGTGAACCACAGTCAGTAGGAAATAACCAAGGCAGGGCAACTGATTATTGAAGCTAAACAGCTAGTTAGTAGCATCACCACGACAAAGCACTTAACGATCCAAACAAAGGGCTAGTTAGTCGGTGTGAGCATGACAGGACCAAAAGATAAAGAGTGATCCTGAGCAAGAAATAACCAGATCAGACAGTCCGGGTACGTCAGTTTAGCCCACCAGCTACCGGTTATCCACTTGCGAACAAGGGGTTTCACGGCGGTTCGGTGGCTCACCTCAGGCGGCAGGTACGGCGGGTTGTTGCTCGGCTTCGTGTTCCGAGTCGCCCTGCTCTTCATTTTCTTGCCGTTCTTCGAGGCCGCTTTCCTGGGCGCCATCCCCAGCGCGCTCCCCGCGCCCGCTCCCGGTGCCGCTCCATGTCCCGGGGCCGCGCACTTCAGCCCAGAACCGGCGCCGAAGAGCTCAGACACCCGCGGGTCCATTTCGACAACCACATCCACCCTGTCCCTTCCTACACTGGGTCTGTCGCACGGGGCATTCGAATAAAGAGGCGGGAGGACAAATGTACAAAGAAAAAGGAGAGGCGGAAAAGAAAGAATAAATTAAAAAGGAAAGCCACCGCTTCCTGCACCGACTACAAAATAACTGTGTATGTGTTTGTCTGTCACTCAGGGCGGATATACGTCACAGAGCCTCATTAAT
Organism: Arapaima gigas; assembly: GCA_900497675.1. Taxonomy (NCBI): domain Eukaryota; kingdom Metazoa; phylum Chordata; class Actinopteri; order Osteoglossiformes; family Osteoglossidae; genus Arapaima; species Arapaima gigas. Next base: position 443,129 of record UFQX01000278.1, read on the forward strand.
ATTAACATTAGAGTGAAGGAAGCGAGCCAATGAGTAGTGAGATTTTAATGGAGCCTCTAGTTCATTGCTCCATCTGTTTGTCAGTTATCCGTTAAAAAAGATGTCATTCAAATAGTTTGAAATCGCAGCCTTTCCTTGTTTCTGTTCTTTGCATCATCTCCTGTTGTAAAACGAAAAACGACCGCGGCTGTGCTCCGCGCATTCCTGTCTGCTCGACACCAGGTTTATAAACTGCAGATAATTGCTTTAAGGTACTTCTGTATTTTCTTTACATCTAATTGTGCAGATAATACAAAAAACAACTTTGAGAAATACACGTGACAAAAACAGTGTGTAAAGAAATGACAGTGACTTGATACAAATAGGTCAGTGTTGTCCTAGAGTCACTGGATAGCTGTTTAATTTTACAATAAAGTCACCAATAATTCACAAATATATACAGCAAAATAGAAACTTGCTGGTCAGATTACTCTTTTTATTATAAATCTCCAATTAAAGGTGACAGTTTAAGCTTTTATTTCGGGCCAGTATTTTACAATGCTTTATGTTGTACTGTCAATAAGACAACACAACAAGGAAACAAATTTTAAATGAGAACCAAACAAAGACAACTAGATCTACAGAAACTGGAAAAACACATCATGGTCTCACGGGACTAATACTGTTGATCGACATAAACTAATTTCTTTTTATATTTCTCTAGGAAAAAGGGAACAAAACTGCAGCCTTTCAGTTCAACTCTTTCTGAGAACGAGCGAATACACAATTCATTTTGTATTTGTATGTTTCGTTTATAAGAATGCAGGAAGCCCCCCATGAACTTTCAGTATGACGAAATACAGTAGATTTCAGAATCATCCCGAGAAAACATGAAAGTCGATGGACGAGGGGGGGGTGAACTTGTACAATTTCTCCACCTAGTGTCGGGAAACTTCAAAACACTAAATATCTATCTCCGTATTAATTCAATCCATTTGAACATTTTTGTGATTTCTAAAAAAAAGCTTAATAAAATATTTTAGCTTCCCAACTGCACTTCTGGTAAAGTGGAAAAATTGCAAAAAATAAAACTACTAAAAAATAACGTAACTTCAGACATTAAGATGGCAATACAACGCAATTTAAAGTAACAGAAAATATAAACCACTGCCGGTATTGTTAATTTAATCGTTTTTTTTCAGTTATACATATAAATATTGCGGTTAGCGAATAGAAGTTAACTACGTCCTCATTTTTCCCATGATGCAATGGCGAGGGTCGAATAAAACTGCTGGCTTCCGGTTTCGGTTAGACGATTCGTAGTTTTGGGCTGCTTCCGGTTTCCCATGATGCAACGGTGTGCGTGAGGGGGATTCAAACTAAAAGATGTCGGAGGAACTGTACAGGAGGGTTCAAATTCTAGGCAGAAACAGTCGTCATTTAAGTGATGATCTCAGCGGCACAGTAGTCCTCCGACTCCGAGCGTTAGGAATGGACGGTACGGCAGAGTCACCGCCTGAAACGGGCACGGAGAGTGACGGTGTCGCGTGTGACACCGCTGGGCGTTTCGAGGCTGTTCCTGAGAAAACGCCTGGAAGAGTGAGCGCGCACGTCGGCGGGAGGACGGAGGCAGAGCCGCTAACCGCGGCCACTGGAACCCCCCAGGGCCTCGACAGCCAACGGGGCGAGGAGCACCGCGATCTTCCGCCCGATTCTGCCTCGAAGGGCGGGCGCAGATGGCGCGACACCACCGCAGATGGCGGACACAGTAAGCACAATAACCGGTGTGGAATGAGGGCCGTGTCCAAAAACAGTATAAAATAACTGCTGCAGAGTTTACTTTCTCTCTCGGCGCTGATTCACGTCCGTCTCGTTTCGTAAAACGGGAGCAATTCAACCTCTTTTGTTTACGTGGCGTTTTGTCACGAACGGAGGACCATTTGTTTACTGTAGCGTCGCCCCAGAGTTATTTATTTTTTTCCATTACAAAACAAAACATACCGCCAATTTCGACTCACTCAATAGAGAATTGGACGTTTCTGTGACAGAGATGTCGCGTTTTTGCAGGTCATCCGACGCCAGTGTTTTGACTAATGAGAAACCATGGCAACCAACTGGTTACAAACAAACCGCAGCCCCTGGAGAGGCGACTGAAGCGCATTAATGTTTTATTATAATATACTGACGTATGTGGAGGTCTGTGGGCACCATGCGGGGCCGAGATGATGAACTAGGGTTCGAAACATTAACTATTGTTTGTGCAAAATAATCAAAACTGGAAAATGTTGTGAATGTCAATCACCGATGCTTATTAAAATTATGCAAATAATGCATCTTCCAGTTGCTGGTTGTCATGCTGCTAATAGTCCATCGTAGTGACTGTCGTGTTAATTTAAGGGGAAGAAATAGAACTTTCTGGCCTAAACTATATGTTAAAATGAAGTTTGAATGAGAGTGGCACTTTTACCAGCTGAAACAAAATCAAGTAAAAAGCATTTGTGTTCACTGTTAGTTTTATATTATTTATATAATATTATTTTATATTGAGTTTAGGTTAGCGTGTCGTGGTTTTGTTTGGGAAGTTTTAGTTATGAGACAAACTGCACCGTCTGTGTTCCAGGCTGCTGTGAGTCCCGAAAGGCAGACAAGCTGACGTGCAGCAGCTCTTCGGCACCTGCGGGTTTGACTGTAGGTAGAAACGAGGTAAACAGCCCTGCGTTCCAGGTCGCCCTGACCGGCTCTGAGGTGGAAGACGGCGAGATTAAGCGGAAAGCCCGAGAAAAGGGCTGCGTTTGTGTTGTGTTCCCAGGCACTGTCACTCAGGACAGCCAGTACAAGTTTGTCTGCGAGATTATTAAATGTGTCCTGTACCAGCGGCAGCAACTGCCTATGATGTACGATCAACTTGTTTCGTACCAAAGGAAACAGGCAGCCAGCCAGGTGAGTTGATCTTCTTTTGAAATGCCAGTGTTGCTCTTCCAGCACTTTATGTATAGTTATTAAAATGACATGTTCACCAGTATGCATAAGAGCTCAATGTTCATTGAACCCTTCTGAGATTCAGCAATGAAGAAGACTTGATTATATTTTTAGGTGTCCAAGCCCCACCTCCAGGCATGGTTATTATATAAAAAGCATTGAATGTCTTCTAATGTGCCTTAGGACTAGTGTTAGAATGTACAGTTCAGAAGATATAATTGAAAAGTTGAGTGACTGATGATTTTAATTGTGGTTAAAAGTGAACTTTGTACCTATTATAAAGGGTATACTTGTACTAGGTTGTAAAACCAAAAGCTGAGACATGCCAGGCACTCAGACTGTTTCTCTGCATTCCAAGGTGGAAGACCCTGTGGTTCGGAGGCCAGCTAAAATGGATGGCTGGGACTGGCGCAAGTGCCAGCGCACCCTGCGGGAGGTGGAGGAAGTGCTGCAGCAGCTGGAGATCCTGTTCTCCCTGAGCCAAGTGCCCCGCGTCCTGCTCCTACTAGGGGACACCATCATGCTGCCCAAGGAGCTCTATGAGGTGAACATGGAAGGTCTGGTTCCAGGTGCTGGAGGTGGACGCAGCTTGCGCACCACGTCCTGCCTTCGCCAGCTCTTCCGCACTCTCTTTGTAGCTGACATCCTGTCAGACACCCGGCCAGTCCGTCTCATGGCCACAACTATCATGGCACTGGGTCACCGGGACTGCGGGGTGAGCTGGTTCCGGCCAAAGCTCAACTACCGAGTGCCAGCACAGGTGAAGAGGCACATCATCTCTCTATCTAGTGACCCCGCTTTGTGCGGGCACACTCAGGTGAACCCAGGGGACTGGGCAGAATATGTGTGGTTTCAGGCCCCTGTGACCATTAAGGGCTTCTGCAAGTGATCTGCAGAAACAGGAATGATGAGCTTTTTTTTTTTTTTTAAAATTAATCCTGCAGATGGAAATATTTGGCACAAAGACAGAATAGCTGAAAGCAGTGCTGCAACTGCAGTGTTTACGCCTCTTTGCAGATGAGCACCTGCAGTCTTTAAATGACAAACTGGTGTGCATGGGTCTGTTCTAATATGCCATGGATTTTAGAGAATTTAATTTAAAAGAGAACCTGCATTCAGCGATCAGGTAGTCTTGGAGATTTTGGGGAACATTTGGTGAAATGGAGACAGACAGGCTCAATTCCATTTCTTTCAATAATGACATCCCAGAGAAGCCAGTGTCACATCTCTACCTCTTAGGTTGTGTTTTTTTTAACTACATAAATCATTTTTAATCTTTTTTATACAGTTATTAAGTTATTGCACAGCATGTACTATTTTCTCAGCTGAAAACATTACATCACACTTTGCTGCCACAAATGCGTTGAGAAATTTTGTACTTGACTGTCTGGGCTGATGTCATTTTCTAGTCCTTTTGGCCTTGTTTTCACTGTATATGGATTAAACAAATGCCATTCAAATCACTTATTACCCTGTATTTTGATTCTAACTTGAACTACACCATTAACTGGATCGAAACCAAATTCCACTTGAACTAAAAACAACAAAGGGAACCTCAGTAATCCTGCAGTAACAAATATACATTCCACAAAACAATCGTTTCAAAACATTTATATTAATCCAGCCTTAAATTATTACAATTAATGACATTCCATAGAAGCTGGTCACCGGAACATGTTAATCCTGCATGGAAATTTGGCTTTATGTAGTATTTATGATCATTGTGCTTTATTGGGTGCTATTTGTATTTTTGAGAAATATGAGCATTAAATGCATTTCAAGGTGTGCTCAATACCCCTCCCAGACCAGAACTTTGCCTGCCTTTCTGTATGGGCAACATCACAACTTCTCCACTTGCTTGACAAACTGCTTGATGTCATCTGCCAGCAGCTGGGGCTCCTCAAAGGCGGCAAAGTGGCCTCCCCGGGGCATGTAGGAGTAGGAGAGCATGTTTTTGTAGCGGAGGCTGGCCCAGGATCGTGGGCAGTGCAGCAGCTCGTTCGGGAAGGCTGCCAACCCGGCAGGTACGTACACGTGGGTCCTGAATGAAAAGAGTCCCGATCACTGTCCTGCACCTCCCCAACTGGGCTCAGAGCCACAACAGTAATCCAGTCATTGAAAAAGGCTTAAACCAGGGATGTCGGCCTCAGTTCCTGGTATTAACCAAACACATTCCCTTTTTCTCCTTTATACTACAATGCACTTCTTAAAAGTATAACACTGATATACATTTACTCTTTCCTGCAATGTTTAATGCACTTCCTCATTTTAACTCACAAAACTGAGTCAAATGAATTAAATGGGGAATTTAATAATTTGACTATTAATTCAAGAATTTTCAAACTTCCAGATGGATGTGATTCATCATGTAAGTTGAGTGAAAAGATATGAAAGCCTTACAAGAAGTCCAGTCTGTTCTCCATGTTGGTCTTTAAGTTCTCTTTGTACAGGCGCATTGAGGGTACGATGGTGCCCGTGGTCCAGTATATCATGACATTTGTGAGCAGATCATCAAGGGTAAATTTCCTGTAACAGAGGCAGTTTTTAAATAGCTTTTTTTGTGAGACAGACGCTAAGACAATAGAACATATTTAGTGCAGGATTTATCTGCATGACGAGAGCAGGTTGTTCCTGGAAATCTGCTTCTAAAAATGAATTCTCACAGCTGAAAAACAATACATTCCTGAGCCAAAGGTTCTCCCATTTTTAAATTCTAACCATATCACTTAGATTGAAAAAAAAAAAATCATTCAAAAACAACATCTACACTATCAAAGTTGTTGCAGAGCTGTTCTAAGTTCAGACTTTAGTCCTACAGCTTTAGAATTAGTGAAAAAAGACATTTGTAGGGTCAGATAAGGTTGTGCTGCCCCTTTTAATCCCCTTTCTACTCATCATTTATCTGTTTTTTGATTTCACTGTTCTTGGGCAGCGTGGTGGTGGAGCAGGTAGCGCTGGTGCTTTACCGCTGCTGCGCTCTGCATTTGAAAACGCGTTTGAATCCAGCTCAGCCTGTGTGGACTTTACATGTTCAGAGCTCTGAGTCACTTTGCGAGAAAAGCTGTGAGGAAAAAAAAGCTAACCTGAAGGTTCTTCCTGCATTTGCACAGGATTCCTCCCAGTCTAAAGCCACATATTTCAGGTGAGCCGGTGGCTTGAAATTGTCCTTTGTCTGTGACAATGAACGAGTGTTTGACCTGCCACTGACTGACACCCTGTCTGTGTTCAACAAGCAGTTACTGACAATGGATGGATTGTGTTAGAAATCACTTTGGAGCTGTATCCCCAGTATCTAACAAGGCCGTTCTCATTACGCAACTGTCATACTCCTCCTGTCATAACCCCTCTGCTGTGCTGTTACTAAGGACTCATTTGCAATAATAGTAAATCAAATCAGATGTTCATAACACTGCCTTTCGTGATAATTCTTGTATCATCATCACTACAAGTTTTACAGTAATTGGTTAGGGTCTCCTTTCAAATTTCACCACTTTTTGCTTTATGGTTCGTTATAGTTATACAAGCTAAAAGTAAAATCATGAGCTTTGAGATTCTTGCAAGGATGTACAGTAGTATGAGACAACAGACAAACAGGAGAAGCCATGCTCCACGTGGGGGGGGGGGGCTGTTCACCTTTTGTGGTGAAAAATCAAAGTCACCACAGCATCTATTCTGAACTGAAATTTCATTTCTCAAAGTCTTTCTAGTGAGTGTGATGCCATCATTCAAATTTCACAATATATTTCCACTCTAGTCCAAATGGACCCTTTGTTACATGATGGAAGCCTGTATAATTTAAAAAGTCCCATTATATAAATACCATTAACTAAAAAAGGAATATTTATTGTAGAATAATTCAGCATTCAGAAAATCTGCCTGCTGTTACCTCTCGAGTCCCCCATCTTCTAGATCCCTGTTCTTAAAGTCAGTCCAGGTTGAAAACTTCTCTAGGATGTAGGAGGCCAGACCCACAGGCGAGCTGTTCAGCCCACAACCTGTAAGGGGAGATAGTCATGTTTTACTCTCTAATCACAATTATTCTGAGGCAGCTCTGGCACCAGTTGGGGGCAGAAGGCTACACATTATCACCTGCAGTGTCCGGTTTAGTGGCCTGGATGTGGAAGTAGCCCGTTTCCCGCAGGATCTCGTACACGTTCCTTTCCATAAAGGGAAAAACCCGCTTTACGTCCTCTCGGGTGAAGCCCACCAGGAAAGGCAGGTAGGGCCCGATTATCAGCGACAGCAGCACACCCAGCCCTCTTCGCCTCACCGAGAATAAGTTGAGATGAAGGCCCTTAACACGCCTGCAGGGGGGAACCACAACCAGAACGACAGTATTTATTTCAGTGTGAACAGCAGCTAAAAACAGTGGGATCATTTCTCACTGAAAGGCACAATCCTATTATCAACAGGTAAGAAGCTCACAAGGGCAGAGTAGTTAGAGCTGCTGCCTTTGACCTCGAAGGACCCAGGTTTGAATCCAGACTCCTGCTGTAATGCCCTTGATCAAAGTTCTTACCCTGATTTAATACAGTAAAAATACCCAGCCGTATGAATGGCTAAATCACTGTTAAGTCACTTCAGAGAGAAACATCAGCTAAATCAACAAATATAAATGTAAATACTGGCAAAATTTAAAAGGGTTTAATTCCCGGTTGTCACGAACTTTGCACAGCTTGCTAAATTTTCGTAGTTTCTCCAACTTTGCAAAATGCTTCACTCACTCTGGTTTCATCTGGGCCATGTTGGTGGTGATGAAGGAGCCCCAGTCACCTCCCTGCAGGTAGAACTCCGAGAAGCCCAGCCGCTCCATCAGCTTGAGGAAGATGCGTGCGGCATCCATGGTGTTGAACCCTGGGGGACCAAAAGACAAGACGAGACACTTCCACAAATTCCACACCCCCACGTCACTGTGCAGCTACAGTGAGCAGTTTCTGGAGAATTCTTTTGCAGGTCCTACCCTGCTTGTGGGGTGCCTCAGAGTAGCCGTAGCCTGGGATGGAGGGACAGATGACCTCAAACACCAGGCCATCTTCCCGCTCGGTCAGCAGGGGAAGGATCTTGTAGAATTCATAGAAGGAACCGGGCCAGCCATGGACCAGCATAATGGCTCTGACCTTCTGACCCTTGGGGAGGTGGGGGGGGCGCACATGAATGAAGTGTACATCCAGCCCTGGAGGATAAAAAGCACAAAAAAAGTCCACCACGCTAGCATAGCTGATACCGCTGCAGAACAGTGAAACTATTTTGCGTAACTCCTCGTTCTGTTGACGGACACAACCGAACTTCTACCAAAAACGCTCACCTTCAATTTTGGTTTTGAAGTGAGGGTATTTATTGAGGACCTTGACCTGCTTGTTCCAATCGAACTGATTCCTCCAGTAGGAGACCACTTTCCTTAGGTAGTTGCTGTTGAAACCATAGTGGAAACGCGCGTCCTCCAGAGGGTCAGTGTATCTGGTCTGGTCAATGCGCCTATAAAGGTCCTGCCCAGGGAAGGTGTCCAGGTGAATTTTGCATTTTAAGCTGCATTTAAACTAAAGAGCTCCCCGTCTTGTACCATTAACATCACCGTACCTCCAGTGCCCGCTTCCCAACCATTACCTGAATTTCTTCATCTGACGTCTTCACCTCAAAACCGTGAATCCTTTCATCCTCCGACAGCGGCTTCGGCCCCCTCCCCCACCAGCCGTCACCCATAGGAATGGTCTTGGCCTTCTTCCGGCTGGCCAGGTAGTAAGCCAGCAGGCCGCCGAGTCCCACTGCAGATGCAGCGAGGAGGTGAACCTGCGGGGGGTCCAGGTTGGACAGGGTTTGTCTGCAAAACACAGGTGGGCAAAGTTCACAGCTCGTGGGCCCTTGAAACCGGGCAAGGACGTTAGGATCAGTTCTTAATCCCGGCAGCGGAACCGTCTGACTTCTGGCTTACAGAGGCCTCCCTTTCCCACCAGCAGAAGTAGGCAAATCCAGAGTGAGACACCTGTAGAAATCTGAATGTTATCAGATCCTCACACAGGTATCATAAACCTTACAACTGCAATCCAGGGAAAGGGAGGGGAAAAACCCTTCAGCCTTTTCCACTGACTTAAAGTATCTGTGCAACTTCACAAAGTTGTTCTTCTCCCCAGAAAACGCCAACAAATTAGAGGTAAAAGGTCAGTTTGTTTACAAGGCCGTTGGTCAGTGTAACCAGTCAATCTCCTGTTGACATAAACCCTGCACGATATTCACTTCAAAATGTCCACCAAACGTTTCGTGCAGCCAAACACTCGGGTATGTTTTATTAAAATAGCGCATTTTTATGCGTCGAAATGTTATACAAGCAATTCGCAGCCAAACGCTCACCGTGCCCGCTGTCCTTTCACCACAACCAAAACGATACTTATATTATTTAAATAACAGCCTGCTTGAAATCATGCTTTTATTGAAAGGGAGCTAAAAAAAAGCACTGAAGTTACCTGTTAGAGAAGCGACCCCAAAAAAAAAGCTTTTTCCACAACCGCGCAGATACACTTTTAACATCTTTTTTGTGCTTAAATATTTTTACACAACGTGCCCCGGTTTACATACCGAATAGTTTCCAGCGCCTGCATGACTGGAGTATGTTTTCCGAACAAAAGGCGATTTTAAGCACAGAAAGTAGATGCCGACTTCACGGACCCCCGCGAATCCTGCGCGCGGTCGGCAGAGAAAGCAGACACCGCCGCCTGGTGGCGGAAATGCGACTCGTGGCGTGATCAACCCCTTCTCTGCGGCGGGAGTCCAGCAGTGGTTTTTTTTTATTTTACTGTAAAAGAACAAATACAATAAGATTTTATTCATGCAGTCCACAGATACGACAACCACTACATGCCTTGACCTCACACTCTGCAAACCGCAGTAATGCAAAAAAAATGTCAACCCAGGAGGTCCATGTTGGATGAGTTAAGGAATGAATGAATGAATTAATGGATAAATGAATCTCAGAGGGAAGTTCTCTCAAGTTCTCAGACACATTACAGACTTCATCTCTCAGACGACTGGCAACGGTGGCCCAGGTTTTCTATTTGGTAGTCTGGCTCCAGGGATGTTAAACCCTGGTACATTTTGGGCTGAAAAAGGTCAAAAACAATAGCACTTCATATTCAGGTGGCTTCCGGTCACCCTGGATTGTTGAGGACAATCTCACTGTTTTATGTTTTTATTTATTTTTAACATCTCAAATAACAAATGTGCCAGATGTTTCCTTGGCTGGGGGGGGGGGGGGCGCTCACTTCCACAGTCGGGCAGGGCAAGGAGCCAGGGACAGGGGACTAAAACACGCCATCTTCAGAGCTAGAAAATAGTTAGTTCACTCATAATGTAAGAAAAACATTACGACAGAAGTCTTAAAATCTGGCTTCTAACTGCCCTTTAAGGCTGCCGACAACAGCTTTATCTAAGGGTGTCAATTTTTTTTACATGGATGCAAGGGCACAAATATGCAGTTACAAAGAGTGTTGCTGTTTGAAAATATTTAAAGTCTCTGCATGGTTTTTTTTTGTTCATAATCTTGAGATTATGGAGAGAACATTGAACTGACGTGTAAGAGAGTGAAGCAGCCCACTGGGAAACATAAGACAGCTGGTGAAAATCCATCCAAACAGGCAGTGCAGTGGGCTTAACCGCCATAAGCAGATTGGGAGCTGGAAAATAAATACACATAAGCTTCTAGGTACTGCGGTTAAACCACCAGTAGAGGAAAATACCCTGTTCCTTTGTCCATAGCCAAGGTATTTCACCCCAGCTGTGCAGCTTTATTAAAAAGAACCGTGATTTGCTGTTTGAAACTCATTCACTCTACAACCTGACTGCATTTGTTTTTTTTGAATCATTTAAACAACCAGCGGTCAGCAGGCCTGGATCATTTGATTTAAACATCCATTTTCCGATCCGCTTACTTAAGCCGAAGGGGATATAGTTACTGGAAATTCCACAGAGTTTAGAGAAAGACTAATAAAACCACGCAAGGAAAAACATTCCTATACCGGCCTCCGATGGTGTGTGAGCTGAAAGAAGTGTAACTTTTAAGGAAAACACCGGCTGAAATAAGAGGCCCTCGATCGAGCCACACAGTCGCCAAAGCAAAGGTTATGATAGCAGTGTAAAGATCGAAGTACAAAGCAGAGAATGTAAGGACGGCGATGTGCGCATGCGGATCGTTTTCAGCGCCTTCATTTCTATCGCGTGGCTTCTAAATTAAAACATCATCTGCAGGAGATGTGCCCACAAAATACGTTTTTAAAAACATATGTCAAGTTTACTAAGGCGACAGGTGAACACGACATTATATTTTGAAAAATGTGACGCTCTGCCGTAGAGAAATGAGTTAAATAACGATAACGAATTAGAATTATTGACTTTCCTACAAAACGGCCCGCTTTCCGTAAACGGTCAACATTTTGCATACTAAGCACTTAAAGGGCGTGGCTAAGCTAGTCTCCCGCGGTTTGATACGTTTGTTGCGCACAGACCACACCCATCTCACACGTAACTCCTTTATGTAATGCGATCACGCGCTCCGCCTGAATCACGTGACGTGGGTCCTTATGTACCCGTGAGCTCGGCGGGTTTGTTTACTTGTGGCGCCGCGACGAACCTGCGGGAAGAATGGCTGTGTCTTGGCGAGCGGCGGCGCTGTTCTTCGGCGCTCTCCTGGCGGTGGCCTGTGGCGATTTCGGCAGCTCTATGCCCGGCGCGCCCGTGAAGGCCGACATGAACGACCCGGGCCTGAAAAGCGCCCTGCAGCTGGCCGTAGCGGAGCACAACAAGAGGAGCGGCGGGGAGTTTTACAGCAAGGTGTCCCGCGTGATCCAGGCCCAGAAGCAGGTCTGTGCCCCGCACGCTCACCTCTGCGGTCAATAATCTCACGGATCCGCGTCACTCCACGTAATACAGTACTATTCATACTTCACTAAATACACTATATTGATATGATATATTTCCTACAGTAACTGGCATTAGGTAATGTTTTACCAGGTTAAAAGTGCTGCGTGACGTAAGCATTTTACTTTGCTTTACATATTCATAAGCTTAATGTTAAACCGCGTGCAGTTGTTTACCCACGTATGCAGTATGGTGAGTGTTACTGTATCAGTGCAGGGAAAGTATCGAAGTGCTATTCGAACCTCCAACCAAGTCTAACCTCTACGCCACCAACGGCCTCACTTGAATTACGGCTGCGCTTTGATTTTGGGACATGTATTCCTCAAATGCACATTAAACAGCTACTAAAAGGGGTTGAAAGTGACATGTTATCATATTAAGACACAAGGTTTTATTGTGTGGATCATATTTCTGCCACTTAAATGCTGTTTTTTTTCTCAGCTGGTCACAAAGTGCTGAACAAACGTTCGTTGTGTTGATACTGCATTCTTTTTGTTCTGCTCTTGTCCAGTAGCCCATTAAACCTCATGCGGTCTGATAAACATTTGGAAAAAAATTTTGGGTACCGATCATTATGAGAAGAAAAATTACCCGGCTAAATGTCCCCCCCCCCCACTATAAGATGCGCATGTTTTGGTCCTGGTTAATTTTCCTTTTGCCTGAGACCAAACACCCCCCCCCCCACTTTGGGTGCATATTCTCACCTGTTCTGTGTTTCACCCAGAAACAGAGTGAAGCCACAAAGCCCTTACTACATATGTGTGCTTCCCAGGATTCATGTTGAATAACCTGATAACAACCTGAAGTTTGAAATTGATGCCTTAGTGCTGAAGAATAGGAGAAATGCATAATTTACAAGCATACATGTGAGTTCTTATTGAATATGGAAAATGGCAGTATGTGGCAGAATATATTTCTCCCTCCACTGAAGATGTCAGATGGTTAGGTTCTTTTCTTTGAGAAATTATCATTTATTATTTCTTTATTTCCAACTATGTCTTGACAGGTAGTTGCAGGCCTTATGTACATTTTTGAAGTGGAGATGGTCCATACAGGGTGCAAGAAGGATGATGTGAAGGCTGTGTGTGATGTACATCAAGACCCACAACTTGCTAAGGTAATGTCCTCCACCTCAAAAATGCAGACTTGGTTCCTATTACTCTTCCTGAAATCATGTGGATGGATGTGACCAAAAAGCAGTGAAACGGACAAACAAAATCTGGCCAGACTCAGTCAGTGTTCTGCAGTAAAGTATCTAAATATGAGAAATATTTCAGTAATGAATGCTGAAGAAATATGATTTTGTTTACTTCCCTCCACTAAGTCCGTGCTGGTTTTAGATGAAGGAAGTGGTCTTCAGCTGCCTGTTCTCTTCCTCTTTTTCGTTTCAGCCCTACGTCTGCGTGTTTCACGTGTGGAGCCGTCCCTGGCTGAACCTCGTGCAGATGCAAAAACACGAGTGCAGGAATTGAGTCCTCAGCTTTCTTTTCAACTACACGTCACCTTTTTATATGAAACTCGGCTTGCCTAAAACTGAACTAACGTGCTCTGTTAGCCCTAACATTCAGGCATTTCAGTATTAAACTTGCTGCTCTTTATTGTTTCCACTCTCACTGAAACGTGAATTAAATTAATCAAACTATGGAATAATTTTGAAGTGAATAAATGGTTGCTTGATTTTAATCACAATATTGCCTTTACATCTGAGCCTAAGTTTGTCTCTGGGAAAAACTTGCCATCTAGCTGATCTTGTTGACTCATGGTTTGTGCTCAAGATGATTTTGGTTTTAATGGATACATCATCACACCAGTCCTGGTATGTTCCAGTTCAACCTAAATAAGATATATATTATGCTGATGCACTCTGTAGACCCAAAATATGAATTATAATACTCAATAATATGATGCACTTATAGGAATAATTTGATCCATGGTTTTTAATCTCTGTCAAACTCAGATATTGCTTGCTAATATATTGTATGCTTTTTTTTTTTTTTTTTTACTGAAAGCAATGAGAAGCAGCCCCATACTCATAATTTGAAACATGTTATGATACAAACTACTCAGTATGCAGATCAGACACACATTTAAATTTTCCTAACCTGTTTTAGTCTCCAACACTCATATTCTGTCTGTATGGTTGTGGCACTGCATTATTTTACATGAAAATGGAAAAAAAAGTGTCAGATTTACTACATTCCTTCCTCACGTAAAGGGTCCCATTCAATGGAAAAACTGCTGACAGTGCCATTTTCTAATGGAACAGGCTAATAATTTATATCCCCCTATTTATGAGTGTAATACATTAATAGAAATTAGCTTGTAAGGGAAAATCTTGTATCATTAATTCTACACAACAACAAAATATACATGAAACAAGCACTCTTGAGACCATTTAGGAAAATTAATTTCTGTAACTGTACAGAAATTTAGTTACATGCAGTTTTAATAACGTGGGTATCGTTACGCTAGCATAAATAAAGGTTTAATCTTACGATCAAATCATCTAATATCAAACATTTGTAACGCTTTACAGCACCATATGGTCCTGCATACCTTTCATTTTGGATTTTTAAGCAATTTTACATAATGATTTTCATGCAGTAAATTACTAGTTTTATCCGTGTGAAATAACGTAAATTCATTACCCTCACAATGCAAATTCTTAGGCAGGACTAGGGTGTACAATGACTAGCACTGTGCTTTGAAACTCGTACTATAGTACTTACTTCATTGAGCAGCAGAGTAAGCTAAAGTGTTGGCCGCCCACAGTGTGGTTGACAACGAAGCTCTTTGTTTCCCATTGTTACCCACTGGGAAAGGTGGGTTCTTTCATTACAGTTCCACTAATGCAATCCCTCTTACTGAAAGAGCCTAAAGGCTGCACAGCGTTGAATATGGAAGCCTTATTTGGTTTCTGGCCCTTGATCATTTGATCAATGGAGTCCACCTATTTTCTGATCATCTTCTTCAGGAGACTGTGTGCTTATCGGTCTATTGATTTTAAAAGTATCATTATGCTACAGCATGTAGAGAATATATGAAAGGCAGTTTCTTAGTATCCATTCATTCGGTGCAATGTAGACTGTTAAAGACAGTAAAGGCAAATAAATGCTAAAACTGTACATAAAGGGTAGGGCTTGTACTCAGCAGTATTAACTGGGTAATGCAATGACATGATGGTATTTAAGGTAATCCATCTTCTTACAATTACTATCCACCTGTTCACTATCATTACCCACTTTATCCCAGTCCAAGCTGCAGTAATTCGAAGCATGTCCTAGAATTACTGGCCGCTATGTTATAAAACTAAACCCTGGACTGGGTGCCAATTCATTTCAAAGTGGCCATTCTTACACACACAATGGCGTAATTAACACGAAATACTTGTCCTTGGGAAGAAAACCTTGCAAATGTGGGGCGAACATGCAAGCTCCACACAGGCTGAGCTGAATTCAAACTGACTCCTGAACAGAAACGATGCAAAATGGTGGCAGCGCCACTCGCTGTGCCCCCTATGCTGCCCCTCTTACAATTACTAATGAATGTAAATTTTGATGATGCCATTATTGACAGCAGACTGATACTTTTAATGTTCTTATTTATACAATTCAGAGGCCAGATGAACTCAGTAGTGAATTTCATCTGATGTGTTAATAAAAAAAAATGTGTGTAGTGAATGTGTAGTGAAAGAAGGTCAAGAAGTTGCATGGGAGCAAAAAGTCCCTGGTTTACCTCTAGTCAGTGTTATTTACACAGAGCTGCTAATACACCTCCCGGGGAACTCAGAATGCCCCACCGTGAGGAGGAGCCATCCCAGCTCAGCAGGGGAGGGGTTTGCTAGCCCCCTGTTTTCCATAATCTGCTGAGTGGTCAATTAGTCCAATGCCACCGTTTTTCACTGCATGCGTTATATAAGCAGTGATCTATAGACCTGATGATGAAAGGATTACCTTGTAAGGGTAAGTAGGCAGATTAAATGAAAATTCTTATTCCATAAAGTTCTCACAACCCAAATACATGTATCTTAGGGCTCAGTCTCTTGACTTTATCAAAGCATTAAAAAAATTAATTGTAACTTTTTTTTGTTTTAATTATACAGACAATTACAAAGGAACAAGTTAATCTTTAAGAAAATTTGTTTATAGTTTTTAAAACTGGCCCCAATCTATGGCATCTACCTTTTGCACTTCTCTTGCACTCTTATGAATTGCTTTTGCCTGTAAATATTTTTAGATATTTATGCCAAAGCTAGGCTACTAGAATATATTGTTTAAAATCCATAAATCAATGTGCAGGGGCCATCCTTGTACATTTCAAGTAGGCCACTGCCAGTCGCTTCTTCCGCTTGATGTCAGTGTGTGTGTTGCATCCATAAGCCTGTTGGTGGAGTGTCTCCTCCTTGTTCATTTCATGCAGGCCACACACACCAACTTTGTTTAATGCAGGTCACACCCACAAATTTACATAACTTTACATCATTGTGTTTACACTTATAAATCAGTGGAGCACCATACTTGCTCATGTGCCTGTGTAGTCAAGACTGGCAAGCTTTATTTTTGGAACATGGCTCTGCTTTTGATGCTGCTGCTGAGTGCCAACCTGGCAATGGCACTGTCCTCCCTGCCTGGTGGACCTGAGGATGTTAACATCCATGACAAGGACGTGATGGAAGCCCTTGACATGGCTGTTAGCCAGTATAACAAACAAGACAACAGTGTGTTCCTCAGCAAGGTGACAGACGTGATCAGGGCCCAGAAACAGGTTGGTAATTATTACAAACAGCCTTTTCCTGAGATGCCATCAGTTTAGATGATAAAAAGACTGTGTGTGTATTTGTTGGCAGTGTAAAATCACAAGCCTTATAGGCACATTCATCCAGAGTACCATGTTTACTGTAATTAGATGAGGTAACTTTCAAATCACTGTCTTTATTAGATTATTAATAAAGACATAAGAGGGTGAAAAGGAGGTTTAAGTAAATTTCTCACAAAATGGAAGATTCAATATTTTTTCTTACCTATAGAATGTTTTGTGGAAGGTTTTTTTTGGGAAAATGGGACTATACAATTTTTAAAAATATTTTAAACACTTAAATGTGAGCTAAATGATTATTCCAGTTAATTTCAAACTCATTTTGCAAGTGTATAAACAGTAAATTAATTGGACAAATAACTTAACCAGGACAGTTTCCAAATTGATTTATGTTTCCTTTCTGTGGCAAAGATAACCTCCTCAAACCTTGTCACTACAGATTGTTGCTGGCATTAAGTACATTTTCTCAGTGAAGATGGCCTATACCGTGTGCAGGAAGACTGCCGTCAAGAAGCGCTGTGCCATAAACCGAAATAAAAAACTGGCAAAGGTAATATTCCCACAATCTGTCAACCCAAAATGAATGTTTCCAATTTTGTTTGCGGACTGAGCCATTCGCAATGGCTCCTGCACCTGCCTAGAAGACTGCAAGGCATGTGCTCCTCCTGTCAAACAGGTTGCAGAATTCATAAGCTGCTTTTCAAACGTCACAGGAATGAATGAGATGAAACTGGACTCTAAACATAAGGGCCTGATGACGGCACTCTGACTCCTGTTTGGGCTCGAAAAGAAACAAGCTTACCTGAACAGGTTGCTCAGGGTCTGCTCAAGCACACCTAGTGCTCAGATGCTGCCTGCACCACCCATAAGGAGCCAGTTTTTATTACATACCATGGTTTGGGTGACTCCAAGGCAGATCAGCAGGGCTTGACACTACCTGTCTCAGATCCAGGAGGAACTGCCCAGTCATTGCAGTGGTGGTTCTCCAGCATCTCCTGTGAAAATAGTGAATGGTGGAAGTGGGGGGGGGGGGAAGCAAATTTAGTTATTGTGATTTAAGTTGTCAGTAGATCTTTATTCTTCATACTATCACTCAGATGTGGGACAACTCAACTTTTGGTTCTACCACTAATACAGGATCAAGCAGAAGCACTGAAAAGCATAGGCTCTCAACAAAAAATGTCTACATTTCTTTTTATATATAAAGCTTTTATCTTTCCCTCATGGTGGAGTTCAAGTTTCTATGCAGTGGAAACTCCAGCCCACTTCTGGTTTGACCCGTCATGTCTATTTTTTTTTTCTAATTTCAGCCCTTCATCTGTGACTTTGAAGTGTGGTCCCAACCATGGCTGAATAAAAGTTCCGTTGTGAAAAGCAGCTGTAAAAATTGAGTCTTCAGCTGTTTCCTCCACATCCCTGCTTCACTACTGCGCTCCCCGAGGACCCCGCTGCGCCACCCTGCTGCCCCACAGCTACAGCTTCACCTCTTCAACAATCACTTCATATGAATAAACGCGTAATTGTAACAAAAACTAAGTTGTCTGGTTTTTTTTTTCCTGACATTTAAACAAGTTAAAGTAAATGGATAAACAATACTTTTTCCGTCACATTTCCCCAGTAATACTCAAGGTACGTGACAACGTTAAGGATTAACAGAAATGTACCAGTTTAACAGGTGTGCTCCAAAAACATAAGACAATAAGTGTTCTTTCGGTCCTGGTTTAGTTTAAACTTTTTAATGGATTCTGGCCGAGGTGTGTTTGTGCGATAAACGGTGTTATAAAGTGCGCTGAAAGGTGTGCTGCTCTGATTCCTGCACCGTTTTCTGTGGCGTGAAGTCACGCGTGCGGTGGTGGACATCCTCGCCCAGGTGACTCTCAACGCTTCGAACTGTTTTAAAAATGAGTGTTTAAACTTCTCGTTTTATCATTTGTTTCTCTTTTACTATTATAATAGTGTTTTTTTTAAACTGGGAACCACAGCTGACTCAACGTAAGGACTGTGGGGAACCATTGACTGGCCTCAGTGGGCTTTATTTCACAGGGTCGCGTAAACGTTGTAACACGATACAGAAACAGTTAAAATCGGTTCAAGTAGTTCAGCAGTTTACAAACCGACGAACAAAGTGCAACGTATAGAATTAACAATTAAAAAATGAGAACAATACCTTTTCACTTCACTTTCAGCTGTCGCTTTGTGACTTCTGTCTGATTTATGTAACATTATTATGACGTTTTCCTCCCGGAATTCTGGGAAATGGCCGAATATGAGCTTCGGGCTCGGTCTTCTGTCCGTCGTTGCACGTTGTTAACAGATTAAACTAAAACCGTTTAACTGCCGGCTCTTTTACGAGTCTCCGTGGTCAATAGGAGCCGTAACTCAGCTGTCTGTGTTCTTCCAGCGTTTGGACGGGGGAAACTGGACATCATGAAGATTTTAAATCCCCATCAGCTACAACAAGCGGAAGAAGTTCTGCGATCGTATTTACCGAAAAGTTCAAAGGTAGAGACTCATCTCGCGTCGGAACTTTTTTTTGGTACAGAAATCTGAAATTCAGACTTGGTGAACCTTTAAAACAACGCATGTTTATGTATGGACAATACAGCCCCCCCTGGGCGCAGGGGTAATATTTGCACTAACGCTCGTGAGAGGGTTGTGGGTTCGAATTTGGCTCGGTGTGAGTTTGCATGTCCGCCCCCTGTGGTCCTCCCCTCCCACAGTCCTCAGACATGTGTTCACTGCAAATTTCTTTTATTCCTTTTGCCATCCACCTTTATTCTCTCTCTTATCCTCTATACTTCTGGGCTAGGCTTTCCACTGTAGTTATTGTTCATGTTTTGTGACAATATACTGCTATTTTATGTTATTGTAGGTTTATGGATTCCTCTTTGGAATGAACAGAAATAAACCACGCCTAATGGAGGTTATTGTGGATTCATGGCCTGATTTTAAAATAATAATTTTGCGACCGGACCCAAAGGTGAACACTTTCTTTTACACCTCTATTCATTTCTCTCTATGAAATACATATTAAGCGTTAATGCCGATCAATTTATTACAAATACTGGGTTATCTTAACAGAACAAACATCCTTTGGATAACAAGGTCACCTTCTTCAGCACTGATGACCAGATATTGAAATCCATGCTGTTAGATGACCGTGGCCTTTTCTGGAATAAAAACATCACGATTGGGGGTACTGTGTTTATCCTTATGCCTTTTATAAGGGTCATATCTTCAGGTAAATTCACATAGTCACGTGTTCTTCATTTTCTCACCTGCAGGTGTGAATGTTTGCTATGAACTAATGTTGAGGGAAATTTCAGCCTCAAAAGGTTTGGCATTGAAGTCTTTTTCTTCAGACCATCTGATGACATTAACAGATCCCAGTCACTTGCCTCACCTTGAAGTCAGCAGGTCTGCTCTTCTCCTTACCCTCAAAAGTTTGATAGTGGTACTCTCATTTGTTTTGGGTGTTTTATATCAATGTGAAATGTTATGTAAATAATGGGCTGGTAACTTTCAGCCACTGTTTCTTTTGTGTTCATAGTGTTCATGTTCATATGCCAGGTTTTGTGAAAAATGAAGAGCAAAACTAGAGTCCAAAGGATATGATTACAGTTTATGTAATCATTCAAGGTCCTGCTCAGTGGCTTTGCAGCCTGTTTAAAATGAATGTATAAACTAATGATTTCATTGTCAGTTTTCTCAGAACAGCTGGAGGCAATCCATCATCTCATTCATTTCATACAGTCTGCTATGGGTGCAGCAGAGCAGGAATTAACCCCTTTTTGAATTCATAACTCAGAAGAATTGTATTTTACTTTTCCTACATTGAATTTTTATTTTAAACAAAAAACTATGGAAAATTACCAGAAACAAAACCAAAAAATAGGACATAAGCTAAAAATAGATTTGACATGAGTTCCTCTAGCAAAACAAAGAGCAGAATTCTCATAGCACTATTGGTACTAAATAGGGAAAAATTGAAGTCAGTCAACTAAATGAAGTTTTCCTGAATTTTAAAGTTTAAAAAGGCTGCAAGAAAAACTTTGCAGTACCATTAAAATCTCTGTTTTAGTTTCTGCTGAGACATATGGTTTAGTTTACTCACTAGGTTTGGACAGTCTTTAGTAGTAGATGCATTTATTCATTCCTCCTGGGGTGACTTTTGAATATATATGTTTTTTTTTAATTGTTTAGAGACATTGAGTCTAGGATATCCTGCTTGGATGAGTCACACATTGGCCTGGTGAATGCGACCTGGAAATTTGGGGGAAATGAATGGGGGTTCAGGAAGATCAAGCACTCCATACAGAACTTTCATAGCTGCTGCATTGTGGATGAAAAGGGGCAGCCAGTCTCCTGGGTGGTGCTGTATGATTACTGTGCCATGGGGATGCTGTACACCCTGCCGGGGCACCGGCAGAAGGGCTACGCCAAGCTCGTCATCAGCACCCTGTCAAGGAAGCTCCACAGCCAGGGCTACCCAGTCTACTGCTTTATTGAGAAGGAGAATGAAGATTCCTACAGGCTCTTCAGTAGTCTCGGGTTCACCGAGGATCCGGCCTACAGAGCAGCCTGGTTTAAGTTTAGCCCTTCAACCTGACTGCTGTGCTGCCATTGTACCTCTGGGCTTTAGATTTGCACCAAAGAATCCATCTGCAGAGTTCACCTAATGTTGGCCTCCTCAATATTATGAAAACAATCTCTTATTCATTGGGAGGTTCAAAAACACACACAAGCTTAATGATTGGGAAATGACTTTTGGATATAGTTACTGTTGACTTGTGCCCTATGTAAGAATGTCAAGTGCAATGAATTACTGTTCATGTTCCATTATTATGTGTTTAACTGCAAACATATCCAGGGAAACGCTGATATAGTGAAGATTGTAAATATCAGCTGTGTTATTCTTCTCTGATGTCAAATGTTACATTACCTGATGTCTTTTCTAAAATTATACGTCACAAAGTGTGTTGTTGACAGGGCAGGAAGTGATCCTTTTGTGGTCATGCCTTAAAATTTTAACTTTGATTCCAAGTATTTTCCATTGTTAATAAAGTTCTTATGAAAAATGGCCAAAAACAAAATTATAGGGGGCAAGTCAAAAATAAGCATGATATGCTGTCTGTGTGTTTTACAGCTCATTTTATTTTTTTGTACAGATTTTAAAAAGATTTGAGTGTGTAGAAAAAAAATATTTTATGGTCCTTTGCACCATGGTTGAACTCCATCTGCATTCACTTATTTTAAATAAACCACTAGATGTTAAGCAAAGAATGCATTTTTCCTTATGGTTTTTATTTTTTTTTTGTTTTTTTTAATTAATGTTTATCTACCGGTCACACCCTGAGGTCAAAAGGTAAATCTTTGGCACACCTCAGGTGCTGTGGAAAATCAACAGTTATAAGTTTAAAAAACACACCCAGGACCTGCCATGTAATTTTTCTCCCAGAAACTTTTCTCCTCTGTTCTACTTGTTTCATGGTGAGCTTCTCATCCGGGCCACCGCATTGGAAGCGATTTTGCCTCCACACACAACCCCATCCTGGCTGTGGGTTGGTAAGGATAGGCCTGATGTGGCCCTGCATGACTTGGCTGCACAAACACACTCAAACGTGGCCAAGAGCTGCGTTAAACCGATTGTGGGTGTGATAGTTTTAAAATAAACACGTACATTCCTAGTTATTCATTGAAAACCCAGACAATGTGCTTGTATTTGCACAACATCCTTTCGGTGGGACTTCCAGCAGAATCACGCTGGTTACACAGGTCCCTTGTGGTCCGTGCAGGAGCATGTCTCCAAAGTCACGAGTGCGACGATTCAGTGCACTCCTCCTTATTTCCCTGTATTTTGAAGGGTGTGGGTTCAAATCCCACCCCACCATTGCCCTGTCAGCCTTGAAGTATGCGGTGGCAGTGGAAGCTCCATCCAGTCGAGTCTGTCTCATAGTCACCACTGACACTGACTCTGAAAACAGTCTGAATATCTGCTATACAGTATAAATCACTAAGTCAGTGTGGCTGAATGACACAGCTCCTCAGCTGACCAGCAGTGGCCCTCACATTGAACAAGGCTGGTCACACCTGTTTCTACTCAGCTCATCATGCCAGAATTTTCTGTGGAATCTCAAACAGGGCTCATGAGCTTTCCTTGCAAGCCTGCTTGGATGCTCCCTTGTGTCTCTTCCCTCTGTCCTCTACACGTCTCGATCACCATACCTTCCCTGTTCACCTGGTCCTCCACTCAGTGATCCCTGCATCTTCAGTTTGTCTTTGCACTCAGGATCTGCACGTTTTCACTGTAAAGAACTCCTCTTGAATTCGCACAATCGACAGGCAGCCATGACACCAAAGGCATCAACTGAATAAAAAAAACAACTTTTAAATAACCATTTACTTACTGTTTAGATATACATTTGACTTCAGACTTATAAAGCCATCAGAACTGCAACCTGACCACCTTGTTTTTTTATGTTTAATATCTGATAATACAACCAGTTATAGGTAACCTAGTGGTTCAAATTCCATCTCCTTTTATAGTAACCTTGAATAAATAAAATTTCTCTGTAGAAATCCAAAGGTGTATAAATGGGTAATTGTTTTTTTTTGACAAATCATGGACTTAGCTGTATTCAGAGTGAATCTTTTTTCTTTTAAACTGTGTACAGTCAGATATCCAGGGCCTCAGCAGGATAGGAGTATTGTGGAATTTAAAACATAACTTGGAATTTAATGAAGGACTTTAATTAGAATTCATTTCTATGCATTTTAATAAAAAAGTACAGTGGTCCAGTCTGGTTGAGGCCGCAATGCCCTTTTGGTCCAGTGAATCCTTTATGAAACAATTGCTTAACAAGTTTTATAGAAAATAATTTATATGCAGACAGGATCCCTTAAGTGTAGTAATCTGGTTCTCTTTTTTTGCAGAAAGGAGACCATTTTAAAGATGTGTGTGTTTCTAAAGACAATGGATCTTTAAGAAGGCTCTTGGGAAGGGCAAACATTATCAACTGGGAAAAATGTTTCTCTCTCAATCACGTACCAACACAATCTAGTGTTCTGAGTCTCTGAACAAAGGAGTTCAGCATCAGTCTGGATTTACAGTTATTGTGATGGACTCAGTGAAGGCAGACTCTTGTCACAAAGTAAAGCCATTGAAAAAGTACTGCTTTTTGATAACATGAGGAAACCAACATTAAACAAATGACTCTGTCACCTGCTGCACCTAAATGATCACAATCATCTTGTTGGACAGGTAATGACAGATAAGATCAGGTGTTTCCACAGGTGTGATCTGGCATCAGCCTGAGTTATAAGGGTGTTAGCTGTGTTTAACAGCCTTTGGTGAACCATGACAGCACAGGTTCTCTAGAATCCAACCTCATAACTCTCCACAGGTCTCTGCTGGATCTCACCTTGATGAGTCCAGTGTTTACCTGCTGAATGAGACATGGACATTTGAGAACAGGGAGCAAAGTGTCCCGATGACTCAGAAAATGATCTGGCATTTTCCCTCATGCTGTTTGTGGGTGGAAGAGGGTTGTTTGATAACAGGGCTTCTGACCTACCCCTCAGGAACCGTGGAGATTCTTCACCCGCTGCCGGCGCTCCAGGGATAGGTTTACGCCAAGCTCCTCCTCAGCACCGTGGAATGTAGGGCCTGTAGTCAGGGCTACCTGGTTTACAGCCTCAGGAGGAGAACAAACTGCTCCAAAGGGTCTTCCAAAGCTTTGGCTTCACCATGGACCCAATCCATTTTTCTCTTTTCAAAACTTTACCCATAAATAAGCTAGGGACCCAGGTACATTGCTAAGCTTTCTTGAGAGTGACTTAATAGTCAGTTTGACTAATAAACCAGACTTCTGGTTGTAATTGTTTGTAAGCTGAGGAGCAAATGAAAATCCATGTATGCAAGCAGAGTCAGTAGGAAAGGAGGTACTGACCAAGGGACATGCCGCAGTGGGCGCCATACACGTTGATGTTTGTCTCAGATGGCCACCATCCACTGCTGGAGAAAGGCCCAGGTGAAGAAGATGACCAAGGCGCTGGTGAACAACCAGTGGCCCCGCTCACCTGGCAATAAAATGACGCTATAGCAGAGGGCAGTTACTGGAACAGCTAACGGAAATAGGGGACGGAGAGCGTTCACAGAGCTGCTGTTCTCTGCAAGATCACGAACGGCAAGTTGCTCACGCTGGTTTGGTTTGACCAGATGCCTTCCACAATTTCCTGAAATCCCTTTTATTAAAGAATCTTGGCAATCTGTGTAGACCGCTACCTTCCTGAACAAATGCAATGTTGCTGCCTCTCGCAGGGTGAGAATCCCCTGGTAATTTTATTTTAAATACTACTCTGCGTGATTGGTTTCCCGTTTTGCTGACATAACCTTTCCGAGAAGGCCAGCCAGAGTGCTTGAATTTTGCAGAGACACCAGCATTGTCTCGACAGACTGCACAAGTGGAACAGAGTGAGCTTTTGTCCAGACCTTTAAGCGCTGAGATCTGTACTGTAAGCTCAACCCATCCAGGCTTCAGAGACTCAGAGAAAATATGACCATTATAAGCAGTCCCAGGCTCAACTAAGCCATAAACTGATGAAAAGTTGTTTTTCAGCAATATTGGTAATGCATTTATTGTGCAAGTTAAACACCAACAAAACTGCCGACTGTACCACGAAGTGATGAGTGACTCCCTTAAGTGTGTTAGAATGTATACAATCTTCAACAGAAGATGATGATGAACATGTCTGTCAATTGATACCAAGTATTTCACATTTACTGGGTAAATGTTTAAATGCGTACGTTTGTCTTTCTCAGCCATCAGTATTGTGAAAGATAATTGAATATAGAGTAACCCTTGGAATCAGGATCTTATTTGTCTCTGAAAATGAGTCAGATTCCCAGTGTCTGTTTCTTGTTATTTTCAACTGAGAAAAATAATGTGCCACCAGCCCATTGGAAAACACCTATGTAACTATCAACCTATGACTTCAACATGATAAACACTATAAACTCCTTTTACCTAATTAGAAAACACTTAATGTTGTCATTAATTTGCATGTTTATACTGCATGGTGCAGTCTGTACAGTACAGCACATTTCTAAATACAAGACATTACTAAATACAACCAGTTTAATGGCAAAACAGTTTGGTGATTTTATTTTACTGTTCCAACACTACACCTTTTTGACCTTGGCAGCGCTGGGTATATAAGCTAGTTTCATACAATTTAAGAACAATTCCACCCATGACCGATGGACTGTCTCTGAAAAGCCCACATTACAGATTTTGCTTAATCACATCTGTAAAAAAAAAAAAAAAAAATCTTGTAAGGTTGCGGCCACACATTGTGTGTTTCTTATTTAAGTCAAAAAATACTTTTGCAGGGTCATCATACTTTGATGAGAAAACCACAGAAAAACAGATCAGACCAAAAAGGATTTTAGCAGAATAGCAAAATTTAAAGAAAAACCAAGCGTGGCAGCCAGAGGTTAAGATAAAAAAAAAAAAACAAACATACAACCCGGAATTGTTCTTATAATGCAGGGTGTGGTTTTAAAGGACTAAGCAAATAACTTCACCTTGCCCTACTTCGCTGTACTCTGCCAGAAGGCAAACAATATGTTCTAATTGTCTCCTGACATTCCTCATGGTGGGGACAAAATGGAATTCTCCTCATAATATGTTTCTCTTCTCACTGCAGCACAACCCCCTGCAACAAAAGGTTCATTTGTGACTGTGAGCAGTTTCCTGGAGAGAAGCCATTGGCTCCAAAAACAGATAATCTCTGTCAAGAATGTGTGCTTATCAACTCACATCTATCCATCGACCTGCTCTTGTGTCAAAACAGTATTCAGTCTCTGTGCTTAGTGAACTGCTCTCATTGTGGACCCCCCATCTTAAAAGGGTATTTAGTTACTGTTTTTGCATATATCACCCTGATTCTGTGCTCCAGCCCTGAGCTAACTAGCCATGCTTTATTACAGCCTAAAGCACCACTGGTTAGCATCACCAGATTTACACCACAAATTTTTTAATCTATTGACAATTTGCATTTTCCAGCATAGTGCCCTTTTATGATGATCCAAAAAGATACTTTGATGTGAACTTATTTATGGACTTCAAGAAGACTCCCCCAATATAACATCCTAATACAACTAATTTAAATGCACACCTATCTAGTCTGAAAAATTCTGTAATAACGACAAAAAAAATCTTTAGGAATAATGGCTTAATGTTCCAAAAAAACCATCTTCAATCAAAACGGGAGCATAGAATTAAAAAAGGAGAAAAAAAAACCAAGGTGTTCTGCTCACAGAGGGAACTAAGTTGGTATAATTCGACATCTAGTGGACAAACACTGCCAGTTCACACCACAGCAACAGTGGTGCAGATTGGGGAGAATGAGAACACCAGAAAGAAGGGATTCCATAACACAGTGCTCATTTAAGGCCACTGCAGGAAGTTGCTGCCAGAAAGGATAGGTAGAAATGTTGCTTTTTTTTGTCTTCTAAAAGGATCAGTTAAACCCCAGCCTGGATTCCAGACCAGCAGTAACAGGGTCCACCTCATCAGAGATGCACACAATTCCCCCAAGGATGAACAGGCTGCACACAAATCAGAACTATTTACAGCACAGTACCTGCTCTTCCCCTAGCAGGCACCCTCAGGTAATGTGGAACACAACAATACATCTATTTTGAAAGTTCTCCACCAATAAAGACAATGAAAAGCTATATACGTTTTGACTAAAACTCACGTGGAACAGTAACATTTGCGACTCATTTCACAATGAATCTTCTGAAGCCAGACTCATTCATACATTGTGTATTTTCAGTAAGACTCACACTATAGATGCAGCAAGAAAACATAAAATTACACAAACCATAGGTATTTCAATTCTGTGTCCGTGTTAATTTGGACAACTTCCGCTTAAAAAATTTGTTTTCACAACTTGGCAGTTTTTACATTATAGTTCATATTACAGACTTACAGATGCCACTGTAGAAAACGCCCTCATTGCTTTTGCACAAGAGTCCTACAGAGGCTTGTGGCTACATGTTCAGCTCCTCCAGACATTTTGAAGACGGAGATCAGTGCCTCTTTATAGTCTCACAAGCCAGCAGGGCTGCTCTCCAGTCCTCACGACTTCTTCATTACACTCCTGGCAAAAAAGAGTTGGTTTGTAAATGACAATAACGCTCCGGTAATACTTGTGCTGTTTCACAGCAGGGGACAGCAGGTGGTGCAGTGGTCAGGGTTGTTGCTTTGCAATATGAAAGTTTCCAGCTACAATACCTTGTTGTATAAATTGGTAAATCAGTGTATCTAACTTTGTAAACAGCCTGGGGCAAAACAGTAAAGGTGACAGGAGCTCCCTTCAGGGGCCCTGCGATTCAGCAGCTCTCCGCTCGCGCTCTGCCTCCAGCTCCTTGGTCAGGCTGATCTGCTGCTTGAGAAGTCTCAGGTTTTCCTGCTTCTTCTGCATCCTCTCCAAATCTCGCACAACCCCTTCACGGAGTCTCTGGGTGAATTGAGGGAGGAAGGTGCTGGTTAATGGCTGCCCCATCAGCCCAAAACACAGTACCCACAATGCACTTAACCAGTGGGACACACTGTGTTCAGTGGACGAGCTGGAATATCTATAACCAAAACATACATACCTGACGCACAATATATGTTTATATATATCGGTACTGTTTCTTTTTCTACAGAATTTTTCAAAAACCTTAAGGGCATCCGGCTTGATATTCACATATAATGTACGTATAGCTGCAAATTATACATTAAACCAATTAAACCGTTTAATTACCCAAAAATACATTACTATATATTTATGTTCCAGCTTAAAATGCGTTTTAGCTTATTTGTTAAGACTTCCAACACATGTTCAATTATATCGTGTCGAACACATGCAATGTTTTAATCAAGAGTAACAACATATTTATTTAGCTACCGCTCTGTCCCAGTTCTGCTTGACGTGAACGCCAACCACAGTGGCGATGGTGAGACCCACAGACACGCCGAGAACGACCCGGGACGCGGTGGACATAACTGCAGCAACCAGGAAGAAACAGTTAGCGGTGACTTTTGACCCCACAACGTCATAGAGCAGCGCGGCGTCGCTCGAAAGGCACAACTAATCGACCGTCGATATTTTTGATCTGCTCTAAACGGGCATAACTAATGGCACCGTTCGATTCTTGGCGCTGCCTTTGTACTAATCAGGAACTAAGAAACTCATATTTGCTTGAACTCACTTTCCATCCTTAAGTAGTTTTAACAGATCTATATTATTTATTTAGAATCTATGTTATAGAATTAAATATTTGCAAGAATTGCCTAGAGACTCTAAAACAAAAAATATTTTGAGATTTCTTGTTTTAATCCATGCAAGACACATAAAACACACTTCTGATTAAATCAAATACTTTATTCTGGACATTAATTTCTCTCCCAAACCAGTAACCTACTCAAAATGAGAATTAGCAAAATAATAAATTCCTGGGAATTAATAAACATGTTGTGCACAACATTTGGAAATGAATGCTTCTCATTTAGAAGCCCATTACAGTTTCAGTCACTGACTAATCATGGCTTGAAGTAATTCGCTTCTTTTCCACAAACTCCTCCAGTCGGAGCAGCCACTTAGTCCAGTACTCCTTGCAAAGGTCCAATGCCATGAAGTGGCTGTGAGCAGATGAACCATCTTTGTAAGCCACAACAATCAGGCCATTTTCCACCTGCAGGCAAAGGAAGTGACAACAGCAGCAGTGACACAAAAAGCTCAGGCATACAGAAAACAGCACAAAAAATCTTAAGAAACAGACATTACCTGGTATTTATAGTTGTCATCACTGTTAAGGGCCCCTATATAGGCAGCAATCTGTATGGGGTTGTCATATGTATTGTGGAGGAACGGCTTGGGCTTTTCGGATGTCTTCCAGTCAATCACACACAGCTTCCCTCTATGCAGAAAACACAGCAGATATTCAAGGACATTCTCTGAAAAAGTAAGTACTAATGTTAACAGTAAATGAGTACAGCTAAATTTTCTAAGTACTGAACAGCTGAGCAGTAGGTAGACTTCCAATTAAGGACACAGACTAGTAACCTGGAGGTTGCTGGTTCCAGCCATTTCTGTAGTGCCCTTGAGCAAGGTAATTCCCATATAATAGTTTAGGGGAAGTACCTAGCAGTGTGAAGGGATCAAATGTAGTCAGCTGCTTTGGAGGAAAGTGTAAGATAATCTACTAGTGGTAATAATACAAGTAGAGTACAGCATAAACATCTTGGTTTCCTATTGCTTGAATACTGGAATCTGTATCTGAGCATTTATTACTGGTGTTATCAACAGTCAGGGCTCCCCTGGACATTAAAAAATCAAATGCCAGCCTTGCTCTGTACAAACTTCCAGCCCAACACTGCAAAATTAACATCTGGCCTCCAAAAGTAGACAATGTCACTTACTGTCCATTAAAGTGAATCAAAGCAATCTGGAATTAAAAAAAAAAAAAATTCTGCTAACACCAACCTGTACACAGCCACGCAGTCCATAAGGCCCAGGTAGTTCAGGGAAGGATGCTGTACGACACTCTCAATAGCTCTCACTCCTTGAACGTCATCCAGAATGTGCTGGACACTCTCAATGTACCCTTCAATTGACTCTAAAGATTCTTCATCCTCTGATGAGGTCTTGCCTGACATTAAAATCTTCTCCAGAGCTGAGTGGAAGCACTTCCCTTGTCTGAAAATATCTAACACATATTGTTCTTGGTCATACAAAGCTGTGCAAAATGGAACTATGGTCTTGAATTCACTACGAATCTTGTTAGCTAGATTACACCTGCCACTCACATGTATATTAATGCTTAAGTGAGTCTATTCAAGACTGTCATAATGGCACAGTTTAGGTCTCTTACTCAATGTGTACTCCTTGAAGCCTTCCTCTCCAAGCTCTACAATCATCTTCTGCTTCCAGCGCTCCAGGTAGAAGATCTGTTCAGGAGACATTGTCTGTTGCAGTATGCGTGTTACGCTGGGAACCCTGGACTTGCCGGGGCCTCTCTGAAGTGCAATACGAGCTGGAAGTCCTTCATCCTCCCAGAGCAGATTCGAGTGCAGTGCTTTGGTGGGACACAACATTGGATAGGGGTTTCTGGGGAGGTTGCGTGGCGGTTCAGAGGCATGTTTGGATTTGACGACAGGGCCGTAAATGCGCTCATCCTCCTCCTCGAGGCTGGCTGGAGTCTGCACACTTGTCCGTGAGGACACCACTGATTTCACCAGAGAGGAATACTTCTCCGTGTCCACTGAGTCATACTGGCTGGACTTCTTACGGCTGTTCCACAGGCAGGAGGTTGAAATACATACCACTGGATGGAAGCCATAGTGAGGGAGGGAAGCTGCTGCCAGCACTTTAGTCCCCCTGTGCCTCAACTGACTTAAAAGCAGACTGTACATTATGCGTAATACGAAAACGTTTCAGTCGGATGGCTGATATTTCAACAGCTATACAATTCCGCGTCGAAAGCCTCTGAAAGTGAGGGGACATCCACATTTAAATACATCCGTTTTATACGGCACAAACGTAAAAATAATCTCGTTTCAATATATAAACAGTGTGATTAAAAGGGGTAAGGAAACTAATGAATTCGGTGCAACAAAGGCAAGAGAAAATCTTTTAAACAGTATTATAAAAGTAGCAAAACACTTTACAGTCACTAAACAAGTATTAACCTGCCAATCCGTCCTCCTCCACAAAACAGCGCGCCAGCGTAAGCGGTACAAGTTTGCCAATGGGTCGCTGGGAATTGTAGTTTTGTAAAACATTTTTAGCCGATTAGTGCAGTCTAAAGTCCTTCATATCCCATAAAGCTTTGTACTTTCTCGGTGTGTCGAACAATTCCGCCTTCATCGTGGAAGCGGAAACAATGCATTTCGGTCATCGCGAGCTGCCGAATCTCTCACCACTTTCCTTTCAACAGATTTAAAAAAACACTTCATGCTCTTAGCGGAATTGCTTCGGTTGCGGAAGCAGACCTTTTGATTGACAAGTAGGAAGCGCAATAGAAGGCCTGAACGGAGACTGGTTCTACCCAATCCGAAGCACTCGTGGGCGGGGTCTGAACAAAGTTAGTGGAAGTGCACGGGTGACAGGGAGGCAGGAAAGGGCCGTTGGTCCAGTAAATAAGCGATTTCTGCCCTGGTTCCCCCAGCCTGGTGTCCGCTGCGTGTTTAGAGATGGCATCGACTCCCGAGGAAAGCGACAAGGAGAAGGTGAGAGCGGAAAGAGCCGATTACCCACAGCACATAAACTCAAACAAATGGGCACTTTCATTTTCCATAGACGCTGTGGTCTCTGCAAGTAGGAGGTTCGTTAGTCGGTGATCTTAATATAACACAAATAAACCACATCGCAGACAGTTGGCGCTGAAGTTCTGCAGGAGACACCACACTTTTAAAGTATTTATAAAAGTGCGTGTCGGCGATGTTCGGTGTTTTACAGAAGGAGCGGAAAACTCGGTTCGTGCAAGGTCGGTATTGGCGTTTAATACCGTTAAAACCGCACCGTTTCTCGCAACAAAACTAGGACAACGGCTGAGCTCTGGGGCGGTTTTGATAAGAGTTCAGAGAACTCTGACTGCCAGGTGCATGACGGTTAGCCGCGTTTTGTCAGACTGTTCAGTTTTATTCTAAGTTTACATTTGTTTTCGAATCAGTCGGCGCGTGCCTTTGTGTTGCATCTTTCTGTGCCCTGAACACCAATACGTGACATTTGTATTAAGGTCCCACTGCTGCTGTCACCCCTGTATGAGTGTGTGTGTGTGTGACATCTTACTCTGTGTGCTGTGTGTCGAGTGGGGTTGGTCAGTTAATGTGTTTGAAACCCTTCTTGAATGCTGGAAAGGATTCAGCAGTTCTGAAAGAGAGGGGGACAGTATTCTTCTACACTACAGCCAAAATGTAGAACCTGGGGACTTTTGACATCTCTTGTGTGGCACCATGAAGCAAACAGATGAAGTGTGGTGGTTCTTCTGGGATGTGGGCATTGACCTAGTCCTTTAAGAGTAGTTCTGATCTTTTGACCATCTCATAGGCCATGGCTAGAGTCTCAGACTTGAAAGAGGCAGCTTCAGAAAGATAATGGACAAAGGCAAGGAGGGGAGATATGTAGAAATGCTTTGGCAGGATGAATGCATGGCATGTTGAAGAAGCTTGATCCCAGAGATCGGAAAACCAGACAGGAAGAATAACAACAGATATCGCCATGGCCTGGACCAGGACAAAAGTATTGTAATGAAACTAAGCACTTCTATAAAAAAAATCCCATTAAGATGTACAATGGTATGTTTGCTACGTTGGAATCTAACATTGTTTGTTGTTTTGACATGTATTGGGGCAGTGTGTCCTGTTCATTGTAGTGTTGAGATGGGGTTCTTGGGATTTTTTTTTGGAGGCCCGTTACTTTAGTTTCCTGCCAGAAATTCCAGCGGAAGCGAGGACTTCCAGCTTATCTGTGGTGTTGCTTCTGTTTTTTCTGCTGACTTGGCAGTCAGCTTAATGTTGAGAGTTGCACTGCCTCAGCTTACTATTATGTTCATGGTTG
Source organism: Arapaima gigas (assembly GCA_900497675.1). Classification (NCBI taxonomy): domain Eukaryota; kingdom Metazoa; phylum Chordata; class Actinopteri; order Osteoglossiformes; family Osteoglossidae; genus Arapaima; species Arapaima gigas. Next base: position 476,420 of record UFQX01000278.1, read on the forward strand.
TTCATTTGATTTCTTCACATTCTTCTGGGTTCTTCTTGTACTGCCCTTTGGGTCATGTTAATGCATACTTTGGTGTTGAACTTCTATTTTTTCCACTAAAATAATTTCAGGAGAATTAGTAGTGATTAGCACAATTGTTTTTCAAAGGACTTCACACGAATTGTCCTGGTAGTTCAGTCTCATGTGTGTTTCCTTTATCAAAGTTGGACACCTTTCTATCTCTGACACTGGTCAACATGCTTTTTTCATCTGTGCCCATATACGTAGTGTAATCTATAACCCTGGTGTTTTATGGGAAATGTAGTCTGTATCCTTGATTGAGTCCAGCAGCATGAGTGCAGTGTGTGTTACTTTGTGACACTCTAACCATTCATTTAATGTGTCTTTTATGAGCTTCTGTGGCCTGTGCTGGTATGAAATGATTGAGGTTCTCTATTATTTTAGTGGGAAGGGTATAAGTTCAAGTTGTATTTTTTTGGTTATTCTCATTTGATTCAACAGAATACTCTGGTGCTGTGCATAGGGCTGATGCCTCACAGTTCTTTGATTGTGGGTTCAAATCCAGCTGAGGCTATTGAGTTTGCTAGTGTTTCTGTGTGTTTCCTGTGTGCTCTGGTTTTTCTCACATGATCCAAAGACATGTTTCTGGTGAACTGTGACACTGAATTGCCTGTTAGTGTGTGTATTTGTGAGGGAGTGAGTGTGTGTGTGTGAGTGTGAGTGTGAGTGTGAGAGAGAGAGAGAGAGACTGCCCTGTGAGGAAATGCTGTTCCATCCAGGATGTGTCCTGCCTCACACTCTCCAAACCACCACAACCCTACATGTAAATTGTGATGTTATACGTGATGTTATACGATGTTATATTGTGATGTTATACTAACATATGTATATGTTAGTGATGTTAATGAATGTAATTCAAAATGCAAGTTTTCAAAGGACTTGAGGGACTGGTCAGAATTTATGGACCGAGATCAAGACCATACAGCATAATGTTTGATGCGAGTTACATGTTGAAAGGAAATTAATTTCCTTCCTTAATTTTTTCATTCATTGGTTGTGATGAGTTTTATGGCCTATTGACTACAGAGCAGAGTTCTTTTGACCTGATTCTCAAGGCAGGGACAGGGTGTGCATGCAGTCGATGCTGATGTTGCAGATGCTGGTTTTTGCCGTCCAGACAGTACATATGACTCTCATCACGACACAGTAATATACATGTAATTTAAGGGAATATCCTGTTGCTGCAATAAGTGGACTAGGTTCAGGCTGTTATAATTGTGGTTATTCAGTATATTCTTGCTCATTTTGATGTTAATGTTATACCTATCTTTACTTTTGTGCATTCATAATGACTTACCCAACCAAGGACTCAAAACACTTTCTGCAGCAGGTGCCAGGGTATATAAAGATTTATTTAAGAAAATAATTCATTTAAGAGATAAGTGATTGTTAACATGTGACTCAGATAAAGCTTTTTCTAATGTGGATTTGCTCATTAGGAGTTTTTTTTAGTGTTGCTACAGTAGAATAAGAGAAATGCATAGGTTTATCAAGTGCTGACTTGCATAAGGGCGTTTCTGCTGTTTACCATGTTTAATGAATTGACTCCTTTCCCAACTTCTAGGCCCGATCTGTGTCTGTGGACCTGAACAATGATGCCTCCTTGCTCATCGACATCCCTGATGCACTCTGTGAGCGGGATAAGGTCAAGTTCACGGTGCACACCAAGGTACAAGGCTCTCCTTGTGACCAGCAATATGCCAGTTATGCTAGTGTCTGTTATCAACCCTTATCTCCATAGGAAGAACCAGATATGGTATCAGCAGTTGGTGGTCCTTGTTTATAGATATGGTTTTGTGCTCTTTTTATTAATAACTTAACAGAACTGCTTCAGCTTGCTCTAAAGGGAGAATCAGTATACCAAGAAAATGCAGATGTTTAACTTTTGTAGTGTAACTAAGTTTGTCACTTCAGTTAGTCATGTATATATGAAGTGGGATTCCTCATGAAACAGCAATATATATCACTGGAAACATTATGATAATAGACTCGCCTTTTTTACTGATTTCAGCTCTGCCGCAGAGTAATATGTCTGACTGTACTGTGCTACCAAAATTCACAGTACAAGGCAGTTTGATGTAGGACCATCTGCACCGCCCGGTCTCTTTAAAGAATTTTATTTATTTTTAAAAAAATAACGTTTAAAGGGTGTCCTTTATAGGACGAGCGGTTTGCAGCATTAATTAGTCTTGTTGGGATGTTTGGAGGGATGCTTGAAGGATAGAAGAAAGTCCTTTTTAGTGAACCCTCCTTCCTGGCCCTGCTGTCTCCATAGACTACCCTTGGAACTTTCCAGAAGCCGGAGTTTTCGGTACCCCGGCAACATGAGGATTTCATCTGGCTGCACGACACCCTGGTGGAGACAGAAGAATACGCTGGTCTGATTGTGAGTCACCTTCCTCTCATCGTCTGCGAGTCAGAACTCAGTAGCTGGACAGTATTAGCAAGGTAGAAATGTTGATTATTCTCTGCTGTAATTAGACTTTGAAGCTGCCTGGGTTAGCCCCACATTCTTGGCTTAATCTCACATTCTTGAGCTGGTTGTATCCGTACTGGTATTCTTTGTAGTGTTGAACGGACTTGTCGCATCATAGCCAAGTTGGGGCCTTTAAAAACATAAATCCTGCTCATTTGGTTTACAGACGAATAGATGGGGATGTTTACATAACGACCGCTGTTTTTATGGTCAGTTGTAATTTCAAGTTGCAGGCTGTACTTTTGGTTGCATAAACCTCGCTTGCTGATGCAGGCTTTTCAACCAGTTGCCGTGTGGTTTTTTTTTTTTTTTTTTACCAGTCAGGGACAACTGCTTTTACAGGGCCCTGTGAATAGATTTAAGATGGTTGTAGAAAAGCTCTTTTCCAACAGTTGCGTGTCCCTTTTTCTCCGGCCAGATCCCACCAGCTCCTCCCAAACCTGACTTCGAAAGCCCCCGGGAGAAAATGCATAAGTTAGGAGAGGGTGAGGCCTCCATGACCAAGGAAGAATATGCGAAGATGAAACAGGAGCTTGAAGCGTGAGCACAGTTTCTGTCCTTCCTCTAGCATTCTTGAGAGGCTTGTGACTTGTTTTTAGAGGAAGAATGTTAGTTTGCATCTTATAACTATTACAGCTACTAAGACCTGTCTCAGAAAAAATATTTAGGTTTTATTTGCATCAGCACTAATGTATCCTGGTTTGCAGTACTTAGGAAGTTGGTCCTTTCATTGGAGTTAGACTGAGTTACGATGTGTGTTTGACAGCGAATACCTGGCAGTGTTCAAGAAGACAGTGCAGGTCCATGAGATCTTCCTGCAGCGCCTCTCCTCCCACCCTGTCTTCAGCAAGGACCGCAACTTCCAGATTTTCCTGGAGTATGACCAAGACGTATGTGACTCTCTGCCTTCTGTACAGGAAGTGTTGGGGGTTTCTTGTATTTCCAGGCATGGCTTCCTGTAGAATTGCTGTACTTGCATTTGACAGATTTCTGCTTGTCCTGCTGACATCAGCACTGTTTACAGTTAATAGTTAGAGATTGTTGAAAAATATTTCTCAGTTTCGATGACAAAGTTGCAGCAGTCTTTTCCACACTGTCATATGGTTTACACATTTATTTTATTCTTAATTCAAGTATAGCATCCATCATTGTCTGACTCTAATCTATTCCTGAAAATGTGTTGGATAGCAAATTTTCAGATAATGGGAGATTATCTTTTATTGTTTTAAATGGGGGATGATCATGCACTCCCTGCCCATTCCAAAACCCACATCCAATTTCCCCAAATATTACTAAAACACTCTTGAAAGGCCTATATGACATTAAACATGAATTCCTGCATAACATAAAGCATTTCAAACATGAACTATCTTATTATAAAAACCCACTGAGTTCTTCTTTGTGTGCAGTAAGAAACAATACTGTTTACCTTCTACATTGTTACAAATGTGTACTGTGCTGTAAATAAACAATGAAATAATATGTTAAAGATGCATTTTTTTTAAATACAGGTTCCTTTTAGTTGGACTTAAACTTGGGTAGAGAATGTAGGGTACAAGTTGTTACAGTGAGTTTCTGGAGGGCAAAAAGTTTGGATAGTGAGGGATACCTGTATATTATTTGGGACACTTGTACATGTTTAAATGAGCAGCCTTTACTTTTACTGGCCTTGGCTCAGATACAGGCGAATAATGATGTTCACTGATGACTTCATGCTTGATTGAGTTTGGCTTCTACATTATAATTCTTTTCCCCATCCACCTGCAGCTTAGTGTTCGAAGAAAGAATGCCAAGGAGATGTTTGGAGGCTTCTTCAAGAATATGGTGAAGACGGCAGATGAGGTCCTTATCTCAGGAACAAAGGTCTGTCTAATGTTTTCTCCTTTGCATGTAATTACTTTCACAAGGTTGTTAAAAAAAAAAAAAAAAAGTCAGCTTTGTATTTGTTTTGGTTCGTATGAAGCAATGCAGCAGTATTGAGTCTGAAGGCTGATGAAGCTGCTGTGTTGTTGTCCTACAGGAGGTTGATGAGTTTTTTGACCAGGAGAAGATCTTCCTTCTGGATTATTTTAGCAAAATTAAAGATGCCACCTCCAAAGCAGAGAAGATGACTCGCTCCCATAAAAGTAAGGGTTGCCTCAGTTTACTTTGTTTTGCCTGCTCACAGTTGGTTCCACTGAAACCTTGTATTCTGATACTGTTCTGTTTCTTTTGTAGATGTAGCTGATGATTATATCCTTGTCTCTGCCACCCTGAACAGCCTTTCTGCTGAGGAATCCACACCACTGAAGCAGTGAGTAGCAGCCTTGGCATTGGTTTTTGTATGCAGTATCAGACCTCTGGTGAATTTTCTTTGAAAACAAGATTTTCTCCAAAAGATCTGTTGCAAATATCTTATTATCCAGTACCATGATACTGGTCCCCAGTAAGCTGCTTTATTGGTACAGACAACAGTTAAAACTCTTATTCATCAGTAAATGGTTCAAAACGCATTGGCTGAAAGAGGTGGTCTATATATAGCATTAATTCTTTGGCAAATATAGGGTTTCAGGCTTTTGAACCAGAAAGAGTGGCAAGGGTTGTGTTCCAACTACCAAAGAATTCCCATGTGTTAGTCCTCCTTGGTTCTGTCTACTGCCATCTGGCACTTCTCTATCAGATTCAAGTGTCTAGTTTAGACCTACAAGGGAGTAAAAGATTCTTTACCTGGATACCTACAGGACCTGGTCATTCTCAATTCATCAGCAAGAACACTGTGCTCCTGCATCTCTGCCTTGATGTGGTGGAATGAAGTCTCTCCAGCCATTCAGGACAGCTCTCAGATCTGTCTGTTTAGATCTGTTTTCACTTGAGAGCTACATAATCAAAGCAGATGCTGTTGAAATTTATCCGTGTATTTGTTATTTCTTTACTGTACAAGTATCTTGACTAATATGTATTTCCAAAACAGAAGTGTCAAAAACAGCTTTAATGATCATATGTAAACTGTTTTGCTGAAAATGTCTGAATTCTACTCATGCCACTTTGGCGAAAAAGTTTTTGCCAAATAAATGTAAATTCAAGGTTTTTTTTAATCAGAAATGTTATTTTTTTGCATTATACCATGTCTATCTCTCATCCAGACACCTGGAGAAACTGGCAGATCTCTTCGAGAAGTTGAGGGTAAACATCCTTACAAACTCAATGACATTAGTGTTCTAGTTGCATAGAGTTCTGTCACTAGAATTCCTGTCTCTGAGGAGTACCTTTGCTAACAGCTTCCTGCTTCTTGCTGCTTCAGTGTCATGTGCTAACTGTCATGTTTCTTGTAAACTCTGGCAGAAAGTGGAGGGCCGGGTGGCATCAGACCAGGAGCTGAAGTTGACTGAACTGCTCCGATACTACATGAGAGACATCCAGGCTGCCAAGGTGAGGGGTCATGTCCGTGTTGTCCGTTTTATGTTCTTTTCTGTACTGGTCAACAGCCAGTGAGGGGAAAACTGCCACTTTTTATCCACATCTTTACATGTGGATGATATAAATTTTTCCCCCCAAGGACCTATTATACCGGCGGGCACGTGGTTTGGCAGACTATGAGAACTCCAATAAGGCGCTGGATAAGGCCCGCTTGAAGAGCAAGGATGTGGCTCAGGCTCAGCAGCACCAGCAACAGTGTCTGCAGAAGTTCGATGCGCTGTCTGAGTCAGCCAAGAAAGGTACTGTACCTCTGCTGTGTTTGATCTCAATTTATCAGAGTCTAGGTCTTCATGGTTCACGCTCCTTTCTCATGTGGTGTTTTACAGCATTAGGTTGTTTCCAGTTTTAAAGTTACTGCAGTTTTTATTGACATACGTATTTATTAGATGTCAGCATGGAAAGTTTGTATGTATGTATTTAATTTCTGAACTTTGTCTGTTCAATAATGTTTTGTGTTCATTCAGAGTTGACCAGTTTTAAAGGAAGGAGAGTTTTGGCCTTTCGGAAGAATCTTATTGAGATGGCTGAACTTGAGATCAAGCATGCCAAGGTGAGTCTTGTCTTTGTACATCTGCTACCATGTTGACAGATGGCCTTGTGCTCTGGCTGTTATTGACTGCCTTCTGTTTTTCCTGGTGTTTCTGCAGAACAACGTAGCTCTGCTGCAGGGCTGCATCGAGCTGCTCAAAAACAACTGACAGCTGTCTGTCACATGACCAGGCCAAGGATAGGTTGCCAACTACAAGAGGGGAGCCTGGATTCACCCAACCCCTAACTCCAGGTCCCTTCCCTATCCCAGCACAAGTACAGCTGTCTGCCAGCGGCCGACAAGTTTACAAATCCACTAGTCCTCACACCTTCCCCCCATGTGTGGTCCCTTTTCTGGTTCCTTTGTGCCATGTTGAATAAGCCTTATATGTGTCATGCCTGTCCTAGAACAATCTTTAACTTTCCATTGTGAAAGTCCTGTAGTACTGGGGCTGGTGTGTGTGTGTGTGTGTGTGTGTGTGTGTGTGTGTGTGTGTGTGTGTGTGTGTGTTGGGGGGGGGGGGTCTTTTACACTTGTTCCCATTGTGTTCTGTTTGTGTTACTTGCAATGGAAAGGCTCCTAGGTGCCATCCAGTTTTAGGCACTTGTTACTGTGACCCTGAGTGTGAGATTTGCTCTGACCCAGAAAATGTTCACTAACCTGTACAGTGGCTTTTGTAGTGGTGTTTTATGCAGCTTAATTTCTCTCTCTCTCTCTCTCTCTCTCTCTCTCTCTCTCTCTCTCTCTCTCTCTCTCTCACACACACTGCACCTTCGTACTATAAGCTTTTTTTCTCTCCTTAGAATTATTAGAAATGCAGACAGCCGGGACCATTATGAAACGATGTGGAGCAAAGTCTGGATACTTGTAAGAAGTGGTGACAATTGACAGTTTGCAGCCATAATCAGTTGAGCCAAAAAATGTGTTGTTTAACTGCCTTGATACTTCACTCTGCTGCAACCTTGGTGATGTGGTGTTTCCTGAAGCGTAATGACTGAGAGGGTCACCCTACCGCCCAAAAACTTTTATTAATATGGCAGGGATGATTATGCAGAATATTGGTCTCATTTCAGTCCTTTGCTATGGCACAAGAAAATGTGGAATTGTGTGACCTGTACTGGGATAAGTAGACTCTGCTAAATGAGCAAAAAAGGAACTTTTTTGTCTCACACGCACCACTTTGCTTTTTACATTTTGGCATTGGTTTTATACTCTTGTCCAATGACCTGTATTATTCTTAAGAACAGTTCCAGTTTTGGATTTTAAAATTATGGGTGTGGTTCATGTTTTGGTTTGTCCTTCTGCAATAATCCTGCATCAACTTGGGACAGGAGACGAGCACCCAATACCCAGCGTCAGAGGAGATGTAAAAGATCCTTTGTCAGGCTATGCATGCCATCACACCCACCACCGGTGACTTTGCTGGCTACATCATAGTGCCAGGAGTCCCGTGTTGTAATTATCCCAATGTTCTGCGTGCACGCTGATACGACAATATCAGCACTGCTCATCTCCCATGTTTACATTTTTCAGTTACAGATGCATACTTTGGGTTTTTTTTTTTTAAATATATTTTAACTGACCCCAAGCAGTTACATGTGAAAATAGTTGAGGACCAAAAGACCGATTAGATCAAATCAACCCAGAATCAGACCACCTCTGGAAGCAATAAGAATTAGTGTAATGGCACTACAAGTAGCAATCAGTTGTTAGTGTGAGAATTTGCATATAAAATTGTATCATTTTTTGATAATTTGAATGTATTTCTAATTGATACAACCTAAAAAACAACTTGTAGATTTTCTTATGGTGTGTCTTTTTTTTTTTTTTATTTTTTTTTTTTTAAGAGACTTGTAATAATGGTAATAAATAAGTCTTAATTTCCCAGTTTGGGTTTTGTTTCTTTTCCACCTCTGTTGTAATGACTTCACTGAAACCAACAAAGACTTCCCTGTGTCTTCAGCTGAATAACTTGCTGTGTGAAAGAAATGTCATTCACATAGTGAGGTATGGTTTAGTGACAGGATTTTACCACAAGGGGACGGTGTCCAACCAGTTGTTGGTGATCTGAGATGTTCTGATTTTAGCAGTCAGAAAAGGCTCTGATGCCATCTTAGTGATGACAACTTCAGTCCTGTGTGCATATAAGCTGAATTTTTGGGGTATGTCAGTAATTAGTGACACTAGTTGTTTTTAAAGTGACTTTGTCATCAGAACACCTATATTAGCACAGCTCAGTACATCACAGGGAAATGACATGTCAATGAATGTTACTTACTATTCACCTCCTCGTTTCAATTTTGTGTGGCAAGCAATCCTAGATGTGTAATCTGGTAACGTATACTGTCGTGTTTTACAGGGATGTCTGTGTGGCTGGAGTGCCGAGCTGTAGAGGAGAAACTGAAGCGGCAGGGGACTCAGTCTGTGTAACTTTATAGAGCCCGGGATGCTGGAGAATGAGTGCCACTAGCCTGCAGGTGGACAGGGGTCACGAAGCAGCCGCACATGGGCAGAGATAATAGCCTTTCTGAGGTTCTTCACGGTTCCCTTCCTGCAGCTTCTACCATCCTTGGGAAAGTTGAGAAGGAGGCCACAGTAGGTATGACCAGACATCAAAGACTGCGATGGTGGCTTGGTCGACAGCCTGGGATAAGTTCACTCCCTCAAATGTTTTCCGCAATTAAACACAGCCACTCATTCTCTCAGATGGTAATTCTCTCATGTTGAGCACAGAGTGGGCTTCTGGCCTGCAAAGATCATGGAACTTTACCTGAGTCCTCTGAGACCACTTAACCCCATCTGGTGGAAACAACAGGCCTCAGTCTCCAAACTGCTCACAGGACCCCCTATGCTGCTATGCTGAATTGGGTAAAATGTGAGTAGGTTTGTGTATAAATGTTGAGGGAGTGGCAGCCTGTTGCCATGTAGAACAGGAAGTCCTGGCTGTGCTCTTAACTGGGAAAAGATTATTAAGGGTTTGACAAAGTGAGCACTGTTACTGGAGGGTTAGAAATGGCTTCTTTTATTTGTTCCCACCTCCTGCTTGAGTGCAGCTCAGCTGTAGCCTGAGTAGATGAGACCAGCAAGAGAGACGAATGCAGAGTGGAACCAAGTTGTTGATTTATGACTGAAGGTCATACTGATTCAGAGCCGTTGAGATTATGGGGCCTGGAAACTGGAAGAGCCCCCTGGAAAATCTGCACGTCTGCTTGAACCTGTGTTCTGTATTTTGCCAGTATCGAGTTTTTAATGTCCGTTGTCTAACCCTTTGTCCATCATCAAGAACAGTTGGTTTGATGCACAGTCACGGTAGTCCAGAGCCTATCCTGGGGGCAGAAGATGTGGAATACATCCTGAGAACCAGTCTATCACAAGGTAATGACACACATGCTACAAGCAATTTTTAGTGTGACCAATTTACTTGAAACCCAACAGGAACACGTGGAGAACCTGCAAACTTCACACAGACTGACTTGGGTTCAAACCCACATCCAAAGTCTTACCTCAGGAACTGTGAGCAACCTCTACTGATTTGGTAAATTATTGCGGTAAATATTACCACCTATATAGAACTTATGCAATATGATATCAAATCACATTTAAACTTGCTTCTCACACAACTAAACAAATCACAAAACAAATTAAATGGACTGAAGCAGACTGAAGATAAGCGGCGAAGAAAATGCACTGGAACCCACACCTGTCTGTAGCCACTAGAATAATACCGATACCTGTTTACATACTGGTGGCCTGTTGGTACAGTTTGTGCTGGAAAATGGCCTGAAGTGCTTATGAATAAGCAATGCATAAATTTTGTTATGGATTATCCAAGAGTTATGTCATCACTTATGCCTCTTTGCCTGAGGGCTGACGTTATCGGTGCCAAAGTAACCAGTGGCCTATCGTTTCCACCCACATCTTAAAGGAAATTTCTAACATTTGACGTCAGTGTGGTGAGCGGGTGCAACCACAGCCTCTGTAGGTATAAGTATGTTGTACACTCACATCTGTGTGCAATAAGCAACCATGTTGACACATTTAATGTCTATATTAGAACAGTGCTGTGAGTTTGACCGTAAGGTCCTTTGACAGAGGTATTTTACTATTCTCTGAAGGAGTCTCCAAGCAGTGTAGAAGAACCACTGAAAAGGATTATCAGGGTTACTAGGATGTGGAACGAGGCACCTCCTGACCACCACGCTGCCCACTACCCCAGAAAGAACAACCAGCCCAAGACCGGGATGGAGGGGGCAGCCGCGTGCCTGCTAAAAGCGTTGGAAGCTTCTGCAGGTGAGCTTCTCGACAACAGGAAATGCCAGGGAGCTCCGGGGAATTGTCAACAAAACCCACATTGGGCTTCCTGCACTGTGGTCATCACCCGACAACCAGGCCTGCCAAACAAACACGATCTGTTGAAGTCCAGTAGTGCACGGCGGGCTCCCCCCCCCAGATCCCAGTGTCTGTGGACCAGCAGGGTCACTTAAAACATACTGGAATTTAGTCACTTTAAAACTATGTTAAACTCTCCACCTCCGTATTCCTAAGAAAAAGGAGACCATTATGACCACCAAATTTATTTCCATCTGTCATTCAGATTTTCACGCCATTTCACTATATTTCATTGTTGCCTCATGGAAGTAGCTGAGTTGACCCTCAGTTCACCCTCCCACTAAAAAAACAGGATCTGCCTACCAACGCCTGCCCTGTATGCACAAGCAGCATGAGCATATTGGGAGGTGGGAATGAACTTTAACCACACTTCCTGAATGAAATGTTAGTTACTGCAGATGGCTGTGTAACGTACTCGTTTTTATCTGACGCTTTCCTCCAAACCGACTTAAGTGTTAAGCCACTTAGTTACTTCCACAGTTTCGACACCGGGTGAGTTTTACTGCATCACTTCAATGTAGGAACCTTGATCAAAGGAACTTCAGTAGGAGGTGGGAATGAAAACCAGTCCCTTCCATTGTGAGGTGGGTGTTAATCATGACACCACCTGCTGGCCTAGTGGCTTAAGAGCAAAAGAGAATGATGGCTTGTACATTTTAATGCCAAAAGGGACTTTCTTCTTGTACCTGATGAGGGCCTCACGTGTTTAAATGGTGTGTATGATGTGCAGCTGAAATATGTAAAAATATGTAAGATGCCATTAAGAATATAGACACAAAATGCTGAATGAGGAGATGCAGTTTGTGTGGTTCCAGAAAGCTCAACCTAGCCCTCTTACCCCCTGGAAAGACTCGACGTTTCCTACATTTGTGGAATTTGCTGGAGTCTAATTTAAAACCTGCAACACGACTGCAGCTTCTGTGACCAAGAAGGCGGGGCTTGACCCCAAAGCCGTCTGCACATTCTGAATGAACACCCCTTTCAGCTGGGGTTCGACAGTCATCACAAGCAGCATGCTTCTCGCCAGCGCCAGAGACAATGCACCCCCCCCCCCCTTAGTTTATGAACTTCTCACCACTGACATTAACATTTTCATATTTCGTGTTTTCTGCCATTCTTTACGCTTTTGATCTGTGCTGGTAATGGGGGGACGGGGTTGGCCGCATAGAAATTTCCAGTATGCTCTGAAAACTCAGATTAGCATATCGGCAGAATTCACCAACTCTTTTCTGTCCAGGTGAGAAGGAGTTACACTGACAGCTTTTCAGGAATGTATAAATAGTTAAAAAAAAGTGAGATATGCAACTAACCCCTGCCAGCTCCACATCTGCATTTCTCTGTATGTTTGCATGTGTGTACGTGTGTGTGTGCATTTGTGTGGGTGTGTTCCCTCCACTGACAGCTCTGAAATTTCCAAGCCCTCCAGAGTAAATATTGTACCGGAACGGGCAGAGCAAACACACTGTCGCTCATGGTGCAAGAGTGTTTCTTTGCGCTCTTAAGTCCCGTTTGCCAGCTGCACTCTGTCTCCTGGGAGGTCATCGGCTTCTCACAATCCCCCATTGAATAGTCGCGTTTGTTCAGCTTGACCCAGGCTGTTGTAACCCTCTTTGGGGGGCCTAGGTGACCCCACTGGAGGCGTCACAATGAAATGGCCTTAAATGTCTGCAGAAGGTCCAAAGTGCTGCCCTGCGGTCAATGGTCTGGTGGTCACGTTGCCCAAGAGAACGGGGGCATCGGATGTGACGACCCCTGTCTGTTCCCCCTGGGGTTCAGAAGGTCAGCTGGTTCTTGGGGAGATGGAGCCCAGAACATCAGGTAGCCATACTGCTATTCAGGGATGCAAAACTGCCTGATGGTCCCCGTTTGTTGTTCCTTCTAACCCCCCGAGGAGGTTCAGGACAGGTGCTGGGGAACTGTGGTCCTCAGCTCTCCCTGTCAGCTCAGTCCTAACAGACACACAAACGCACTCCTGCAGCATGTCCAGTAGTGTTTAGAGCTGTTGTCTTGCACCCCAAGGACCCAGCTTTGATTCTCAGCTCCTGCTGTTGTACCCTTGAATAGTGCATTTTAAATTAGGCTAATTTATTGCTAATTTAAATTTAAATTAGCTATATATACAAGCGGATTATTATAAGTGACTTTGCTGACAGTGGTGGCTCAGTTAGTAAATGTACACACATCTGGTTGGGGCCTCCTGCTGTGAAATGTGTGTATAATGACAAGAACCTATCACCTGAAGGTTGTGTATTTGATCCTAGCACCTTGCAATTGCTGTAGTACCACTGTGCACGGTATTTACCCTAAATTCCTGCAGTAAATAATATAATAAATATAAAATAATTACCCAACACTTTAAACAGGGGAAATACCATCAGCTCTTTAATTTAGTAACACGATATAGCTGGTAACCCCCCAACTGAGTGGTGCTGGATAAATTTACTCATTTAGGAGTCAGTTTTCTTAATAACGGCTTATGGTAATTTACCCATTTATACAGCTGGGGAATTTTTGCTGGAGCAATTTAGGGTAAGTACCTTAGGTAAGGTAAGAGAAGCCTTTTTTAGGGCAAGATCAAGGGTATTAGAGCAGGAGGTGGAGTTTAAACCTGGGTTTGTGGAGAGCAAGGTGGTGCTTCTTACCTCTACACCACTCGAGAAGGGAGTGCTAGTGAAATTTCCAGGGAGGCTTTAAAGAAATGATCGAATTAGAAACCAACATGAGCCCCACATGCAGCCTTAAAATTATAATCTTTGGAACGTTCAGCATTTCTTTAATCTGATGTTTTTGTTGAGCAATTAAAAGGTTATTTTATAGCATTCACCTCGACTGAATCAGAAGAAGAGTTGAGGAGAATCGAAAGGGACAACCAGGATGGACTCTTACTCTTCAAGTTCTCTTCATGTTATAACCTGACCAACCCCCCCCCCCCACCACCACCATCACCACCACCACCACCACCATCACAATCAAATCCTAGCCTGGACATCCAGATATTGTTTTTTGGGGGGGGAGAATAGGAGATCAGAAACCGATCTCTTGGGCACCAGAAAGAGCTTATCTTCTTTTGCGATGAAGAAGCAACCCTTCTGCAAAAATGCCATCGAGGGTCACGTCTCCCAAACATCGTGAAGTTCAGACTGTAATGTGTCACTGTGTCGTGTTTGTCCGTTGACTGCCTTGCGAAATACTCACCACCTCAGCAAACGCCTGCACGTCACAGTCATTGCCTAACGTTAATTCTTGTCCTTCGCTGTGGGTGTAACCGCTTCTGCATTCTGCATTTGGAGCACACCTCTCTGGCGGAAGGCATCTCATGCGGCAGCAGCCTTCTGCATTAGCGGTGACTGTGGGGAGGACCCCAGTGCTAGTCTTAGTCTCTTGCTCCCCCTCCGCTCGCACTGGGTTACGTCACGGTGCATTCCAGTGCCGGCTCCCCTCTCCTGGCCTCCATGGGAAGCCACGTGTCAACTGCTCCAGTCAGAATCCCACTGCGCTCTGCACTGTGGGGGGGGGGGGGGGAAAAAA
>UFQX01000278.1:490904-522613 GCA_900497675.1 Arapaima gigas
GGGGGGGGGGGGGGGCGGAGAAAAACTGCTTCCTCAGCAAATTCAGGCCATTCTGTGAGTTCAGTCTGGGGGTAGAACGCAATACAGCAGCATGGTACATTAATAGTAAATGTACCATATCAGAATTTTTAATCTGCTAAATACAACAGTGAAGGACTCTGATCGCTGGACTGTTGAAAAACAGTTGGCTTCAGTTTAATGTTCAAGTTGCTCACTTGCTGAGTTGACTTGTCGATCAGGCTCTTGGTGTATTTTATGAAGGTCTGCTTTGATGACTGTGAGAATCGAGCTGAAGGTTACATAAGGCTCAGATCCCGGTTTCCTTTGTGATGCTAATGATTTGCTTGACTTCTGCAAGGGCGCAAAACAAAAACCGCAATGAAGTGTGTGATGAAGGTCAGTGGTGCAGTGGGAGCAGGAGCACTGAAGAGGGTTCCCAGGGACAGCCTGTGTTTGCTCCCTGGGGCCTTGTGGCACAGGGCTGGTCCTGCAGCAGACCGCTGCCAGATGGAGAATATCAGAGGGACAGAAAGCACAATGAGGTCTTTGGGCCAGTATCTGTATTCAGCGGAATTCAAGAACAGGAAGCGTGTCAGGCAAAACTGACCCAGTTCAAAGCATCCGGTAATGACTTCCAGGCCCTTGGCTGGGCCGGCCATCAGGAAGTGGCCCACATCTGATGGCGGGTCCCCGGGGCTGGATGCTGGCATCAGAGAGCCATCTTGATCATCTTCAGCTGTGTGAGCTGATCACGGAGTCATTGTGGATCTGACCCTGCTGGTTGAGAAGTGGCCTCACCTTTGCTTCTGGCTGATTTTGTGTCAGACAGCTGTTTACTCCAGAGACGTGACCACCCAGTCTGGTAATGGAAAAACTTACAGTGCAAATGCAGGAGATGCCACTCTGTGTGGTGACCGCAGGGCTGCTCCATTTTGTGAATTTTTTTAGGCCTTGCAAGGACCTTCCCCATCATATTTTGTTCCTTTGGTGCAAAAGTTTGATCTTACATTGCTGATCAGCTGTATTTTGTCTTTTTTTAACCATTTTTACCAACAGTTAAATCAAAAGAGAAGCACTAGCATTAGTTTGCAAACCCTGGTAGGAGACGTACATTTCTTACCTCCACTGTCAGAAACAACTGGTCCTCCAGAAGTGGCAAAATGTGATATAGATGAAATTTTTTGCATCTTTCCCGTCAGTAAATGTTGTGTTGGCAGTTTGAGTGAAAGCTTTGAACTTGGTTTGCTCTTTGTGGTGTTTGCAAGTTCTCACCATGATGACTCTAAATTACCTGCAGTGTGACAGACTAGCATCCCATCCAGGACGTACCTTTCCCAACCCTGCGCTTTGTAGCCTCCGTACCGCTGTGACCCTGACTTCACCTTGAAAGTGAGTGATGCAAGTGAGACCAAAATTCTTTTTGGGACAACCTGTTGGTCAACGGTGTACTTTCTTAAGCACAACACTGTCAGCTGCACCAAAACCTGGTTTTGGCCTTTTTTTGTGCGACGAGTCATTTCCTTTTCAGCTTCAGGCTCTTCTGCCATACCTGCCACCGCTGCCGTCGCGGAGAAAAGTGAGTCAAGAATTGTGTTTCAAAAGGGAGATCAATTACTGCCCGCCTTCTGTCGGAGGGGTGGGGTGGTGAGGCACCTGCCAGATCATGGGTGAGCCCCACCCCCCAGAGAAGCTTGCCAGCTGAGCACGGTATCCACCCGCTCCCTCGTGCTGCACATAAACACACGCTTCTTGAAAGGAGACGCGGAGCCATTGTGCGGCTGTCAAAACAAACACACACGTGTGCAGACACTCGTGTGAAAACCGTAATGGTTGCTCTAAGTTGCTTCAGCTAAAATCCTTTAAAAAAACAACAAATAATCATTTTTGTTGCGGCAAAGAGTCACCTTGAGCTCCTCTTAAAGCAGCTTTTATTCCCCAACAGCTTAAAAGAGTTAAAACAGTGGGGAACAAATGAAATGTGGAGCGATAAGCTCATTAAGAACAATTGACGTGATTCATAGCCGGTAATTAAATGCGACGGCGGAGAAATGCAGCAAGTCGCTCCTTTCATGAAGCGCAATTAGCTTGACACACCCACAGCTCTCAGGGGACTTCAAGCAACAAGATCCAGAAGGTCAAGTGTAAGAGTGATGTCAGAGTGGCGGGTGACCAGTTCTCCTGGAGATTAGCTGAATGGGGACAAATCGATGGCCTGTTTTAGGCTCCCTAATCTGTCTGTGAGTGCCAGCTTTTCTTCAGACCTGGCCCAGACCAGTCAGCCCTGTCCTTTGGGCTGTACCTAGTCCCCTGACTGCGTCAGCAACCATGGCGGCATTTTTGCACCGCAAAAAAGAACGTAATATTCTATTACTTAACTGATACGCTCGGTGACAATGTACCTTGTACAAAAACAAAATGGCATCGTGCGTCATCCTGCCAGCGGACAAAAAAAAAAAACGGGGCCATTAACAGAATGCTACATAGCAGGGTTTTGGATCTCCACCTTGATGTGAGGCATGGATAAAGTGGAGCAGGAGGAGTGGGTGGGTGTGGATCTGCGCTATAGTGTCACAGCACTGTTCAAACCCTAAACCAAACCCCAGTGTCGATGCTGGACTTCTACGATATTGAAATGCTGGAACTCATACAAGTTCATAAAAGTTCTCAAATGCTCAAACATCAAGTGAAAGGTCCCCAGATGTCTATTTTTTTTTCTATTTTCATAGAATAGACGTGTGGCATAAATCCCCGTTTTGCGATGGTTAGAGCCACTGCAGGGATCGAATCGAGTCAAATTGTATTTTTGCCCTCAAGCCTTCAGGACCTTCCCTGCTTGACTTGGGCAGCCTGTTTTCGGGTTGCAAAGACCTTGGCATTTGTCAACTTCTTTTCCATGTTTCAAATAGCTCTCCTGTTTCTGTGATTCGTGCGGCCTCTTTGGGGAGATGCTAATGATTTGCTAGAGCCAAGTGGTTCCCGGATCAGGGCTTCCTCTTGCCAAATCCTGTTTGCACAAAGTTGGGGAGCAAATGTCAAGGATGCGACTGAAGCAGGCAGTCAGAGCTGCCGATCGGGTTTGGCTGGTTGACCTGGAGCCAGATGAAACACGAGGGATTTTCGGTTCTTTGGTGGCAACGCTTGTCAAGTCCTACGCAGTAGTTCTAGTTCCAACAGTCCCACAGGTCCCTCCTGCACATTTTTTTTACGTCATCATTATCATGGTCTACTCATTGTCAAAGCAATAGGCTTCATCTCCTGTTGTTCTAGCTCAGCGTTGCCCATTCGTTTCCTAGTCAGATTCATTGTGACATTAATGTATCTGAAAAAAAATCCAAATATTAAATGAATGCCTTCTGAGAATCTTCTCCTCAGGTTGTACTTTCAAACAGCTTTCCACTTTATCTGCTGGACTCTGATCATGTTGAGTTTGATATGAATATACTGGTTCCTTGTGTTGGGAATATTTAACATACCGATTTCCAAAGATAGGAGTATTTTCTACTTTATTTATGCATATTTTTGTTGCAGTTTATTTAGAATTCTATTCTCCCTAGTTGGCAGTAAAATGCACCAAAGTAACATTGGAGTGTGGCGTCGCTTTGATTCAGTTCATTTCCACCCTGTTTGCCTCTTTGTGTCTGATGAACAACTAGATGCCGAATGCTGCGTGTTAGACGTGAATCAATCGAGAACCCACAGGATTTGTGTAGAGAAGATATTTTTATGTCCAGTTTCAACCTTTGAAGCTCAGAGTTAAAAATGTTGTTAAAATGAGCAGCCTATAAAGTTTTCTATAACTATAGCTAAGATTTTTACATAACCTTGTTTGCAAATAATTTGAGGGGCACCTGAATTTTTAGAGTTTTTTTTTTTATACTAAGGAAAGCTGAAAGTAGTTAGAAGCTAAGGAACACTGAACATGTATGATGAACTGGCCACCCATCAAGACTGAATAAGTGGTTCTGCAGACAAGATATTTTTCATGTTCCAGTAATTTGATCTATATTAATAGATCAAAAATAAGTGCTGTAATGTGATGTATTGGCAGGGTGTCACTGCCTCAAACCCTCTGGCTCTAAACTGTTGCAACCCTGCACTGGATGTGCAGTTATTAATAATAGATGAATAGTTGGATTAGTTGAAAAATAGTTTATTTTTGCTTAGTGATAAAAATGCCCTCAGAGTCGTGAACAAATCAAATTGCAGACTCTCAGACCCAATTGTGAAGTATTGAAGTAAGGCTCAGTGAGCTGAGAAAGGTTTTATATCCGTGGGACAGTTTCTTCCTCTATCTTCCAAGCGGAACAGTTTTCGTGCTATAGCACTAAACCCTCCTTTATGACTTAATGTATCTTTATTGGCAAAAATAATTAACGTATTTATGCGTTTGTCCATTTACTTAGATTCTCGGTGACGCAGAAGAGATGGATGACAATTTTTTTTCCCTCCACAAATATACTGTATGTCAACGCATTAGATGCTGATGACATTTCAGGTGGGATTTGGTTCTAAAGAGTAGCAGTTACAGTAGGCCATCCAAGGGCCCAAGGTGTACACTGACTCTGTCTTACACGTAGCATTTGTGCTGAGATATCAACGTTCACTGTTGTGACAAGACCTACACATGAACCCCCCCCCCAGAGGAGTAATCAGTCAGGACTTACAACCTGTGTAGTCTCATGGGTACAGAGCTGTTCAGTCTACCAGTGTGTTATATTCCTGTGCTATTTTAACTTCTTTGGGTCATATTCCCTGAATTGGAATGTGACACCAACTCACTTTATCCATCACTAAGGCTTTTGTGTCGAATTCCTGCATTGTTGTTTAGCAGTGAAACGTACAACCTCAGCCAGCTTAGAAAAAACAATCTCTAATGCATAGCCGCCTGGCAGCTTACAGGGTCTCCAAAAGTTTGCTTTGTTACCAGAATAAGGCAGGAATGATTGTGATGCACTGAAATATGTCCTGCAGGTTCCCCTCGAAATATAAGAATGAGTTTTTGTGTATACTAGTGAAATTATTCCTTATGCTTTACATTATTATGAATAAATATGAGGCTGATTTTTTTTTTTTTTTGCATGTTTACATGTAGCAAGAGCTGAACGTGGGGGAATTTTCAAAGTTCTCAGACTTCTGAAATTTCACCTTACGAATCGATTTCCTGAGATACGTTATGAAACTTTCAAAACCGAGACCGTGTGTATGTCCATGTGTCGTGATGCCGTCGTGTCCTGTGGCTGCGCTTTACTGCCAACCATGTATGTGAGAAATGCCCCTCAATGATGTCCTTATATCATGGTTAGTGTACTGGGAACTAGGAGAGTGGGATGGACTACTTTTGATCTGGTAAGACAGGTTACAGTGTTACAGAAACTAAAACAAGACTAAGGCCACTCAGTGACATATAGTTAAAGTGCCTGTCCCTGTGTGCTGGATTCTGGGTCATAACTGATACACAAAAAAAAAATCTTCCTACTGGACATCTGCAACAAAACCCATGATAAAATCATGGACCAGCCCACCATTATCCATGGCTTGATGGTATTGTCAATATTGTTTTACTTCAACCTGTCCCGGCACCGTGACGGAATCCCACAGAGGTACAAACCCTACTTGCATTCCTTAGTTAATTGTAAAGTAATTGAGTGCCTGGCTTAATTATACCTCTGGGAAATCTATTATAAGAGTTGTCAGGTTGTTAAATTAATCTACAATTTTTTACTCAAATTGGATTTAGAAACCACAGCACATAACTCAGAATCAGTTTGAAATGAATGATTTATCAGCGTGGCTTCCTACAGACACTAATGCTCATACATGGAAACATTTTCCTACTAGATCATTTTGAAAGACGCACAGTATATAAATATTGTCCAAAGGCTTGTTTAAATCCTCAGCCTGATAACATTGCCACACTAGATTAATACTACAAATTAGCACATACTACCTTCTGCAAACTGATTATGGACATGTATATATGTGAAAATATATATAAAATTATTAATCACAACAAATTTTATTCAGTGTATAATGTGCTGTATATACACCGCATGGAATTATTATCCTTGTTATGCTACAGCCTTTAATCCAATATCCTGCAAATGTTTTTGGCAAATATTTTTAAAGATTTTTTTTTTTTGCTTTAAAGCTTACTTTTACTTACTTTTTGTCAATATGAATTCATAATGATGATGATGAATATTCTTATTGTCTTTATTTTACATAGCTGGCACCTTTGTCCAAGGTGACTTACAATATTAAACATGCACCTTTCAACTATTTAGCCATTAATACAGCTTGATTTACTCATTTAATTGTTTTTAAATTAATATTACTTTAGCTAATTGTTTTGCAATGACTAAATTCTAACGCATGAGTTAAAATCTGCGAATTTCCAATTGGGTCGACTACTGTGCCGAGTTCCTAACTGCAGACGTCTGCAGCATTAATGTCCAAATATGGTTCGATTCAGTCTTAACAGATAAACCAAACTTACAGCCAGATGTGGCAATAAATAGAAGTGCGATACCATTTTCTTTTTCCTTTTCTCCATGCTTCTTGCCATCATAGGGGCTTTGTGGCCCACGTGCAAGTCTGAGGATTGTGTCATGCGGAGGGGCAGATGGCCAGTCAGGAAGAGGTGTCACCGATCCAGCTCAGACAGCAGCAGTAGCCCCACGGACCACCCACAATTAGTGCTCCGGAGCTGTCAGTAACCGAGCACCAGCGTGCTCATTGGCTCGGTGCTGTTGTACAGTGCCAGAAGAGGTGGGGCTCTAGCCTTTGGTTTAGTAAAACACGATTGCATGGGGAGCGAGGCCACGTTTGTTACTTTCAGCTAACAAACACCCATGATGAATGGATGTTGCTTCTTGGCTCGGCTGACTTGGCCTCCTGGGGCATCCGACAAAGTGGCGGACAAAACAAATTGCATTGACTTCGGCTGTTGTGGGAGCTCGACTGGCAGAAGAAAAAGGGAATAGCTGAACCCACTCCCTCTTGACGGATCCTTTGTTATTGGGCCTTCCTCTAAAAGACTAAGGGGGGGGCTGTTTACATTAGTCCTTAATCCACTCTTGATGGAATTCCCAGGCTCTGACCAGGCAGATAAAATGCTAGACAGTCACAGACGCAGACCAAACAATGGCCACGCTCTTTGGCCACTGCTCTGTTCTCCTTGGGCAAGGCTGGCGACTCGCTTTCTCCACATCCACTGTTCCCCATTGCCACCCCTCCACCGAGGGATGGCTTTAGTAAAGCTAGTTCTCAAGGCTTGTCCACAGGCAGGCATGTGACTGAGCTGGTTGTGTATAGGCTGGCAGTCAGGCTCCGTACGAATAAATAAGGGTGTGAATAAATAAACGATTTGCTCCTCTTTGGATAGATACTGAAAAATAATGAATATTATTATAAGAATAATAATGTTTGAATTAGAAAGGATGTTCTGCTTTGTAAATTGAAACTTTTTGTATAATAGCACACACAAGCCCCTTTCTGGGACTTTAACTACGAAGTTTCAGGTTAAAACTTCCTACCCTTAACCATTGTGTCAATTGCCATTCTTGGCTTACAAAAGGGAAGCATTATTTCATATTGGCCACTGCAACAGCAGAAGATGACACATTTCAAAAGGAAACAGCTGTTATTTTAATGCATTTTGACCTCACTGATTTAATGTGTCATTTTAAGCATAATGTTCAATCCCTAGCAAAACATGCTTTCATTTATACACATAATCTCATGTCATTTTTACACAGGAACTAATATTCTGCCTACTCATCCAGCTTGTGTAGGCTGTGTATGTTGTGTGTGGTGTGAACAGTAAACTAGGATAATTGAATTTCATCACTTAAACTCTTAACACATGGCGCTCTAAGGCTCATTGACAGCAGCAGTGACTCACATAGTGCCACAGAAATGGATGATCATACAGGGCCAAGAGACTAGCTAGTTCCAGGCAGCTTGGAGTCCATCCTTGTGAAGGTGGTGTGCTGATATCACAGCAGGAATGAGAAAAACCCGACACGAATGATCTAAATGAACTAAATGAACATCTAATGAACTAAAACTTAGTCCAAGCTAGAATAGTGGGACTGATCAAGGTCTTATTGGAAGAAGAGAAATACACACAGTTGAGTCTTCTTACTGGAGCATGCTGTCTCCCAAAGCTCCAGATGTTAAGCAGCACTTTAGCGCAACCATAAAACTCCACGAATATGCATCAGTAGCTATATTTTGGACGGAAAAGAGTGGTGTATCCTATGCCACAATTCCTCCACGAGTGGACGACAAATTTAAAAATCCCATTTCTTTGATTCTGAGAAAGTATTGTCGAAATTTATCTGTAGTTTTTTTCCACGCACGATATCAACATTAAAAACTACAAATACCGACTGCAGAGAACCGCTTTCTCCGCTATTAACGCGTCAGCTCGAACTCTGGCAGTTTGATTGGTTGTTAGGTGCTGACTGATCACCGTTTTAGCCAATCAGAGGTGTCATAGCCGATTGGTACCTGAGCTGTGGACCGGCTTTCTGCCAGCTCACTGAAAGTGCCACGACTCCACAGACTCCTGCTACTCCGAGACACAGAACAGAAGCCTCAGGAGAAAAGACTGTTTTTTGTGTTGGAGATAAGAAAGAAGAATCAAAATTAGAAAGTCTCAAAGAGAAATATTTGTAACCTACTTTTCGACGCGATCTACTGCCTCTCCGGACAGTTAAGAAGGTGAGATCCAGCAGATTTATTGTTAGTATTGTTCGCTAGCTCATCAAATATGTGACCTGGGTTAGCTAGCTTAACATTTGTTTTTTGATAAAGTTTTATTTACATAATTATCTATTTGTGCGGTTAGGTAACGTCTCTTTTGCACGAAATGCGGGTTCACAATCGTATGATGTTTTACAGGGTGACGTTTTCCTTTTAAGTTGATCAGATGTGGCAGTTTTGGAAGGGTGAGCTCATTTAAAAAATTAAGATAAGTTAATTTTTTTTTCGGTCGAGGTCAAAATGTGGGAAATGAGTAATTGATAGGAAAATATGATGGTGAAAGAGCCCGGATTACAGACCCCTGAAAGGTCTCTGAAAATACTTTTCCACCCTCAGTCTGGTTATAACGTGGAAAAGGTCGTTATGAGAGCTGGTTTACTGATCGATTTGGACTAGTTATACCCATTATAAATAACTGTAGTCACAAGTAAATGGTGGCTTTTATTTGGTTAACAGCAGTCGCTTCGGTTGGTAGTTGTCTTCTTTCTGGTTAACTAGGGTCAGTATAGTTTGCTGACTTCATCCTGGTTAAAAGTGGTCTTTTTAGTGTTTGGTTAACTACTCAATTCAGCCAGTAGTTGACTTTTTAATTGTTAGCGGTGGTCGTTATGGTCAGTATTTTGCCTTCATCTCGATTAATAATGATAAGTTCATCCGTGTTAGCTGGTCATTAGGGGTCTTCATTCTGGTGAACAGTGGTCACTGTGGTCTGTAAGGGTCTTCACCTGTGCGACATACTAGTTATTACTTGTTAATTGGTCATTGTGGTCAATAGCTGACTTCAGCCTGGATACCTGCTCACTTTGGCCATTAGGTGGCATCTTGGTTAACGGTATTCAAATTAGTCTGTGTCAAGATAAAGTCAGCTAATCTCGTTGAGTGGTAACTTTTTAAAAGTTGTCGTCATCACGGTCAAATAGTCACTTTGGTCACAGTTGTGGTCAAATATGGTCGCCTTGGTCAGTGGTCGACGTGGAGTTCTGTTAAATCTCTTCTGAAAATTCCCTCACTTTTGTCACCATAGACATCAGCTGAGCGGCTCCACCAAGAGTCCCTGCTGAAGAGCCGACCCTTGCTCACTTATTGATCTCTACTTGGCCAGATTTTTAGATCCAAAATTATCGCTGAAACCAGGGGGATATATAAACTAACTATACAGATAACTGTTTTCCATCCTTAATTTTTATTGTGTTTTATCCAACGTTAAGATGCACATGGCCACAGCTGTCTACATGTTCAGATACGTCTCCGGCACCACGGTCGTTGTCAGTGTCTCTCCGCGTGTCGGTTACGTGTCCGGTGAAATGTGTGTTTTATGAGTATTTCGCCTCTTTTTTAAAAAAAATGTTTGTTTGTTTGTTTGTTAGTTAATTGTCGCTCCCCGGCGCGACCACTGGATAGGTGCTGCGCTGTGACGACACATGGCGAGGGGCGGCTGTTTCTCTCCTCCCTCGTGCCACTTGATGGATTCACGTTTTGTTTTTTTTCCCTCCCGCGTGTGAGCGGAGTTGCTCAGCGCGTGCCGGCGCTCTGCGAGGTGCCGCTTTTTAGCTTTCTTAACGCTTTTCCCCCTCGTCCTGTCATTAATGTTTTTTTGTACTTTATATGCTTTATGGAGCCTTATTTAATACGTATCTTCAGGATTTCTAAGTGTTTGGTCAGCAGGGCCGTTGGTGTAAGTGCTGTCTGTTGTACCCTTGAGCAGAGTACTTACCCTGAATTGATAGGGCAGGAATAAGCTGGTTTATAAATGGCTAAATAATGGTGAAGTTGCTTATCTAACTCTTAAGTCAGCTTGAATAGTGATATCAGTTAAATAAAGGTTAGTGCTAATGAAAATGCTTGTAACATTTTAGAAGTGGCACTTGTGTTTAGACCTGCTTTGATTTTTTTTTTTTTTAATGTATTTATTTATTTATTTTCTTTTTTCAGTCTCATATCTGGCGCACTGCAGCTGTGTGTAGGAGGAAAGACCACAAAGTTGGGTTTTGGTCAGGAATGATTTCCGAAGGCATCATTTTGGTTTGTGAAGAATATTTTAAGAATGACTAGCCTGCCTTCTGTTCAGTTTCTGTCAAAATCAGCCGTTTTCCCTTTCTTCAGCGTGGTATCAGGCTTCGGCGTGAAAGTATGGTAAAGTCACAATGCGAGGGGTTTGATGATGTCAGTGAGCAGAGGAAATGTGAGCCGCTTTGTTGCTAAAATGGATCTCCATTCCAGTTGGACATTCCATCTCCAGTTATTAGGTTGCTCCATTATTCGGATGTGTACGCTGAAGCCATTCATGGTAAATACCTGACCCCTGGGAAGAAGCAGCCAACCAGTTCCTTAACTGTGGTGCCTTGCATGTGGTGTGACTGAGCCTCAGTCCTAGAGAGGAGAACCCATGCTGGCCTTTTGTGGAATAAAGAGTGAAGGTGCTGCATGTAAGATAATGTGCTCATTTGTATATGTGCAAATAGAAAAGTTGGGGGAATTGGAGTTATTCTCTGTGTTGTTCATTTGTCATACTTTTCTCTAAAGAAAGTTACAATGAGCAGGGTAACTTTTAAATTTTGTTTTAATCTTAAGTGTAAGTACCTTGATCAAGGGTATTGTAACAGTAGCAGAAAGTTGAGCTCAGCTTTTTCAAATGCAAGATGAACCCTCTAAACGCCATGGCAGCTGCTGTACACTTGCATGCTGGAGGTGCTAGGATATTACATGATTTTTTTTTGTTTCCAATATGCAAAAGTGCAGGCAAAGTTGAGTTTTGCAGATGAAACTAACTTTTCTTCCCACGGAGGCTTGGAAAGGCACAACTTATATCCATGTTCCTCTGAAGTTTATTTTTTCCTTTTTAAGAGGTGCAATCATTTGAAGCTGTTTCTGACTTCGTTCATCACACAGCAACTACTGACAATATTGCTACAGTCAATTTAAGTACCATTCATTAAAAAACATCTGTTTGCAAAAAATTATTGTAAGTAGCATAACAAGTGTAACATTTCTTGCAGATATCTGTGTACCTCGTTGCTGGCGAGAGCTGAGTGGACGAGGGTGGGTGGAAGATATCAAGCGTATTTAGTGTACTTTGAACGAAATGCAGTGGCTTCCTTGATAACATGGCAGTTACAAAAGACTTGTGTGTTTCTAGTATGGTTGTCTAGTGCTTTGTCAGGAAAATCAAAACCTTAGTTCTCTTATCTCTAAGGATGGAGCACTTTGTTTTCTGAAGGAAGTTCTGTTTTGTTGCTGTTTGGCTTACCGCTTTTTGAAGGCGCTGTGCAGAAATAAGATTCATGGCACTTAGCCCTCCTTGTAAGATGCAGCTCTTGAGCTATTTAAAGTTCCTTAAAATTGGTGCCGGAATAACAGTGTTTCAAATGTTAGCTAATAACTCACAAAGTTGAATTTTAATGTGCTTGCAAATCATAGTTTGTCTTTGATTTCTGCTGGTAGTCTTGGGTTTGTTGTTGCCCCCCCCCCCAACCAAAATCACTGGAGTTTTATGGAATTGCAATTTTGCTGCAAATATTTTACCATATTTACTAATTTTTATCTAGATGGAGTTAAGGTTTGAAGAAATAATGGATATTTGGATAAGCTTTGTGTATTCTTCCCTTGGCTCTGAACGGTAACAAAGCCTTTTACTTCTGCCTCTAACCTGTTCCATGTTTTTGTCTGTACAGGCCTTAGAGAATAGTTATCAAGCAGCCATGGATGTCTATGACCCTCAGACTCTTGGCATCATGGTCTTTGGTGGCTTCATGGTGATATCAGCCATTGGCATCGCTTTAGTGTCCACCTTCTCCATGAAGGAGACCTCCTATGAAGAGGCCCTGGCCAACCAGCGCAGGGAGCTTAACAAGGCTCAGCTGCAGCGGTCTGAGAAGAAGAAGAAGGACAAGCCGTCAGAGAAGAGGAGTCGTGCAAAGAAGAAGGAAGAGAAAGCCAATGGCAAGCTCCCCGAACAGGAGCAGGTTCTGGAGGCTGATGAGATGGCCAGGGACTTGGAACCTGACCCCAGCCTCAGCTCTGCTCCTGTTGTCGCTCCTGTCAGTGAACCCGTGGTTGTTGCTGCCATCCCCACTCCTGCTGTAGCTTCTGCTCCCACCCCTACCCCTGTTGCCACACAAGCTGCTTGCCCTGTTACTGTAGAAGCCCTACCTGTTCCTTCTCCCAAGGAGAAGAAAAAGAAAGAGAAGAAAGCAACCAAGGTGGAGCCTGCCCCCACTCAGTCTCCTGCCACTCCCACTCAGCCTCCTGCCTCCCCCACTCAATCTGTTGCTGCTCCTACCCAGGCTGCAACACCCCCTTCCAAGCCTGCGGCATCATCTTCCAAGCTCGTAACGCCTTCTTCCAAGACTGCCACCTCATCTTCCAAGCCCACAGCACCCTCTTCCAAACCTGTCACAGGTACTTCCAAGCCTACCACTGCTCCATCCAAGGCTGCCACCCCTGTCATGCTAGAAGCAGTCACCAAGGAGGTGCCTGTCATGGCCATGCCCCCTGTAGGACCCCGGGCTAGCCCTCCTGCTGCTACTTCTGCTCCTGCCAATACCAAGGTGGAAGAGCTAAAGGTGGAGAAGGTGGAGGCCCCCTCCAAGAAAAAGGCAGGTTCCAAAAAGAAGGCTGAACCAGGTGAGATGCTTCAGATGGACATTTCAACATCCTTGCAAGGTCATGCTGGCAGTCTTAGGTGACGTTTTAAAACGCTAGATGATCTGAGCCTTCTGTACAGCACAACTTTCTTCCTCTTAGGTGCCTAAAAGTCCATCTACACTTTAAACTGACTGCCCATATAGAATATAGTGAGCGATGCTTGAATGTGTGACTGGAATGACGAAGGAATGGTGCTACACAAACATGGACACTCACATAGCCCTCCTTTGATCTGTGAATTTTAGCTGAGCTCAGAAGTCACTGTAGCGTGTAATTGGTTTATCAGTGCTGGTTTTAGTGGCCAGTGGAGCACACTGGGATGAGGTGTGCAGTTAAGATTTACTGTCACATTTTAGCACATGGATGGAATGGCCTGTAATTAAGTTTGACCTGCGACACTGGAAGCGATTTGTGCTAATGAATCCTTGTGGGCAGAAATAGCCAGGTACCTGAGACAAGGATAGGAATCTTTTGCATACCATACATCCCTTTTCCAAATACAGATATATGCCTGAGATTTTAGTCTTTGCATCGTATAGTTCACTTAAGATTTTTCTGAAACTTATCAAAGAGGGTAAAAAGCTGCTTTTCAGTGGTCGTCTAGCCCTCTCCTCCATACTGGTACACGGGGGTGGTTAATGCAGTGCATTCAAAAGCATTATCACAGACGTACAGAAGAAAAAATTTCTCTCATTACTATTGGTGTGTATGTATGGAATGCAGGCGAATACTAAAACTTCTCTTAGCAGACACAGAGGCTACCTATTTTGGCTTGGTTCTCATCCTGTCTTGGATGCCTGCTGATTCATGGCTCTGGATCCAGGCAGCACACTTGAATACCTGTACTTGTAGTCATGTACTGTCTACATGGGTGTGCGGTAGGTGTAGCTCTTATTCTTACCAGCCAAGTACAGACTGTATAATAACCAAGGTGCTTGTTTGATAGCAAAGACTGCTGGGTCATCTGATGGCAGATCAGCAGAAAAGATGATAATTTAGGCAGAAGTGCCAGCTGATCACTTTTATTGTAGGGTTTGGTGAGCTAATGTAATTAGAAATGAAACAAATTAGAGCCAAGTCTTTACCTGGCTTGGCTGACAACAGGGCAGGTCTCTATCCAGTTGTATTTTTCTCTCTTTCTAATCTACTCAAATGAGTTTCACAGACAGGTTGCCTGTCTTCAATTCAAAGCAAGGCAAGCGATAACTCTCCTACCTTCAGTTTTTCCAGCTTGTGTGTGTACTGGTGGTGGAATTGTTTTTGGGTGCTTATTTTGTTTGATCTGGAATGCGTGTGACTGACTTCTGCATAACTGAATATGTCATTGTGCTTCTCTGGCATGAAGATTGTGTGTAAGCATGACTGCACCTCTGCGTACAGCGATGCTTGTGC
The DNA here is from genome assembly GCA_900497675.1 of Arapaima gigas. NCBI lineage: Eukaryota > Metazoa > Chordata > Actinopteri > Osteoglossiformes > Osteoglossidae > Arapaima > Arapaima gigas. The sequence continues at coordinate 505,710 of UFQX01000278.1, forward strand.
AGGACTGAGCAGTAAGGGAGCAGGCGGTCCTCTGTCCCTCGGCGTTTTTGTTCATGTTTATACGGTTAATTCAAGAATCAAGAACAATCAAAACTTGTCTATTGTCATCCTGCCTTATACAACAGATGTATGGGAAAACAAAATGAAATACCTCTGGTCCTTGGTACACAGTACGCTTAACAGGAAAAAAGTAAATGTAGATTATTGAAATATGAAGATAAATAAAAAACAGATAATGCAGAAAGATAATATAGAGCAGATATGTGTAAAAATTAGTGCAAACATCATAATTTATGTGTCTACATAATGTGTATATGGAATTTGGTGGTGGTGATTGGTCCTGAGGTGTTGGAATTCAGCAGGGCCACAGGCTGTGGTAAAAACCTGTCCCTGAGCTTGGTGGTTTTGGCTGTTAGGCTGCGATAGTCTGCAAGATGGCAGGGGCAAACGCAAATGGTGGTGAGGGTGGGAGCGGTCTCCGGTGATGTTGCATGCTTTTCTGACACACTCCTTATTTTAGGTGATGGGTAGTGGGATCCTGGTGATGGACTGGGCAGTCTTTACTATCTGCTGCAGACCGCCCCAGTCAGAGGCAAGTGTAGTTTCTGTATCAGATTGTGGTGCTGGAGGACAGGACGCTTTCTGTTGCACACCTGTAGAAGCTTTTGAGGATGGGGGATGGAAGTCCCGCTAGTTTTTGCTGGTGTGAATAACTTTCCATTCACCACCTGTATTTTGCAGGTGTGAGCCAGGTAATGTTCTTCTCAGTCAAGCAATTAAAATCATTATTTGGGTGAAGTGCTGGAAAATAGTTTTCACCTTGCCCTCTCAGGGCAGTTGGGCCCTACATTGGAATCGGCCAAAAAAGTTGGGTGCTTAAAAGATTAGTGGGAAAACCTTTCAGAAGATGTACTTGGTAATAAATAAATTATAATAAAATAATAATAATAATAATAATAATAATAATAATAATAAATAATTTAAATAAATAAATAATAATAATAATAATAACACATTGTAAGTGGTTGGGAATTCTTCAGGCTGGTTTGTTACCATGTTCTTTCACCAGTGTATGGAACATCTGGAGAACTTCTGAAACGGAAGGGAAAAACCCTGCTTATATCTTTCCACACTGTTCCTCATGCATTCCATGTGTAGTCTCCTTGGGGAAGGTGATTTTTTTTTTTTTTTTCTTGAGAAAGACATTAAAAATCCTAAAATGGCTCTACATTTCCCAAAATGGAAGCACAGAATGTACAAGTGATTCACCCAGTCAGGCTGTAATAGTTAAATGATAAAGCAACTTAATTTTTTTTTTTAAGTGAACCATTACTAACAGTAGCCAGACAGTGAGGCAGACTTGTGCTGTTTCTGGCCCAGTGTTGGTATGCCTGATGATTCAATTGAAGAAACAGGGATTTGTGAAGTTTGGATTTATGTTGGGTTTTAAAGTTTGAGCAAGCACCTCTCTGTAAGTGGACCATAACTTCGATTAAACTATTGTAAAAATAGTTTTTCCTAAAGGAAAGTTGCCTTTTGCCTGCTGACTGACAGTTCCCACAGTGGGGTCTGGATGGTGAAGGATGTGGCACCGTCCCTGATGTTTGAAAGCTGATACAGCCAGGGGTGCATGTGCTTCTCTTCCTAGAAGAGAGCCTATGTCCCATTCAGACAGCCCCCTGGAGCTCGTTCCCTACCCCCACCCATCACCCTGGAGGGTTCAGCCCATCCAGCTGCAGCCAGGCACTGTGAAGTGGTATCAGGGCAGTCTGCTGAAGACAGACACACACACACTTATTGCTCTTCCCCCATCGCCACGTTGACAGAAAAGCAAGTGTACTGCTAACACCCTGTGATGCCAGTATGCCCTTTCAGCCTGATGTCTCCTCCAGTTTTCTAGGAATGTTTCATACTGCAGTACAGCAGCTGGGCTGTCAGAATGCATTATAAACTTGTATGTCTGCCTATATCCTGTTTGCCTCCACGCTTGAACTCTTATACTGCAACTGAAAATGTCTTCTGGTCTAAGAGCAGTAGTTGGCATATACAAATGACAATGCCTTTGCAATTGTAAAACCAAGGTTTGAATCCCAGTCTTACTGTAGTTCCCTTGATTAAGGCAGTTACATTTGTATGCTAAGCTACTTACAATTCAAACATTGTAAGCTGTCATGGAGGAAAGTTTCACCTATATTATCAAATAATGGTCTTCTTTTGCACTAATGGCGGTATTAAAAACCATTAAGACCAATAATGACATCATTAGTAATGTCATTAGTATGTAATTTTAAATCCCCCCCCTCCCCAATTTGAGCTCTTAATTTGTGAAAACTTTCATCCTATGGGTATATTTGATACTGAAGATGCTGAGGCCCTGGAAAGCAGTAGGAAGAATGACACCCATATACCACACCAGTCTGCTCTCACCACACTGTGGGCACTGAATGGGGGGGCAGCTGCACCACTGTCCGAACAGTCTAAGGGGACAAAGGCATCTCAGTACATGACACAGGGGAGCAGCTGGGGCCACTCTATACTGGCCCCAGCCCTGAGGACAGAGGCACTAGTGCCAGGGTGCTTGCTGGATGGCTGTCTCTGTGTGTGTGTGTGTGTGTGTGTGTGTGTGTGTGTGTGTGTGTGTGTGTGTGTGTGTGTGTGTGTTTGCGCACGGGGTTATACATGAAACACATCTCAACAGCAGCATTCTGTTTTTCTGGTAACAACCACCAAAGATTATAACATTTACAGTGACAGTTTGTTTCCACACCTGTGTTGTTGGTCACACAGTCCCAGCTGACCCTGCAGAGGCCCCTCTCCAGCTGCCCTACAAGACCCTGGTGTCCACGATCAGCAGCATGATGTTCAGTGAGAGTGAAGCACAGCGACTCATTGAGATCCTCTCCGATAAGGCAGGCATCATGCATGGAACTTGGCACACGGTAAAACCCTCCTGTCCTCAGTCGTCTTCTTACTAATGCTGTTGTTTGTCCTGAAATGGTATTGCATCTGTGGAAGAGTCAGATGAGCAAAGTATTTCTTTTTTAAGTAATAAACCTCGAGACGTACACAGCCATGTAATTTTCTCAAACAGGCAGACCTCTGTTTTTAAATGTTCTTCACGTGATTTCTGCCTTTTGACAATATAAATATGAACGATCTTTCCTTTGATTGTGACAATAGGGTTGCACTGGCTGTGTCAATTGTCACTGTGATTCAGTCCATTAATCTGGTTGCTGGTCATCTGTGCACAAGATGTCCAAAGTATAACCTCAGTTTCACCAGGGCATACAGTGGAAGTTCTCCTTTGATTTATCTCAGCATCCATTATTTTTCTCTGGTGGTCCATGGTGTCCTTAAGTTTCTTCTAGCACCACAGTTCAAAGGAGTCTTCCTATCCTTTTAAATTCAGCTTTCACATTCCTATGATGCTATAGAAAAACACCATTGCTGGTTTGGCGATGGATTCCAGTTCGACCTTTTGTTAAATAATAGTATCTCCTTTCATCACAGTCTGAATTGCACATCATTAAATTAGGCACATTGCTATGTGATATTTGTTTCAGCTCAGGTTTACTGTTAAATGAGGAAGTAGAGTTTTTTAGTAATGTCATTCCTGCTGCAGCTGTTTGCCATTGCAGCTTTCTTCAGCAGTGAACTCTAGATAAGATGTGTCAATCTCATATGCTGCACATAACTATCTATCAGACAGGATCTGTGGGTGACAGAAGCATCTGTTTGCTGAACTGGCCTTCGCTGTGGGTCACTGAAATGTGAGCAAAGTCCAGCTTTTTTTTAACACTACACGCCCCTGAGTCACCTTTTTGATGTGATCCTTTGTTGATCCAGAGCCAATTTTGCTTGTTCCTTGTGAAAGAACAAACATTAACAAGCAGTTTGTTTAAAGGTTCACAATATTGCTTAAAATGGTGCACAGTTGATTGAACTACTAAACTTGAGTTATTAAAATATTAGAGAAATGAGGTTAGGGACACCAAGCAGTTGAATGCAGGAAGTGTTTCAATTACCCTATAGCTGAACAGTATAAAAAAAAAAGAATACAATTCCTGTTGAATAAGGTCGCATCTTATATTTCAAAGTGTCTTGGGTTGGTGTCCATTGCCTTTTAATTTAGTGTGAATGTCGTTGTGGTTTGTCGGTCATTTAAATCAACCTTTTAAATTAACGTGCACCTTAAAGATGCTGACGCAAGTCCAAAGAATCAAAGCTATACATTTGTGTGATGTGGGGGCACTTTTTTGTCTCTAATGGGCATAACCAGAGTGTTTTCCTAGCCTGTGTCTTCGTCCACTTTAAGCAAGGAGACGTTTCCTACTTTGTGCCCGTCACAGTTTACTTTTATTGTAGACAGGGTGAAAGGATTATGGGGAGTGTCCCCTCTGTATCACATGGGATAAAGTATTCATTATCAGGCTTTTGTTTCATGAAGTCATGTTTCAACAAATGGTTGTGTCTAAGTGTTTCTCACCCATTTCATGCAGCAGAACCTCTGGAAATAGGGTTTGAGTTGGGCCAGCTGTACTGTCGGAGAAAGCATCACAAGGTTTCTGTTAGATTAAACAGTGATTCTTGACAGCAGTCCTGCTGTGGTCTCTCTGCTCTAGGCCACCCAGAAGGGTGACCCCATGGTGGCACTGAAAAAGCAGTTGGAGGAGAAGGAAAAGCAGTTAACTGCCGAGCAGGAGGATGTAGCTGCCGCTAAGAACCGCGTGCGGGAACTCTCCAAGGTGAGAGAATTTCCATATCAGCTCACTCTTCCCCACTGTGTTTCAGGTAAAAGTGTTGGTTGCAGAAAGTCCATCCAAGGCCAGCTGTTCCTGGCAGCTCAGTGATTAATGTGGGTGGATAGTGATCTGAGGCACCAGCTCATGTGATAGGCCTGCTTCAAGTCAGAAGGAAGGTTGCAGTAGCCTTATGGCATTATAGCCTGAGTATTAGATTCTGTAATATGGGCATCCAACAATACTGGCATTGCTTTTTTTGGGACTAAAGCCACTTTTGTGAGGTTGTATTTATGTGAGCACTGAATGCACAAAATGAGGTTCACTCCTACCCTTACCTTTTACTAAATGTCCACCCTGTCTCTATTCCCCTTCCGCTCACAGGAGCTGTCAGCAGAGAAGTCCAAGCTGACGAATGTAGAGACACGACTGAGCTCCCAGCTAAGTTCCCGGGAACAGGAGATAAAGGCCCTGCAGTCTCGCATGCAGGCTAGCTACCAGGATCACGTGGCTGAGACCCAGAAGCTCAATGCCAAGGTGTGTAGTAATGGTGGTGGGGGTTGAGGTATTGGAACAGGGGCATCAAGACAAGCAGCTGAGTTGATCTGAGGAGTGGAGTGGGGTTAGCTTCACTGTGAAGTTCTTTCTAGTTGAAGAGCTAGATGGCAGGCATGAGGTGTACTTGAACCAGTGATGGAATCTTCTTGTCCTAGTGGATTTTTGACTGAGCAACATGGTCAAGGTTTAATAATTTTTAAGTCATTTGAGATCAGCCTGTCAAGATCCTTAACACTATCAGGATCCTAAATATGTAAACTTTGATTTAAATAGATGTCATATTGCTAAGTGACGCATTTTTCTGCTTTCATTGTCATTTATAATGTTGCCATGGTACTTGTCAAAGTTAATTGATGAAGGCAGGCAAAATCAAGGTACTGGAAAACATAAGAAATTCAACACCTTAACCCACCTTGTGTCTTGTCCCCACAGATTCAGAGCCTGCAGGACCAGTTGGAGAAAGGCCCTAATGCCCAACTGGCTCGCTTGCAGCAGGAGAACTCCATTCTGCGGGATGCCCTCAACCAGGCCACCAGCCAGACAGAGAGCAAGTGAGTGTCTGCTAATGCTGGGCTGCAGGGGTGCAGTGGCTGAAGACTTCAGTGAGCAGCTTTTCCTCCTCCAGATATTCCCAAGGAAGCTTCCCCCTTGCAGCGCTGCTATTTTTGGAAGTGCTGTTCCAGTCAGTAATTTCACTCTGTTCCTCCTGTGATTCATTCATCGTTCTTCTTTGTCTGTTTGGTCCTCAGGGATTTGCATTCTTCTTTACCAGCTCACTTTCCAAAATCAAGGTCTGAGTTTCTCAGCATCAAGTCAGGGTGCACAATTCCAGCTTCTTTTGTTGTGTTTTACGCATATCAAGGTGGCTTGTCCTCCTGGGGATGCCAAATGTTTTTTTTTTTTTTTAAACTTACTTTCCTGTCAGGTTGGCGTGATGCGGTGTCAGTGCCAAGCTCCAGTTCCTTGTTTTAAAGAATCTGTAGCTTGTGCACATGGGCCCCATGATAGTGTATGTGTGTGTTTTAATAAAAGCTTTGTCATTTCTGTAAAATGGACCTCAAGTCAGGATGTTGCTGTATTTCTCTTTATCATTTCTTCCCCCTTTCCATTTGCAGACAGAATGCAGAGCTGGCCAAACTGAGGCAGGAGTGTGCCAAACTGAGTAAGGAACTAGGGGACAAGAGCGACTCCCTGCTGGCAGAGGAGCAGCAGCGCAAGGCCTTGGAGACCAAAGTCGCATCTGCTGAGAAGCAGCTGGCCGTGGTGCAGGTGAGCAAGAGTGGTGAGAGGACCTCCGATCCAGTTCCGATAGAGACAGAACAACAAAGTAGCAGGGAGAAGATTGGTTTCCCCTCATCACATCCCTGACACCAACGTTCTCTATTTGGAAATTCACCCTATGAGTCTAAGTGGGTGTAGTTTACATCCAAGGATTGAATCACAACTTTTGTAGAAGACTACAAATCAAGACTGTTCCAAAGCTTCTGATCAAGCTCTGCAGAAACGGAATGAGTAGGTTGCCACCCCCACCAACCCAGTTACGCTCCTGTAAAACAGGCACATTCTTGTCATGCAGGAACATTCAGCACAACTCTAATTATCCTTGTCTTAATTATACGGCTCCAGAAGAGACGGCACAGCATGCTGTCGGGCTCTAACGGCACGAGCACACAGGTCCTCTGGCCCATTTGCCATTCATGTGTAGTGGCCCGTGGAGAACAACTGTGGAAATGCATACAAACCAGCTGCCTTGGGCTGCACGGGACTTATTCTAGCCGTAGGTTTGATGAAACGGCGCTTGGCTGCATCAAGAGTTCACGGGTCTAAATCATTAACCTGCTCTGCCAGAAACAGCTTTTGAATGACACCGGTTAGGCAGCGTTACATTGCTTTCTTAGTGCCCCAGTGCTGAGATTATTAAATTTTTGTCTTGTCTTTAATAGCTTGTCATGCTCTTTAAACATGTTTCTCTATTGTAAACTGGTGTCATTAAGTTCTTTGGGTTAAGAGCCAGAGTGCAGTGTGGTATACAAGGGGAACGTGGTAGCAAAAGAGTTCAAACATTTTATTTTAGTAGGATCATAATCTTTTTTTATGATAGTTGGGAGGAGGCTTTAACATTGCGTTTGGGCCCTCCCAGCCTGCAAGGGCAGTAAGGTGTGCTTATTTCCAGTTTACTTCTTTTCATGTCCCAAATTCAAATTTGATTTTGTCATACTGTGTGATCTTAAAATCTGAACTGGGGTCCAGTACAAATGGGCTGTGCTTGTCATAATGACTTTTCCTTGCGGTGCCCCCCCCCCCCCCCCCCCCCCCCCCCCCNAGTACAAATGGGCTGTGCTTGTCATAATGACTTTTCCTTGCGGTGCCCCCCCCCCCCCCCCATAGGCCAGCCAGGTGGAAAGTGAACGTGCTCTGCAGCGGAGGCTCGAGGAGGTGAGCGAGGAGCTCAGGAGGACACAAAACAGCAGCAGCAGTCTGCAGGCAGATTTGGAGAAGACTCGCAAGGAAGCAGCGGTTCTGGCTGGTCAGTGTCTTCCCCACCCAGCCACCCTGGCACCTTGAGGCCGCTCTTCCCACATCTCATATCTTTGTTTGTTGACCTCATTGCTGGTGGTCTGGTTGTGCTTGGAAGGTAATAAAAAGTTTTTGTAGTTTTGATTGGATTCCATCCAGCGCACTTCTCTCTACTCAACATGTACTTAATTTTGTGTGGGGAATTTTTGGCACTGGATACTGATAGTCTGGCCAGGGAGTCTCACACTGACAAGTACCTTGGTCCACACCCCCCTCCACATAAAGCGTTCTCCTACAGGCGCTCTCACCTGCTCAAACATACAGTCATTTGTTCAGAGACAGCTCTGATTTACCTACTGCTTCTTACTTGTCCTACAGAGGTGCAGGCACGTGCAGCGAGAACGCAGGCAGAGCTGGAGGAGAAGCGGGGCGAAGCAGAGGGCCTGCGGGCACGGTTGGCTCAGGAAGAGGTGGAGCAGACCCGGTTGAGAGAGCAAATCTCCTCCATTGAGGCCCTGCTAGAAGCAGGGCAGACTCGCCAGGCACAGGAAGACAAGGCAGTGAGTGTTGTTTGGGAACTAAGTGCTCAAGTTAACCCAGTGGAGGTGGGAGTCTGTTTCCTACTGAGCTTAGTGGGGCTCTGTCATTGCATCTTCAACAAACACCTTCAGTGTACTGTGTATGCAGCTGTATAGCAGTGTGTGTTTATTTTAAAACAGAAGTAGAATGCTGGGGGAAAAAATAACCTTTTGAATTGTAAAGGTGTTTGTAATGAACGTGCCTTTGGGCAGCACAGTAGCTCTTAGCTGGGCTGTTGGTTGGAATCACTACATTTACATATATTCATTTAGCTAATACTTTTCTCCAAAGTGATTTACAGCATGACAATGTGTATAGTGATTTACCTGTTTTTACAGTTTGTTCATTTAAAGCCCATTTTAAGCTGTGTAGAGCTGGCTTAGTGTGTGTGTGTGTGTGTGTGTGTGTGTGTGTGTGTGTGTGTGTGGTTTGCATGTTCTCTCCATTTTCACATGGATTTCCACCCACAGTCCAAAGACATGTGTTTCTGGTGAATTTGTGACTCTAAATTGCCCTTAGTGTATAAATGTGTGACTACCCTGCAGTTGACTGGCGTTCTGTCCGGGATGTACTCTAACTGGTACACTGTGTGTGCAAATGGTTCTAAGTATTATCAGAATTCCAGATCATTCTTGGATACGTAAAACTCAAACTCCTAAATTCATTAACTTTTTTTTTTTTTTTTTTGGCAGGTTATTGCAGCTGAGATGGAGGCAGTACAGAAGAGGTATGAACCGTTATCTTTGTTTTGATTTTTATTTCCTCGAGATGTGTGATTTTTCCTGGGGGGAAAAAAAAATCTCTTTTCAGCTTAAAGGAGAAGGAGCACCAGGTGGCTTCACTTGAGCAGGACTTGGAGCGGCTGAAAGGGGAGCTGGAACAGGCGAGAAAAGTGATTGTGGTGAGTCTGCTATTATAGGTTATTTCACATTAAAATGACTGGGGGGAAAAAAATTCATAATCCACACAAACCTTCAGTCCCAGTTGCTGGCCACTTCATCACATAAGCATATCCGACTTTGTTGTCTTCTGGCCACTTTTAATCTCTTTTTTTTTTTTTTTTTTTTTTTTTTTTTTTTTTTTTATTTTTTTTTTNTCTGCTGTTTTTTTTTTTTTTTTTTTTTTAAATTTAACTCAGGCAGGAAAACTTTATTAAGTAAACAAAATACTTTGTTTGGACTGAAACATTTTCATTAAGCTTGAGTGACATTAAACCTAATTAACTAAAAATAAAGTCCACACCCCACAAACTGTTTATTGCAGACTATTCGTGCCATAAATGCATCCCATACCATAAATATTTGTCATGTTTGTCACTGCTCAACATTCAGGAACACCAAACACAAATGGTAAAGACTGGAATCACGAAAAATGAGACTCCCATTCTGTTTGAGCGCATTTTACTGTCAACTAAAGGCTAGACACAAAAATACAAATCACTGCTGCTCTGCATTCAACTGAAATTTTAGAAAATGGAGAATTGAAGAAAATCTACATTTAAAAAAGAAAGTTCTAGGTTTCTTTGAAAATTTGGAACTCAAATGTTTGTAATACAAGAAGATGGTGTTGATTCAGCATTCCTACTGACTGTAATTTTTTTTAATTTTAAACAGCCAGATAACACAGCAACATTGGAGCAGCTACATAACTGGTATGTTTGGAGTTTTTACACCCTTGTAGCGTAACTGAGCTTCTTGTGTGTCAGACATTTTGTTTAAACGATCACCTGTCCTTTCAGCCTGAAGGAGAAGGACAACCAGGTTGCTATGCTGGAAAAGGAGGTTCAGGAACTGAAGGACGACATGAACCAAGTTAGAAATGCAAACGATGTAAGCTTCCTGCCACGTGGAATGACTATACCTGATTTACAGTTATTCCTCACTGAAAAGCTGTTTGTGCACCTGGATCTCAGTTTAATCTACACACCTCAGAAAAAAAACAGATTGCATTATATGGCACCTGCTCTTTGGTCTAACACCATATAAATGTTTTTCTAATGGATTGCTTTTATGTTAGCAGCTTGAAAACACAGCCAAAATGGAATGGCTACAGAACAGGTACTCTTCCCCCCCCCCCCCCCCCCCCCCCCCCCCCCCCCCCCCCTGCTGGCTGCCAGGCAGATGAAGCTCTCCGTTCTGGATGTGAGANTTCCCCCCCCCCCCCCCACCACACAGTGATTCTGGGTGTCAACATGGACAAGTCAGAATCTACACATCTCTCAGACGTATCTCTGAAATTCAGTTAATGTTTCTTTTGTGAATGTCCACTGTGTTCAGCCTGACAGAGAAGGATGGACAGGTGACTTTGCTGGAAAGAGAACTGCAGCAAGTTCGGGAAGAATTGGTACAAGTGAGGAACACACACACTGTGAGTTGGTTGCTCTTTGTGCAGATCCCGTCATTAAGCAGCCATTCTTCTGTTTTAATTTTAAAAAATTATTGTACTTTTTTGTATTGATTCCTTGGTATGTATGGAGGACATGAAAATAAGATATGATAGTTACTGAAACCACTTGGTGTCTGACAAGGTGGAAATGGACAGAAGATCTAGGAATTAAAGATGGTACTTATGGGAGCAAATCCTTATAGCTGGTCTCACTCCTGTGCTCACGTTGCTCACCTGCGTCTTGATGATTTTCTTGTTAATGTTAGGAAGAAGATCATAGAGTCAAGATGGAGCAATTACAGAGCAGGTATTTCAAAAGCTCATTTTCCTATTATTTCATGTCATTTAATGCCTTCAGTCACAGACTTAAAAAAAGGATTACTACATTCTCTTCCCTGTTTCATGCCATCTTTCCAGCCTGAATGACAAAGAAGGTCAGGTTTTATCACTTGAAGCAGAAGTTCAGCACCTGAAGGAGGAAATGGAACAAGTGAGGAGCAGCAGTAAAGTAAGCCCTACTCCCGTGTCACGAGTGACATACCATTGCACCTTGCCAACCTTTATTGAAATCGCGGAGAAGGGACGATGCTTAACTGCAGCTGTTTTTGAGCCACACGGGTGTAAACCTTTCATAGCTCTTTACAGTTTGCTGTCTGACTTTTGATTCAATTGTTTTGTACTTCGTGTCAAGTCCTAAAAACCATTAGTTTTTATGTTTGGTCACGTTTAATAATTTGTGGAGAACGTGCGCCCTCTGGTGACTCACCCTGATATGTTCCACTACAGGACACAGAGCGGCGGGTACATGTCTTTGAGACAGAGACAAAGTTGGCTCTTCAGAACCTCTTCCCACACATTCCTGTAGGAACAGAACAGGTACTGGTGTCTGTTATGTTGCTGCTGTGGTTGTCAAAACAGCTGCTTAAGACTAACAATCTTTTATTACTTATTCACTGATATTTTCCTCGAAGATGACTTACAACATAACCTAATGTTATAGAATACCAGCATATTTCCTTATAGTTGGGGAATTTTTACTGTATCCCTCCAGGGTAGGTATTTTGTTCAAAGGTGCTCTTGTTGTAGTGGGATTTGACCCTAGGTCTTTCAGACTGTAAAACTAGGCTGGTACAAATGATATGCCCCATATTTTAAAATGGTGCTTTGCCCCTTAATGTTTGTTTCTACTTTAGACAGAGTGGTTGAAAGAATTTACACAAAAAGCACAAGAAGCTCAACAAAGCCAGCAGAGCCATGTAGCACAGCAAGAGTCACAGCAAGTGAAGAGTTCCTCGGTAACTGCACATCTTCGAGTACTGTGTTGGGTTGTATTGGGTGGAGATGGAATTGGATCATTTGTTTTATATCTCCAAATTATTTATACCCCAGGAGCTGCTGGACAAGTTTAGTGAAGTGGAGGAATCAAGGAACGCACTGCAGGCTGAGTGTGACCAGTACCGCACTGTCCTTGCTGAAACCGTAAGTATGATAGCCACACTCCAGTTATGCTTGGCCATTACAGGTGGGGTTGGGTCAGATATAGGTGTTAATGTGTGTGTGTGTGTGTGTGTGTGTGTGTGTGTGTGTGTGTGTGTAGGAGGGCATGCTGAAAAACCTGCAAATGAGTGTGGAAGAGGAGGAACAGGTGTGGCGGGCCAAAATGGCAGCATTGGAGGAGCAGCTTAGGAAGGTGAGTGTGCCCTTCCTTCAAGTTCCCTGCCAACACATGTGGACACACACATCCCACGAACATGGTGGGAATGGGTCCCGATGGCTGAAATGGCCTCTGTATGCAGGCCCTGGACCAGGTACAGACCCTAGAGGCTACAGCAGAGCAGATGAGAGAAGAAAACCAAAGCACACAACAGGTGAGGCTTTATGAAGTGAACCTTTTTTCATTAATTCATTAAATAGCTTTTTATTACAGATATGTAAAATATCATTAAAATTAGGCGGAGAAAGTTTTGTTCTTTCTTAATAGAAACTGTGTGACATTTTTTAGTGAATATTTCACGTTTGTTCTGCACAGTTAAGGGAACAAGTGATGCTTTTGGAAGCACAACTGGAAAAGCAGCTAGAATCAGCCTCTTCAGACACACAGGGCTACTCTGAAGAGATGGCACAGGTAAGCAGGTCAGGATGTGTGTGAACCAGCTGTGAAGGGTGAGGTACTGCCAGAGGCTGCTCCTCCTGTTGCTTGGTTGATTTTGTGGTCAGAAATGGAACAGGCCTGTTTTGCAAAAACAAGACAGTGACTTGATTCTTTCATTTAATGGATCGGGTGGCTAAATTATAAACCCCCTAAATGGTGTTTTGGGACAGTGGACATTTTGTGTCAGTCTGTATGCACATCTGGCAGTGCCAGTGACTCATTTTTCTGTGTGCAGTTGAAGCAGTTGCTGTCTGAGACCCAAAGTCAGCTGGAAGTAGCCCAATCTGAGGCGCAAAAGCAGAGTGGGGAGCTGGCGCTGGTAAGTGCCCGTGCAGCATTCTTACCGAGTCTTTAGCCAACCTGTATCTCATCCTACGTTTTTGAGTTTGAGACGGCTGGGCGGTGTCAAAGTTGTTTTTCCACGGACTGTCACCTGGGGTGGAAGGGACATGGATGTGGGCAGGGTCTTGTGCTGAGTGGAAGCTTCCAATTGCAGGTCAGGCAGCACCTGAGCGAGATGGAACAGGCACAGCATTCCACGAAGGCCCACGGGCCACAGAATGGGCAGCTGGAGCCCGGGCAGGTCAGGGTGTGAGGCTGTTGCAAAACCTTGCAGGGAGAGCTTGGGTACACTGGACACATCCCGAGGGGTGGGGGGCCATATCGGTCTACTCCACATTGATTTGTAAAGCAAGACATGTAATGCCTAATCATGAGGTCAAGTGTGGGATAAACAATGAAATAGCTGCCTTAATTTGATCAGAATAACAAGTGGTGCAGCTTGCATCCCTCAGATGGGAGGCCCCTCTAGGTTGAGAAGGATCAGTGTGTCCAGTGCACCTATCAGGCTCACCTGCACTCTGTCGCGTGGATTTCATTAACCAGCAATTGTGCTGCTGCCCTTAACTCTCCTGGTTGCCTCTGCTTCTCTTCTGCAGCTTGTTCTCTGGCTTCTCCCCCCTACTAACAGCCACGTTTTAACTGGTTTTGCTTGTTAAAGAGCCTCCAACTCTTCTTTAGGTTCTTTCCTGAGGATTACAATACCTGTGGTATGGAATGAAAACAGCAGACTGCCAAGCCAATGCTGAAATTCTCTTCTGACGCATGAAAGAAACTCTGACTCCATGTCTGCTTGCTAGCTGGGCGAACACAACTAACAATTTGCCCACTTGTCCTCCTTCTCCCCTGCCAGTCACAGGGTGCCTTGTCCTTGCGCTCACATGTGATCCCACCGCTGTTTCGCAGGTCCAGTCTGAGCTGGAGCAGAGGCAGCAGAAGGTGGAAGGCGAGAGGGCTCTGCGGCAGCAGCTCACGGAGGAGTTTGAGCAGGTACCGCAGGCCAACGGCCCACCCGCCACACCCCTGCATTCCACACAGTTGGCCGCAGTGCCACGCGGCACAGCTGAGAACACACAAGCCACGGCTTGAACCAGCTCCATAGCTGAGCAAATGAGTAGTACAAAACTGGCTCAGCCAGTGGGACTTTGGTAGAGGTGTTAGCCAGGTGTTAAATGGAAGACAAATTCAGGAAAGGGAAAAATACTTAGTTGTTGCACTTGTCCTATTTAGGTTTTGTAACATGATCTCCATCGACGACTTCCTACAGATGACCTGACTCAGCACAGCCCTTCAGTCATTCCGTGTCCCGCACCAGCACCTCCACCTGAACCTTACTCATTTTTGTGGGGTTACAGGCTCTGACAGTTTCCAGCTAATCCTCAGTGCACATTTTACCCTGTTCCTCCAGGCCCAGAGGTGTGTCATAGACCTGCAGGCCCAGCTGGACCTCTTGAGGGCTGCTGGAGATGGAACCGCACCCGATACAGAGGATGTGTCCCAGCTGAAGGTACGCAGGTCTCCGTGTCCCTTTAGAGGTCTGCTTCTCGCCAGTGTAGAAGAATCAGACATTTAATTCCCAGTCAGATCTCAGTTGATCAGCTTCCTCTGACTTGCTGCACAGTGGTTTGCCAGTTTGTCCATCATCAGATGCCAACCTTTTTTTTTTTTTTAAATAAATTGACTACCATCTGCTACTTTTGAACCGGAGTCTGAGCTGCTCTGTGTGCTATCCTGCACATGTCTCCCAGTAAAGCAGAACCAACATTTGCCTGAATGGGGGAATTGGGGAATTGGGAGCGTGGCGCCCCCAAGTGAACGGTTGTGTTTGCTTGCCCGATGGTATGTACAGGAACGGCTGGAGAAGGAAAAGAAGCTGTCCAAGGACCTGGGCCAGGCAGCCACCAAGCTGCAGCAGCTGCTCAAGGCCACCCAGGAGCAGCTCTCCAAGGAGAAGGACACAGTGAGGAGACTCCGGGACCAGCTTCAGGGAAAGGTACTGCCCATCTCAAGCAGGAGCAATACAGAACACAGGCAAAACGCGGTAACTGGTGTAAACGGCGCCACAGTGTCTGTGCCGACAATGGGCCACCTGTTCTTGCTCGGTGTAAATGTCGAGCTAAAGCACCACACCACAGATGCCTATTGTTCCTCTTCCCAGTCCCATACCCAGCACACCCCTCATCCACTTGTTCACCTGTTTATAGACGCAGTGAACAGAAGGGGGTTGGAACTTGTCAGCTGCGTTGCATGTAGGAGTGCAGTCAAGTCTGGTGTTCAGAAAAAGCAGCTTAACCGTTCTGTGCGTCGCCGGCCATCTATAAAAAAAAAAGTTCCTCTAATATTCAGTGTCTTTCCATTCCAGGATGGACCTGAAGAACTGAAGGAAGGGACGTCTGTTTGAGAGAGACTACACAACTTGCCAAAATGCCTTAACATTTACTATAGTTATGCATTCCTGATTATATTCTCTTTAGTGTAGTTTTAATTTTGAACCTTTTCTAAGGAAAAAGTCGAGATGAACATTTCATTGAGTGGGGCTGGAGAGATCAGCGAATGAAGCTTTGCATACCTTTCTAGTATGTTAATGTACATTCCATCAAGTGACCTCTGCCCCTGTCAGAACCTTGATCCAACCTGCCTTACGTTCACAGGACGCCCCACAGCTCAGTGTTAAAGGGAGGTCGCGCGTGCGTTAAACGCACATCAGCTAGTGCAATTTACGTTTTGTTTTTACATGTCAAACATAGGAAAGTTATGGTACAAAGATGCAATACCTGAAATGCCTTCTGCTCACTGGAGCAGGTGCTCATGTTGAATTTCACGAGGAATAAAACGTAGCTAAACCACGTTTCATTCTGTGTCAGCAGTTCTTGCCCTAATACACCAGGTGAGATGTCTTAAGTCACAGAGGGCTGCATTATAGCTCGATCTCAGAATTATAGTAAAAGGCATATTTTCAGGCAGCTGTAAGTCACACACCCCCAACCCAAGCAGTTTAGTTACCAGTCCACCTGAAATGTGTGTGGACTGTAGAAGCTGGGGGGGTGACAACCAACTGTAGAGGGTGTTTTTGTAGCAAAGCAGAAGACATTTTCTTCATACTGGCAGGCTGACACTCACAAAAAAACTGTGATGCTGCACCTATAATCAAGTATAGAAATAAAACCCTGAATTTATACCACTTCTCAAAAGTTGTTTGGAAGGGAAATTAAACTTGCATGACTTGTATCAATCTCTCTGAGCATTTAAACCTGGGTGTTCAGAGATACTGAGCTTTTCTTGCTTTGCGAAGCGGAAGATGGACATACATTCGCCTCTGTCTCAAATTCAGCAAGCTTACAGGTACAGCTTGGTGACAACTTGCCCGCTGCTACAGCTGACATGCGCCGCTGTAAACAGGTAGTGGCTCCTGTGGTCAAATGTAAAAATTGTAAAACTACACTAATGTAAGGGTAATAAAGTCTGGCAGTTTTTTCCCTTCCCACTTTACACAACCTGCACATCAACGTTCACGGTCTTCCGTCTGCCAGCACCGACTACGATATACACCAAATACAACCAGTTTAACGGTAGAACGTTAGTGATTATATTTACCTTTACTCCCCCCCCCCCCCCCCCCCCCCCCCCCCCCCCCC
>UFQX01000278.1:522658-573783 GCA_900497675.1 Arapaima gigas
CCCCCCCCCCCCCCCCGCTACACGACAGCATTAACTGTCCCTAGTTTTACAGCAACTTAAACTGATCAGAACCAAAAATGACGACAAAACAGTAAATGGTGATGAATATGAAACGCTCGAGTCTCACCTCTGGGGAGTTTGCACTTTGATCTACACACCACATGTATGAAATGTGGATCTGGTGACAAATTTACACTCATTCATTTCAAATATCCTTAAATGTGTACAAAATCCATACAGGGGGGCAGTTTTGCAGTAATGCAACTCCAGCTCACCCTACCTTTCAAGAACAAGAACCATCTGGCCTGGGATTGTAACTCAAATTGTCACACCCCCCCCACCCTCCACCCTCCAAAAATTGCTGGCGCTCAAAGCCAACGTTCAGCACGATGCGGGGAAACGTAGTGAAGCTGTATGCAAATTTGACCAAAGACTTTATTGTTACAAGAGACTGATTCCCAGATGGGTCTGCAGAGGCACATGCATTCAGTAAAGGGTAGCAGAAGTTAGACTCCAGCAAGGCAAAGGCTGCACCAAGTCACAGTGAAGACATTTCTAAAAACAGACCCAAAGCACACAAAGAATCTGACCCAACAAATGGACACTTCCCATCTGCAGGTGTTGCTCCACTTGACAAACCAGTGCTGGAGTCCGAGGTGGGACGCAAAAACACAGGTACCTCACCAACAATGTCCCAGTTGTCGCTCAATTATAATCCAATTTAGAGCTATCAAAAAATTAAAGTTTTAAAGGGGAGTTGCAAAACTATGGTTGAGGGAGAAAAATGCCAGAACGTGACAGGTTTACACAGAATTACCCTCAAAACATTTCACTCTTGTTCCACCCAATTTTTCAATCAGGCAAGAGGGGTCCTTGGCCTCAGCAATGTCATTGATCTGCCATTCCAACTTTATACCTGGGGGGGGGGAACAAAAGTTAAATCTGATTAGACAACATAACTCCATTATGATCAGTGTTATTTTCAGTTATTGGACCTCAACCCCTTTTCAATCTGGGCAAAACTCTCCAGCTCCATCCTCATGTTGAGTCTAAAACTGGTATATTGGTCATGAGGTGGAGGAAACCTGACCTCCTGCAGGTCAGTTAAAGCTGCCACCTTGTGCTTGAGTTCTTATACAAGTCAAATCAGCAGGTCACTTTGCTAAATAAAAACACTTTAGATGTCAGGACAGTGAGGTAGAGGAGTCAGAGGTGTCCTCCTGTCCCCCACCTTACAACAGAATGATTAACACCCCCCCCCCCCCCAACATACAAAACTTCTGTTCAATCCTTGGTAGCAGAGACTGTTGCACAACAGGGGTTGGGTCCACCCCCCACCCCAACCACCATATTGGACACAAAATGGAGATACCTGTTAGCTTTTGTTTGAGGGTGTTGTTGGAAGATGCATATATCATCTTGCTCTTCAGAGGGGCATCTTCTGGGACCCTAGAGTATAAATGCCAACCATCACTTGTAAGTACAATTTCAAGTTCAGTTCAGCAAGCCTTGAAAAATGCTCAAGTTGACAGTCGGCCAACAGATACATTGGCTGCTCCAGTCGGAAATGGTTTAGTGACCAGAGGGGGCTTTGGGATGTGACGAAATGAGTACCTACCACATGATTAAGATCAAATCCTCCTTGCGGCTCTCTATGGTCTCGTAACTGCAGTCGTATATGGCGAAGCGGCACTCCTTCTTAGGGAGCGTGTTCATGACTTTTTTGAAGACGTCCTTCTCGTCGTGTACGTCTTTCACACGAAGAGAGTTCTCTTTGTCGACGATGATTGACTTGCCATCGCTGCTCACGCGAAGTATTACGAACTTGAGCCGGTCCGTTTCCGAGCAAACGGTTTTGCGCATCTTCAAATCCAAGTTGTACGTGATCACCTCATCGTCGATAGCAATTCCAGAGGCCTGGGGACCAGGGAGACAGATGCCATTAAAAGACTCTGGCCTCCAAGATGGCCTCCATCTTGAATCAGACACCGTCCTTTCTGAACGTTGACAATACAATAAGTTCTTCATCTTAAGTAAGCGACATACCAAGAACTCTACAAACATGTCTGGAAAACCTGAAACAAGCAACCGAGTTAATTCTGAACAATAAATGGCACGGGTGTCTGATGTGAAACCAGCCCATCTCGCCAACCCAAAGGAGATCTGGCTACAACACAATCGAACAGATGAAGGTCTATGTACCGGTTATACACAATTGTTCCGAAAAATGCCAACTTGGACAGATGTCAGCTCATATTCAAGCGGTCCAACAACATTCTTTGATCAGAAAGTCTAGAAGACAATTCCAGTATTAATTTCAAAGAGACATTAACGCTCCACGAGAGCAGTTGCATGCATTTTAAGCTGACTAAACACTGCAAGTTCAGGCACAACCAGTAATTACCCATGTTTCTTACCACGGTGAGGATTACCAGTCACCCCCCCGAGCCCTTTGCCAGGAGAAGGCCTTTGAAACCAGTGGTTCAAGGGACGATTAGGCAACTCTCAGAACAAAAACCTGAGCACCGCTCAGGGCTCACGTGACCTGCTGAGTTGCATCTACGTCACTGGGAGACCATTATGTATCCTTGGCCCCAGAACCAGTTGGACAGGTATCAGCAGCTTTGGCACCATCCTCTTTGCTGCAACCCCACCCTCCCGTTGAGAGTTGGCTAAACTTCTGGGACTGAAACCAGACAATAGGGAAAGCAAGTCTCTGGCCCATGTCTAGGAGCTCATATTTGGTTCACATTTCCAAAGAGCAGCCAGAGTGCTTCTCTCAACAAGAGAGAAAACTGTTGCACAGCACTGCTATGGAGACAATCAGCTCCATCACCCCTTGAAATACTGTATGTGACCACTGATGCCATGTTAAGGAGGACATGGAGGCAGGATGGGGCTGAAGGTGGACTGCAGCAGGTTGGATGCAGTCCATCCACACACGCAGCCACATGCTGTGTGAGATTCAGAATCAAGGCCAACAGTGTGTCGAAGGAATTGAAAAACCGAGCGCTTAAAGATGTTGCCATACCTCAAAATGTCCTCGGCAAAATGGAGCCTATGCACATCCAGTGGAAAATGTCCACCTCTCCTTCTTACAGAAGAAACCAGCTATTAGTCTCTCTGAGCAAATAAGTGTCAACACCCTTTGGAGGAATCCAGCGAACGGACGTCTTGCCTCCCGCGCACCGTCATCTGCCCTGAAACCAGTGTTTTGAGAAGAACTACACAACGGGAGATGTTTCTGATCTTGTAACGACCAGCAGAAAAACACAAGCAAGCTCCAATTTGCGGTTCACGTGGCGAAAATCGTAAGGGAAGCAAAACAGGTCTAACAACGTGCCCACAGAGCAGGTACCTACAGGAGATCCTGCCAGGCTGAATTCTCACAAAGATCTCTAGTTGAGGCTCAAATTTAGTGCAAAACCAACCAGTTGAGCCTCTTCTCCATACAGTACTGGCACAGCAGCCTGGGCTGAATCAGTGAAGGAGAAGAGCTTCCCTTGGTCTGTTTCTGGAGGTTACTCATGTCCTTCTTGGCATATTTCGGCAGGTGAGCACTTGCAGGAGCACCTCATTCCACTTCCACGCCCTCCTGCACAGCTCCTTCGTTCCCACTCTGTTATTCTAAACACTGCGGAACTGAATAGACCTAAATGGAAGTTAAACCTGAACGTTCAGGTGTGGGTTGGACACGGACGCTGGTTAACATGTATTCACTTCATATCAGAGGTACATGAAGAGAAAAAACCTCACAGTGGTGGAGGAAACTGACCTGAACCCTGAAGGTTGTTGGTTTAGTTTCTAAGAGTCTGAGCCGACTTGAAATGCAGGTTTTAGGTTATTTAGTGTTTAAAAGATGCACTTTATTTTGAGTAATATAGTATTTGATCATTATTTCTATTATAACAACGTAAGTTTAGTAAGAAATCACAGTTTAATCATGTTTTGCCAGCGAATGAGGGCGATAAGTAAATATGTATTTAAACTAAAAACAGGCTTATTTTTCATGACCTTCTTACAACTTTAATGGAAACTGAAAGGCTGGGAAGATAAACGACTTTTATTTGCCGTATCAACTCACAGTTTGACCGGTTCATACAATTCATCTTAAATCATCATAAAGACGGTTAAAAAAAAAGTTTAAAAAGCTGGTCAGTGCGTTTATAACTCAAAGTTAAATTATATCTCAAATCACAGTAACAACACAAAAGAAAAGTTCCCACCAAACAGGCACCTTTCAGCGAAGGAGGGAGACGCTCAACTTACCATTTTTCCTCTTTCTTGGTCGCGGGCGGGTGGCGATGCAGGAGGGGGTCTCAGGTGAAGAGTACCTCAAGTGAGGACACTTCGTGTGGAGACTCTTCTTCTTCAGGTGAAACCAAACACGCCCCCCACCCCCCTCCCTTTCCACCTCCCGCCTCGAGGCAAAACGGGCTCCCGGATCTGCTCAACCCCAACAGGTGAGCGCCGGAGACCGCGGACGCCCCCCGGTGCGTTGGGGACACTAAAACCCACGTCTTTCTGTTTTTGGTTTAATTCTTTTTGCGGGGGGCGAGATAGTTGTTGCGAATAGTTGTTAAAAGTGCAGCGATTTTGGAAAATGACGTAAGCGCGCAGTGAGCGGAAAGGGACCAATAGGAGGGCGCGATTCAAAGTGACGCCCTTATATGGAAGCAGTAAGTGAAAGGCGTGTAACAGGTGAGACGAACCTGTGTTCGTGGAGGATGGCGGACCACCTTCACCATCTGTTACTGACCCCCCCCCCCCCCCCCCCCCCCCCCCCCCCCCCCCCCCCCCCCCCCCCCCCCCCCCCCCCCCCCCCCCCCCCCCCCCCCCCCCCCCCCCCCCCCCCCCCCCCCNACCCCCCCCCCCCTGCGCCCCTTCTGTCACCCGTGCGGGTATTTCCCACCTCCAGCTAAACTTTTCTACCACCATTAAAGAAACCTGAAAAGTAGTATGACTGGTTGCTAAGATGAGGCGACAGTGTTTTGTCGTCCTGTGTGCACAGTAGACGACTTACAGGTATTTCGTACGTAGACATCATTCCCACTGTTTATGTAAATACCGGACTGTGAGCAGGGAGGCATTTTGACTGCGGCCAAACACCTTGGCAACCGAGTGCAATGGTCTCGTGGTGAGGAGGAAGATCAGAAGATCAAAGTGCTGCCATTCATCTCCTGCTTCGGCCTGTCTTTCTGGTGCTGCGTCTGTGTCTTGCGCTTGTCCAGTACGTGTCCGGGAGGAGCGGCCTTTCGTTCTCCTCGTACATCTGCGCACTCACAATAAAGTCACCCTGAACCTTGTTTCTGAAGGTTTCCTGATCAGGAACATTCCATGGGGTTCAGGGAGCATGGAAACTGGAGGGGATGAAAAAAAGGGTCGAGATCAGGTCTACGAGGTGTAGTTTTGCCCTCATATCGTAGTGCCTCGGCGTCTGAGCTGGAATTTGACCAGAAGGAGGGGTAGACAACAA
Source organism: Arapaima gigas (assembly GCA_900497675.1). Taxonomy (NCBI): domain Eukaryota; kingdom Metazoa; phylum Chordata; class Actinopteri; order Osteoglossiformes; family Osteoglossidae; genus Arapaima; species Arapaima gigas. Next base: position 528,135 of record UFQX01000278.1, read on the forward strand.
ATTAAGGTTGACGTGTGACCTTGAATCAGGAGAACAGACACCTGGTGGTGTGTCCCCCTCCTCTGGGGAGAAGGAGCACAGGACAGGACTTGTAGTCATTTCTAGATCCAGGGTGCAGTGCTCTTTCATGCCCACCCGGGCGTGCTGGGACAGGGTAGGCCGTGGCTGAAGAACGCAACGCAGGCGGGTGCGAGGGATGTCGCGCCCGTGCTCCCGTCCCAAAATGCCAACGGCGGCTTCTGGATGAGCAGGGAACCCGCAGGGTGGAACGGAATCACCCCCCCCTTGCTGATCAGGGAACTCTGAACGGGGTTTGAGGCTGAAATCCAACTTTGAACGTGGGTGTGATCTGAGAGGCGTCGCCTGGAGCGGGGGGAAAAAAATCCTTGGCATGTTGGTCTGAAGCCAGTGACAAAGCAGTTTTAAATGCGAATTTTAAAAATGAGCTCTGTGTACGGCGGAAGCACAGCCCAGGTAGACACACTCACGCTACCCACTAACTTTGGAGCGTTTGGCGTATTAATTCCCGTTAAGATNTCCTTGGCATGTTGGTCTGAAGCCAGTGACAAAGCAGTTTTAAATGCGAATTTTAAAAATGAGCTCTGTGTACGGCAGAAGCACAGCCCAGGTAGACACACTCACGCTACCCACTAACTTTGGAGCGTTTGGCGTATTAATTCCCGTTAAGATGACTAAAAAACAAAGCCGCCTTATAATGTTCATTTCAGCAATGAAAGTAATTATATTTCTTGTGTTTTATGAGATTAATTATGCGTGAATCATCTATACTTTATCTCCACCTGTATCTCCAACTGAGGACTTCAGCAGGGTTTGAAAACCAAGGGTTTGAGTTATTTTTTTCCTTAGTTTAGTGTCCACGTAAAGCAGTTAATTCCTATTTTGACGTTTTGCCTACCTGTTCAGCTGACCGGTTAACCGTTTGGAACCACGCGTTCAAAATGGCCAAAGTTGCAAATACTTGCAAATATGTAAATATTTATGTCAGTGCAGCAGCGGAGGACAATTTCTGTTTGGTTAGTGGCGCAGAAGTTTCCATTTGCATTAGTTTTTGTTTGAAATGCTCAGCAGGCTGTTGCACCTTCGAACACAGTCTGACGTGGGACATAAAGGAAGCAGCTGGTAAAACCGGAGCGTAATCCTCACACGCAGCGGCAAACAATCAGCCTTTGTTTTTACTGAGCTGTTCTGCAAAAACACAAACATCTGAGATCCCCACCGATGCTCCGGATGCCCTGGGTGTTCTTTGGAGAACGTGTACTTTATGAATAAGAAGACACTTTTGACTGGTGTGCGTTGAAACCCGTGCCTTTGGCAACCGGGTTCCATAATTGTGCCACAGTGCAAGTACAATGCTTGGGGTCCATGACAAAACCATCACATCTTTTTTCCTCACATCAGTTGGGCTGGCATGTAAAACGACATCTGTGGCACACGGCCACCTGTCGAGCTAAACCAAGTACTTATAAAGTATTGATGCCGAGTACTTTGATGGATCTGTACCAGTTGACTTCCTGGTTCCCGCTGATCACTATGGAGACCTTTAGAAGGAGCTCCAGGTTGGGCCAAGCAAGGCTTCAAGCTGCATGATTGTGCCATCTACTGGTTTCCAGCTGCACTCAAAAGCTCCCTAAACTCCCAACTCGCGTAAAGTACTGATTCTGGTTGCGCCACTCGGATTGACAAAGTCTTGTCTGGGCCCCTGACCTCACCTTTGCACTCCTGGAGTAACTGGGGGAGGGGCTGCGCCTCACGACGCCCGGGTTTTGAGTTTGGCCGTAGTTATGTGTGTGAGGAGCTTCACGTGAAGTGGGGAATCAGAGTTGGTCACGGCGTGTGAGTGAATGAATGTGATTTTATTTTCAGTCTGTTCCCTGTCCGGTGCGCCTGTGCTTCTGTGATAGGGCCTGGACCACCATGATGGCCAACGGACGGGTGTTTCCAAAACAGTTTGGCCAAAATCTTGTGTGCTTTCTAGGCCCTGTCAGTGTGTTTGCAAAGTCTGATCCGCGATACACCACGTCGCCACATCTGGGCTCACAAGCAGGCCTTGGATTTTCCAGGACTGGATGGCATAGATGCTGAAGCACATCTTCTGCCTTTGGGTCTTCTTTAAACGACCAATTTCATTTTATTTTGACGTGTTTCATTTACACGTCTTTGCCGGTTCAGTTGCTCCCCTTAGATTTTCGCTTTTAAACCTTTACTATGATTCATTGTCTCTTTTTCTAAAGCAAATGGAACTGTGAAATTGGTATGAAAACTCCTATATAAAGGTATTATATTATCTGCAAACTAGTTGCATAACTAGACATGTAACTTTCTTCCTCACTTTGCATACAATTTGTGATTTGAGATTTGTGGAAAGAAAGGATACCAGCTTTATTTGTTTGGAACATGTAGCTGATGATATGATGATTTTTTTTCTATATAAAGGGGTGTTTTTGAAAGGACTCAGCAGGTGTCCTTCAGGCCAATGGCTAAATACCGTAACCTTTTACCATTTTGTGATATGTATTTCTATCCTGGCAACTCCACAGTAAACAGTTTGAGTCTCTGCTGCTGTGATCCTGTTCTGTTCCATTTTTAATCAATAAAAAGGCCGATACAGCAGTCAGTCAAGGACAGTTTTAAAGACAGACGAACAGCAAGATGAAAACTGGCGATAGAGCTTCTCCGCCTTTTTTTGCAAGAAAATGTCCTTGTTGAGTTAGTCCAAGATCACGGCTGGAATCATCCTTTCGTTCCGCTGTTTTCACAGGCACATTTTTTTTGCTTCTGTATCCACAAACATAACAGGGGTCGTGGCCGAGTTTGTCTTCCACCGTGACGTGTCTGCAAGAAACGCTGTCGTCCACGTTTCCACGTCGCACACAGACACTCGGCGTGCAGACGCGTCACCCGCTGAGCCGCACTGTTTACGTTCAGGTCTGGCAAAAGACCAAAGGAAGGTTTTCGGTGGCCGTATAAACCGCACGTGCTCGGTGGGAGCCGACTGGGAGAACTCACGGTTGGGGATGTTTGTGATTATTTGGTTTGGAATAATCGCTGCATTTTAAAACATACGTGGACTGAACATAAGGGTAAAATTATATTCATACATAAATAGTAAAATAACTCATGTTATGTTGCTGTCCACGTGTTCTTGGTTCTCTATTGTCGTGATGTCTGTTTTGGGTAAACTGGTTCAGTTGTTTCTAAAAACAGAAGGGAGGTTATTTAAAGAATTCACTTGGTTTTGGGGGGGGCTGGATATAAGTGCCTGTTGGTTTACATAATGTTTAAAGGCCATTTTTGTAAATGCTGCATGTAGAACCTTGTCCTCCCTTAATAAGAAAATGTAAGAACTTTTTTGATCCCCTACGGTTAAAGGAAAACCCCAGAAGAAGCACGATCGCCTCTCCACCAACAGCCTGTGCCACTGTTCAGTAAACGGCCGAACCTCTTCGGCTTCAAGATAACGTCGCAAACCCGTGGCAACCGCTCATCCGGCCAAGACACCCGACTGCAGGATTGAAGAAGCGGAGAAGTTGTTCCTCTTGCTTCGTGATGCGACAGAAAATTTGTCACGACTAACCAGCTTATGCAAGTGGGGTTGAACTGAACCACATTTACGGTCTCTCTTTGTCTTACAAACAAAGGACATTTTTTTTGCTTTCTGCTTTTACGGCAAACTCAACATCTACGCGATGAAACCAACCATGAAAGTATAAGGAGTGTAAAGCGCATATTAGAAAAAAGAGTAACGTAGAAAATGCCCCTCCAGCGAAACAAAGCGTAAATGTTTTCCTTTCCCTTGGATCCCACCAAAATATGATCAAATGAAAAACAAGTCAAAAATCACAGCGCCAACGTGGCACCGAATTAAAACAAAACAAAACAAAAAGCGAAGAACAGATGGTACAAACTCAATTTGTAAGAGAAAATATCTAATTTAGTAAACGTGATCAAATTCTTCTTATTATTGTATTATTATTCTTAAAATGATCTCCATGCAGGAGACATGATGAAGGCCTGGCAATAAAAATCACAGCTTGTAAAATCGTATTTGGTATCGATCCCTCGCTGTGGCCACAGACTGGTGGTCTTGCGAGTTTCAGTGCATAGCCAGGCAAAACCACTGCAAAAAAAAAAAACAAAAAAAAAACGCAGATGTCATCATTCTGTAAATTCTGCATGGCATCACAGCAGAGTCAACCTGCAGACCTCACCTGCAACATGTCCAGCTCGATTTTCCCAGACTTGTTTCCATCGAGAGTGTTGAACATTCCTGAAAGGCACCCATGCAAAAAGCGATCAATAAGTTAAAGATATATGCGTTCAAGATACTGGGGGGAATGTGCTGGAAAGAGATGCAATGGTTTCAATGAAGGCGCTCACTGTAGAGCATCTCGAGACGAATCAGGCAGCCCACAAAGTTGTCGAAGGGGATGGAGAAGTCTGGACCGGCGTAGCGACTCACTATGACCTGAAGCAGGGCGTTGTTGACCTGGAACCCTGGCAAATGACACGAAAACAGAACAACACTCTGAAAAGTTCTCACTTATTTTTCCAGCTGCCAGCAAAACCCTGACCTGAGCAGGAGGATAAAGTTGTTAAGCCTTTATTTCAGGTTGAAGGGCCTTGAAAGTGAGAAGATTTTTTCCACAGGAGTCGTGATTTAGAAAGAAAAGCAGTGAATGCCGGTGCTAAATGGAGAAGGTAAACTGTGTAAATAGTGCATTGTGAGTAATGCCATTTTTCTACGTCGTCTTGAATTCACATTAAGCTGAAGGTGTCTTGATCCTCCTGGCTAAAGCTGAGTGGTTGGTGCAGGAAAGAAAACACTACAGATTATCATCTTTTTGCATTTTACCTCAATTCTTGTTTTTTTACTACGGTTTTACCACTTGGCAGCACTCATCTGTGCCAGTCTGTTACGACAGTCGGGGCCCAGCGACTGAATAGGGGGTTTGCATGGTTACCTGCTTGAGCCAGAGCGCCCCTCATCTCATGGGTGCTCATGGTTCCAGAATGATCCGAGTCGAAGCTCTTGAAGATTTTCTGATGAGCAAACAAACACTGATTGTGGAAATGAACTAGAGGGGACGAAACGGAAAAGAACATCCTCTCTGTGTGAAGGGCCCTTTACCACGTATTTCTGGATCTTCAGCCAGAGACCATGAAACTCCACAAGACCCAGTTTGGGATTTCCATCTTTCTGGGAAACAAAGTCAAGGCTGCTTCAATTGCAGAACCGTGTTCACGCGCTTTTCTCATGCTATGGATCCTACCGTTTGTATTCCACGCTAACCAACCTCAACTCCAAATATCACACGGCAATATCTTTTACTGCAGTAAAACTAATTCAGTCCATCCTTGCGGTTTTGGTTTATTTTAGGGAGGTTCAGCTCCACTCACTGTCCAGCATGTCTGACTTTTACAAGAAATTTTATGCGTCTTTTTGCCCATGTAGACACTTATAATTCGTAAGGAGCCGATAAAAGCTTCATAATACACAGTTCCTTCCATTTATTTCTTTGAGATCTCAGAAGGTCTCAGATAAATGTATGAAAACTAAGGAGCACTTTGGAACACTTTATTAACGGCGAGTGAAATTAAAACCTTTAGGATGAGAATATAGACTGGAGATAGTAACACTTTTCCCCCCACAAGCTCCTAACCAGCGTTGGTTATTGATTTAATTCATTCCACAAACGTGTAAAACATCCGTCATCTTCTTACTGACCCCCAGCAGACACGAGCCGAACGTTTGTTTCCAGCCAGCAAAGGATACACCCAGGAGGCAGACAATATACCGACAGGTTTCAAGGCTCAATCCTTCGGTCTTGATATCAGATCCTGAGAAGTCGAAGAAAAACATTACCAGACAAAGTCAGGGGAGCAGGAAAGCTGCTGTTTCGTATATGTATAAGCGTTTTAAAACATAAACCGTCTCTTACTTTTCGACAGAACTTTGTTGAGCGCTTGAACGAGCTGAAAAACCGACACCTCTGATTCCTGTCGAGAGGATTTGCGTGGTTGTTATATCTGACCTGTTTCGCCCCGAGACGGACCGAGGAGGCTTTTAGTGGACGGTTCATATACTTACGTTTCCAGCAACCTGCTTGAACAAGTCCTTGAACTGGGGGTCAATGTCCGCATTGGAGATATTTTGCTGAAAACACATCAACCGTTCAGTTAACTGTTAAGTTCAACAGTGGATCAGATGTGTTGTGATTCGCAAAGACTGCAAATTGTACATATAGTTACAGCTAATCTATAGAGAAACAGAACGATTTATATATGTTTATAGAACAGCTGTACAAAAGGACCATATGTGAGGTTCTTCTGCTTCCATTCAAGAAAAATCTGAAAATTCCGGAGTCGGAAGCATTAGACTGGTTTGAGGGGATGCTTGGTGTCCGCTGGAGGGCTCACGGCTGTCGTCGAGCCCCCCTTAGGCAGTCCTTGAACAGAACAGAGGAGGAGGCGGGGTGGCGGTCGGGTCACGAAAGCAGCCACCGTGGGGCAGAAGTAGCAGGTTGCGTGTATGTGCGTGTGCATGTGATTGACAGCTGGGCGTGGCCAGGGGTTTGCTCTAATACTTCCCTCCCAAAATTGGGCTTTTGCGAAACTTCGACAGCGGCATCACTTGCCTCGCTGATTTTCACACGCAGGTTTGCTGCCCTTTGACTGCAAAAACGAAGAAGACGACGTGGTTAGCGGCAGCGGTCGAGGACGTGATCAGAACCCCGTCACCTCTTGTGGGACCCCTGAGGTGCTCAGTCTAATCTCCTTCTTTAAAAATGGCTAAACTACACAAACAGGCCAGTCACGATTAACCCTGGAAGCTGCTTTGGAGAAAAGCTTTAGCTGAACGAGTAAATGTAAACATCAGTCATTGACAGTGGCTCCTCGAACAGATAACCGGAACTGGGTCCCACCTGGCGTCGACCTCCTTCTCGGTGAAGACGCGCAGGAGGAAGCTGCCGCGTTTGTGCGGCTGGAAGGTGGAGGGAATGATGACGTACTCTCCGGGGGGCAGGTGGAAGCGGTTGCAGATCTCGCGTGTGTTGATGAAGGGGCTGCTCATGGCCACCGGCTTGTGTCGTAGCAGGATGTCTGGACCCAGGTGGACGTCAGTGCGGCCCTTGTACTGAACCAGGATCGGGTCAGACCATGCTGAACAGGGTTCTGATCATAGCACATTCTTTACCGCGTCCCTTAAACGGCCAGAAATATTAACATATTTGCTACCGAGTAGATGCAGAATATAATTTAGTTTTCCGAGATTTGCACAAAAGTAAAAACGTGTTTTGATTATTCTTCTGTTTACACCTGCTCTCGAAACGTAAAATAATACCGAACTCGGAAGCTGTCAGAGACACCAGTGAGTAATACTCTCCGTGGCAGAGAAGACTTTAGGGAGAAGTTTGCGAGAAACGTCCATGTGAGACTTTAGAGAACTTGGACTGTAAATAAGTTGCAGGAACTGTGTATTATGGGAAGTCCCACAGTTTAACGTTTAAAAAATGCTGATGTCATGTCAAAGCTGACCCCCGCCCCCCCACAAACGTCAAGAATAAAAAAAAAAAAAAACTCAGCGTCTGTGCTGCTTTGTCTCATAAAACTCTCAGCCCCCCTTCAGCAGTGTAAACACGGGAAGATGGTGTCATTTGTAGAGCCGGATTTGTGTCGTTTCGCACAGCTTACAGCACCTTTCTGTCTTCCTTCTAGCTGTTTTCGTTTTGGAGATATTAGTAATGTTTACATGCCAGATGATGTCACCTCCCCAACACACACACACACACACACACACACACGGTGGACACCTGAAACCAGGAACAATTTTTATGACTCTTTTTGTGCCACTTGTACCGTTCGCAGTCCATTCTGTCTCTCCTGCTGTCTGAGATGTTCATTATTATTCTAGTTACCAGTTTGCTGGTTTTCCCTCTTCCCTCTCACTTCTACTTCCAGGTGCCTTTCAACAAAAGTTGTTAAAGATACATAATACTGGTCTGTTTACCAAGCTCTTGCTGTAAGCTGTAAGTCACCCCCCCAGCAGCGTAAATGCTGTGTCTTTGTTGTATGTTGTGGTCCAAGAAAAATATACATTTAATTTAATTTCACTTAATGCTGTTGCTTCCACTTGGTTCACACTACGTGTGACTAAACCAACACTGTAGAAGTGACATTACGCCCGCGTCTTTAACGGAATTCTCATGTGATTTTCAAAAATGCCCAGATTTACCACAGTTCCTAGAAGCATTCTGTCCAAACTATGCTTACATTCGCAGACATACGCTTGCCGACGGGTGTCAGTTGGAGCTTTAAGCGGCATAAAAACAGCACAAAACTGGCACCCAACAAACTGAGGGATTTTTTTAACTTGTGCTGTTTGTAGAGGACACGTCTTCACCAGTTGAATAATAATCATTCATATCTCCAAAATGTAAAAAGACAGAAAGGTGGGGTCATGACATCATGGCTTTAAAAAAATTGCTTATATCTTAAGAGAAAAACAACACAAATTCGGACTTTTGTGCTGCAAAACAGCACAAACATCAATACAAAACATCAGGTTTTTGGTTTTTTCCATTTGTAGGGGGGCAGCTTCCCTTCTCCTTCGGCAACTAAGACAGTTAAACGGAGGAACGTACCGTAGTTAAGAACAGTGAAGGTTTAAAGACTTCTGTTCTTACCTCAGGAGGAACCTGAAAAGCAAACAGAAGGACATTAAGCAGTTAGGCAGAAACTCCTCCCTGTTTGGAGGTACAACCCATATAGAATCCTACCGCACCTGGTAAATGACGAGGCCGATGGTGTTGAGTTCATTTCCGAACCTCTTGTCCTTCCTCATGTACTTCTGTATGAGGCCGACCAGGAGGGTGCATCCATTTTCCTCGTCCAAGGGGTTGTCGTCCACATCCTCCAGCTTGATAGCGTACTGAGGGTTGGAGCAGAAGGTGGCTGTGGAAAGGGTGAAACATTATCATATCCTCTCCTCTCACAATGCTGGATTTTAACTCCACTCTGTAAATTAGAAGGAATAATTCATTTTGTTTATAGAAATGGCCAGTAACTGCTAATGGGCAGGTAGCACTAATGCCTTACAGTTGGGCTGTGGGACAGAATTGTGTTTGAATTTGGTTCAGTCTGTGTGGCGTTTGCATGATCTCCTCATGTTCACATAGGTTTCCTCACGGTGCTCTGGTTTCCTCCTGTAGTCCAAGGACATGTTATCGGGTGATCTGGTGACTCTAAATTGTCCTCTGTGTGTATGAACGTGAATGAGTGTCTGACTGACGTCCTGGATGGATGGATGGATGAACAGATGGATGGGTGGATGACTGCTGAAAGTCAAAAATATATAGATTATCGGGCACTTTGAAATGCAAGCCAGTAAGAGGAGAATGTGTACCTGGGTAATTCAGGCAGCCTCCAGCAGTTGAGCCCATCCTCCACTGCCCGCTAAACTGGTAGTTGTTCCACTGGCCCACCTCGTTGCTGGTAAGCGTATCTGGGGTCAGGTTACAGATTTCCAGGGTGGAGAACTGCTTAATAAAGTCAGGGAAGGCCATCCTGGAAGAAAAAGTCAATGTCCTTAGCTAGACTAGTTTGAGACTCCTTGAAGGATGTACAGTCGGCGCCTATAGCCAGCAAGGTCTTGTTGGAGATGTAGGATGGAATAGTTACTTTAAAGCTGGTGGTGTGTTTTGTCTGGGTGAGAGAAATATATCTTCACCACAAGAAACATTGACTTTCTTTTGGCAAGATATTTTTTTGAGGTTTTCTTTGTTTGCTAGTGTCACATTTGCATTGGATGGATGGATAAAAATCTTATTGTCATATTAACACATATATTAACACATATTAACACACACTATATAAATTGGTTCTTCTAGAGAACTACCCAGACACCATATGTTTCTCTCAGATACCTTCAAAACGAATATTTGGACAGAGACCCACCAGAATTCTCCATCTTCAACAACCTTCACCAGCTTGGCTTTGTCTTCTGGGTTGATTTGGCTCCATTCGCTGGAACTGCACAGGAAGAGAATCTGCTTGAACTTTAGCTCCTGTGGATATTCAACAATCAACATTTGGGGAAGGCAGCATCTGTGGACTCACGCGTCACTCCAGGGCCCGGTCCACTCCACCTCACCCCACGGGTTCCTCAATCGCACCAATTCAACTTTGCTGCCTTGGTAAGGCACCTAAAAAGCAGACAATGATCTTACGATGATGTCGTCTTAATGCAAGATTACTGCTAATATGTGGGGTGAAATTCTATGCGGGGAGATTTCTCGCCACCTTTTTTGTACTCCATCTCCGAAGATGCTTTGTTGCAGTGACAGACACGATTTGAAACGTGAATGAAATCCTACCTCTTCAGCACCGGTAAGAGAGTATGCATGTCCTTTCACCAGCTTCAAGGAGGTGACTGCCTCTACATCGTAGGCACTGGTGATCTGTAAACATCACTGACAATTTCAAGACCAATAACAAGTATCTGAGGTAACGTTTGAATGGCGTTGGAGCTACCTAATGGGAATATGTACCTGCATTATTCAGCATTGGTTCAACTCTTTCATTTCTATTTCTCTCCAGCCATAGATGAGGGAATTGCCACAACTGTAGTGCATCTCTGAAGCTCTAAAGGTCTTTATGTTAAAAATGAACGATTTTGATTTTCACTTACATCGATAGAGCAGCCTAAGAGTGACCCCAGCCTCAGGGCCTTCTTGATGATTTTGAAAAGGTTTGGGTTGGCCTCATTCAGCTCGTATCTTTCGGCAACGCCACCAGTAAAATCCTCAAAACCTTCAATGGTGCATCCACCAGCTAGAGCTTCGTAGCAACCATTTAACCTGTGGTGGAGAGAAGAAAGCGAGTGGCATTGGGGTTCTAGGATTAGCTTGACCAAATGCAAATGCACTGGACGACCACTAACTTGGCGTAGGCCTTCTCCAGCAGGGCACTCCAGAACTCAGAGCCCTCACTCGAGTGAACAAACAGCAGGTGTCCATCCCTGGTGGGAAGCTTGTCATCGATCACTACGTCCACCCAGTCTCCGAACTGCCAGAACTGGGGGGTGAGGCATCAAGAAGTTGTTACACAGTTAGGTTTTTCTGCTGCAGAATGAGTGTGATGTGGAAGATGTGCACTTCAGTTAGACAGTAAGTGATATAAGTTTATATAAAACGGTATACAATGGCGTACAGTTGTATCATTTTCAGTTTCAGATTTGCAGATCTTAATTATTTAAGTGAGAAAAAGATGCTGTGATAAGTATACAGACAAAATTTTTAAAAAAATTAAACTGATGATAAAAATTATATTATATCTATGTCAGGGACACAATAAAACACAATGAACCCTTGAAAGTCCAAAAGAATCTAAAACCCAAACAGCAGAAGTTCAGGTGACATGACAGAATCTTTCACCATCTTTCAAGAAACACCCAATACTAACCTGGAAGTGAAAGATCCCTGCGTAGTCCTCCTCGAAGCCCTGCCCCGGGGGGACCACGCGGGCCAAGATTTGCTCATCCAAGGTCAGGGAAGCGATGGCAGCCAGAAGCCAGCAGTCACCTGTAGAGGGAGATACAGACACCCTAAGATGGCCAACAGCTTAGTTCCCTTGCCCTCTAAGGACAAGTTTTATTATCTGGAAAACAAACCATTTTCATTCTGCAACCATGTAAAGGGTTAGAGAATACACTGATCCACAACAGCTAGAGCAGGTTATATCACTGAAAAATAAAACAATTATTTGACTGTAGCATCAACTATGTGACCTACAGGTAGCACTTTTTTTTAAATCAAAAGTGCTATCAAATTCATACAAGCAGGAGTCAGGGGTTTGTTTCAGCAGCCAGCCAACAAAGGAAATAAACAAGGGAGGAAAAATAGGACATTGGTTCAGGAAACAAAGGCAGTGGCTGCTTCACATCTGTCTCACTATTGTACCAACAACCTCCTTCCTATTAGAATTGCAAAACACAAGCAGTCAGTGGTTGGTTGAGAAACTTTTGCTGAGGGAAAACAAAACCCTGTTCAAACTGCTGATTTAAATAGGAGAGATACCTGCAAGGAGCCTGTTGCTGAACAACACACCTGGAGAGGAACCACTCATAGCTATTAGCTCAGGTTACCCAATATTTCATATAGCTTCTTTTTATTAATATATATATATATTGTGTGTGTGTGTGTGTGTGTGTGTGTATACACTCAGCTGATTCCCCCGACCACAGGCTGACTATTTTGTTTAGACTGTGGGGCCTCACCTGACAGCCCCACCTCTTTCTGCCACAGGAGGCCTTCTTGGCACAGAAGGTCCCCATGCAAACATCAGGATAAATAAAGAGGATAAAAGCAGCGACTGGGTGACCTGTGACCCAAAGCATTTGTGAACACACTGAACCCGAGATTTAAAACTGAGGAATAAAATAGAATAAAATACAAAGTTAGAGCAGTAACTCTGGATAGAGGTGTCTCATAGAAAGAGAGATATTAGAAATTTGGTGATAATAGCAGAATGTAAATGTGGTTGAAATCACAGCTGTTTCGGGGGGGGGGGGGGGGGCACCCCAGCTACTGAATACATTTCATTTTTGATCGTTTTTATCAATAAATGAAAGAAAAGGTATAAGATTTTGTGTGTTGTTTGTCTTACTGGGTTCTCTTTATTTTTGTCACTTAGATGAAGATCTGATCACAGTTTAGTTCNATCAATAAATGAAAGAAAAGGTATAAGATTTTGTGTGTTGTTTGTCTTACTGGGTTCTCTTTATTTTTGTCACTTAGATGAAGATCTGATCACAGTTTAGTTCAAATTTATGCAGAAATCCAGACAACTCTAAAGGGCTCCCAAACTTTCTGGCACCACTGCAAAGTATTAGAATGTTAGAATAAAGTACTGCCTAAAGTAAAAAAATAATGTCACTTTTTCTGTATCTTTTTTGGACCATACAAATCTCCTTAGCAACAGACAAAAGGTGTATTAGGTTTCCAGAACCTCAGTGAGCTGCTACCTCCTCTGCTAGTGGAGAGACGTGAGATAGGATGTGAACCCGGCAGCTCTTTATGCCCATGTCTGCAATAAGGAGAAGGACGAGGAGCGACTGCACACACACACACACACACACACGCACGCACACACGCACGCACACACGCACGCGCTGTGATGCAGCTCAGATGTTCTTTTCTCTTTACTTAGATTCATTTATCATCTAATTTTTTACATTATTATTTTCTTTATATGTTGATCTATGGGCCCCCTGTTGCTGCCCTTGTTTCCTGCACATCGTTCTTGTTCTTTTTTGCTTAGGCTATGCAAATGTGCAGATTTCAGATAAAATTAAAATGAACCGACAAGCGAGCTCTTATTTTCAGTGTGTCTGAACACATTTGGTCAGCGGTGATGTCTGTAATGTGTACAGTTGTTCTGCACCTGGTTCAGTTTTAGGTTGTGTGGTTTAGAGTTTAAGGTTAAATGAAATCTGGTGACCCGAAACTGGCTATTTGCTCAGCCCCACCTCCCACCAAAGGTGAGCTGGAGAATCATGGGAAAAGCACACTGTGTCTGGGTAGTAATTTGAATGGGGAAACAGCAGAACTACAAGACAAAGCTGGAAGCTCTTTCTCACTCTCCCTTCACTGGACCTGGACCTGCACATCGCCAGCCAGCTCACCCCCCCCCCCAAACCTTTACCCCTTTCTGGCGTACGTACCCAGCTCTCCTTGGCAGATATCTGTTCTCGTGGCACCGTTGTCAATGAAATATGGTTTTGAGCACAGCTCCTGCAAACATCAAACCAGGGAGGTCAGAAGCACCTAAATTAAGGAGAAAAATGAAAGCTATACAATGTGGAACTGGTTTCAATGCAGCAAAGAGCTACCAAGTGTACCAGGAGTTATTTATATATTTAGCTAATGTCTCCAAAGTGCCCTACAATGTTGAGTCAGTTACAATTTTTTACCCATTTATGCAGAATAAATGTGTTTCCTGGTGCCGTGTTGAACAGAAACGCTGAGATAAAAATGTACATGAGGGTGGGCAATAAAATGACACTTTGTCTTAAGAACATGCAGGAAGCGGTCTGGGATTCTCCGATCTCCTGCGTTTACGGACCACCCTGTTCTCCGGTTGTACGGATGTGTTGCTATCATTCAACCTAAAGCGCTGGTTGAAACTTCCCACAGGAGCAGAAAATGGAGAAAACCTCGATGCTGAAGTGATCCGGATGACAGTTCCCATCTCCGCTGGGTAATGAGGACATACAGCAGTAGCTACAACTGTTCTTTACCTTTGCTTTGAGCAATTTTGGAAAAAAATCATTTCACACATTAAATAAACACATTGGTAGCTTGAATAAAGTTAAAGCCCCCAAGGCACAATGTTCAGAGATTTAAGTGAGATACAGGAGCAGGGAGCATGAAGGTCCTCTGTGTGATTCACAGAACAGGTAAAACCAGGTGGGGCCTGAAGCCGAGGCAGCTTTTCTGTACGAAAAGATGAAAAGGGCAATAGTGTGTCGACTGAGGTTGAATGTTAATGAACAGGGGTGCGGCATAGGAGAAAAAATTTTGCCTGGCATCTACTGACAAAGACTTGTTTGCCTTGTTTGTCCAGCTTCCAGGTAACAACCTGCTACCTCCAGCAAAGATTCCTGGAACAGGTACTCTATTCTTTCGCTTAGGCAGACATTGTCCTCGGGACAAGAATTTCACCTGTCCAAACACTGCATCTCGTCTAATTCAGCAGAATTCCGTGTTTGGTCTTAGGGTGTGATCATTTTCACCAAAGACTGGTGAACAACCAAAAATACCACCTAACACAACACGCTGAATTAAATCTGACAATTTCCCTCTTGAAAATTACCCAAGTCGCGTCTCACACTTTTGCTCATCATTCTTAGCCTTGGCCTCAAGCAGTGTGAATTTAGGGGACAAAAAGGGACCAAATATGGTTACACTACTCAAAAAGAAATGTAAAAATTACAACTTTGTTCTCTGAATGAGGAAAATTGCAAAACACACAGGAGTCTTCTTTGTAGCCGAGGAAGAAGTGATGAGTCATTTGTCATGAGATAGTTCACACAAGAGCATTACTGTCACTACACCCCAGACTTTGGTTGTTATCACACTATTGTATAGAAGCCAGAGAGAAGTTTTAGCTGACTATCTGATTCAGAGTGTTAACTAGTTGCCTGAGATATCAACCGAAAGTCTGGGTTACAGCGAAAGACGGACAGAGCTCCAGTTAAAGCTCATGGGAAAGAAAATGGGCTGAACTGTGAAATTTAGGTATTGTTAAAGACTAATGTAACTGAATATATCTTTCAGGGGTGCAAAAAAAGCCGTTGGACTCAAAAGCAGAAATTGAACGTCCCAAGGGGATCACTTCCCGTTTAGCCAACCTAGCAACCCAAACCATACTGATACTACCCTGCAAGACCAGGGCACTTTTGAAACACAACATGATGACCATGTGACAGACTGGCCCCCTTACCTTAGGTCTTTTCCAGACCACACCACGAGTCTTGGGGGACAGCGGCCCCAGCTCATTGAACCCCAAGGACCTGCTCCCAGCAGGAAAGGCGCTATCTTCAAACAGACAGCCATTCTGCAGACATTGAGCTTTCAGGGCGCTGTAGTCTTGGTTGCAGAAGTTGATCGGGTTCTCAATGGAGCCAACACCTTCACTCTGCTTGTTCAGGTGGGCCAGCTTGCCTGCGACAGATGTCATCCTGCTGGGTGCGAGTCTGACGGAGCTGGTGGTGATGTCAGTCTGCTGTAATCTTGAGGTGAAACAGCTTCTGTTCTCTCACTTGCTGCCCCTTTTAATACTGGCAATTGTGACCTGAAGCTTCACAGAGTGGGCGGAGCTAAGGGAGGACAGGTGAAGCAGAACAATAAAAGCAGCTCTGAGGCTCCCATCCATAGACACCCTAGCCACACCCAGCTGCAACCTGAGCCACTTACCTGTTATCAGGAGACCACAGCGTTAAACATGACAGTGACCTTCAGAGCACCAGCAGGTTCTTTTCAAGCCTTTGTCTACATGAAACTACTTCTTACCCCGTTTCACGTCACAATGCCAGGACAAATTCAATGGAGAGTTTTGAAGAAGCAGTAAGACAGAACTGAAAAATGCGATCACCAGACCGTCTCTGTGGTCTGCACGGATGACGGCAACAGACCAACTGTGACTTTGGTTCCACAGAAGGTGTAGTTCAGAGTGTTGCAACATTTGCTATTGCTTAAGTTAAAGATGTTGAGATGCTCATTCTCTCACAAAGAGGTGGTATTGATGTGGTATTCCTCAGACAGCGTGTTTCTCAGTAATGGGACCACTCAAAAATGCCCTCAAGCTTAGCTGCTCAGCCCTGTCAGACTTCTGCACAGGCGAGAAGTTAAGCCACAGATTGTGCTGATGCAAAGTGCTAATCGCACAGTTATGCTGTATGAAATTTTTTGCAAGAAGATGGCATCAAATGGATGAATGAAGAGCCCTCATGAATCTTCTGTTATTGTCACACCTCAAGTGTTGGTTGTGACAGGTCTCAGGCAGAGGGGTAGGAGACGCTCCATCTGGCTTGCATGCTGGGACAACGATTCTCTGTGTGAGTAGTGGCAACTCCTATGCGTAAACACTTTTGTGGTTGAATCTTAAGGCAGACAGTTGGTCCACATCAGTGACTGCAGTGGTGTTGTGTGAACATCTCTCTGAGAGCTGGAGGCAGAACACAGAACAGTAGCAGTATTATGATGATGAGAGTTACGTCTTAGCAGTTAGCATCTGAGAAAATGACCCTTTGCCTCTGATGTGTCCTGGACACAGTGGTACCCTTTGACTGCCCCTGTCCTTAGGACATTCTCTCTGTTTATTACTGTAGAAATGTGTCTCAGTCAGGATGAAAGAATTGGGTGAGTCCAACTGGGCTATGGGACCTCTGGTCAGTTGACAGGGACCAAGAGCTTCATCTCCTCAGAGAAATTGCAGTCGTGAGCTAGACAACGTGAAAGCCACTGCTGTGCATTTTTTGTCACTTTATGTGCAACACAATACAAAACCTGGACTTTCACAAGAGCGAAAAAGAGCTTCTTGTGTGCTGGTAACCCTTCCTTAACAAGTATGCACTGGGTCAGCCAAACGTATATAAACTAAGTCGATCCAAAGCACAAGAAGTGTAATGAAAATAAAAATACAGCATCAATTCTAGGAAAATGTACGATTGATAGACTGAATTTAATTTTGTACTTTAGCAAATTCCCCAAAGTCTTACAGTGTATTGAAGTGTATTGATAATGTCAAGAGAGATGGCGGGTGTCCTGGGGATTGATGGAGAGCCAGGCAAAAGGACTGAATAACGACAAACAGACACCTCACAAATTTAGCTTGCACGCGTACTGTAGAAACACCTTTAGCTCGATCTGACCTCATTTCTTTCCATAAAGAGCTGTAAATATTTCTATGAAAGATGAGGAAAAAATGAACTATATAATCTATCATGTAGAAAAGCAGTTAAATCTCATGTGAGAGTTGAAAGCTGGGTATTTTAACATTTGTGAGAAATGCTCTCCTGGCCTTAAACTGGTTTACAAGTGCTTCATTTCTTACTAAAATAGCTTTTGAAGGGACCCAGCGGCGATGTGGCGGGAGATGAAAAAGAGACTCACTGTAGAGCATCTCAAGTCGCATCAGGAAGTCTGGGCCAGCACAGTGAGTCACTAAGACCTGAAGCACTGTGCTGCTGGCTTGAAACCCTAGGAAGTCACACCTCAGTAAAGCTCACAGGGTGATGAACTGCACACCTTTAATGCAAAGCTGGTATTAAAACAAACCGACTCCTGCACACGTGCTGCTTACCGTGTGGAGAGCATTTTGGGTAAGAAATTTGCGTCGGAACCCAATTCAGTCACAAAGATTCTCATCTTATTCAACCCACCGTTCACACCGATGTTCACGCTTGACCAGAAACCTAGCAGTTCCCGTTGGTGAAGAATATCTCTCCTTTTTACCTGATTTGGCCAGAGCTTCTCTCATCTCATGGTTTTGGAATTATCCCTGTCGACACTGGAAGACTTCCTGATAGAAGGATTTGTAATGGATATTAGTTCTAACGCACTTAAAATGAGCAAACAGGTTATTATAAGAGGAACTTGGCCAGCTACGTTTGGATCTTCTGCCAGAGACCTTGAAATTCTCTAAGGATCAGCTTAGCTTTTCCATCTTTCTGGATGTATCTAATTATTGCAGGAGAATGTTTCCTCCTTTTACTACATGATATTTACAACTTTAAGACCAAGTGCGCATTTGAGAGCAGGTTCATGTCATTTCAGCTACCCTGAATAATTTACATCAAACTTTCTAAATCACTACTGAAACCGGAGAGAATTGTTTTTATGATATTGACAGTATTCTATTCTGCGAGATCAGAACACTTTCATCCAGTATAGGATGGAGAAGAAGCAGCAACTATGCCCTCCTTTTGCTGCCCACCCAACTGGTACTGGTACTTCTTGGCTCTACAGTCAATAGGAAAGGAAATAGACCCTGAGATACGTGTCCGGCGATATTTTGCTGCTTTTGCCTTCTCAGGTGCATCGCAGTTCATCTGAAAAAGCCTTAAAAGTGGAAGAGGATAGAAAATACAGGTCCACATCTTACAGTAGTTATAGGTAAGAAGTTTGTAAAAAATGCTTAAGGAAAAAGGCTGAAACAGTTTTGTGGAAACCAAAGCAAACAGAAATTCCAAGGAGCAACATGGTTTTGTTGATAAACTAGTTACGACTGGGTTCCCTCAAACATTAAACATCACCTCCATATTGAACAGGCAAAAGTGTGGCAGCTTTGAGTTCAATAAGTTCACATACCTCAGGGGGAACCTAGGAAAACCAAAAATGGGGATTTAAAGTCATCCCCAGAATTTCTGCTGTACTTCTGGGGCATCAGATATCTTCCAGTGCCGTTCACCTGGTATAACAGGTGGTGAAACAGATGCAGTTAAGGCCCTGTCCGCGCTTCCTTTGTTTCCACCTATTTTTCTACATGAGGCCGACCAGTAAAGTTGCAGACCCTTTCTCCATCAAAAGGGTGTCTTCCAGCTTGTGGGAGCATTGAGGATTTGAAGCAGAAGGTGGCTGTGGAGGTGATGACGCATGTTGAGCATCTGCCATTTCCCATTTGTCAATCTGAGTCTGAAATATCCCTCTATCCATCCGCACACACCTCCATACACTACAGGCAGTTTAGAGTGATCGATTAATTTGAAATGCATGTCTGTGGACTGTGGAAACAAACTGGAGCATCTGCAGGAAACCCACAAACTTGACAGAAACCGAGCCAGATTCAAAACCCCACCCGAACAGCCCAGGTGGCAGCGATACCTGCCGAGCCACCGTGCTGCCCGAGACCAAAGTGGTCTTTTTCGGAATGAAGAAGAATCAATCAAGTACAAGACAGCGAACGCTGTTTGACACTGAAAACGGGGCGCATCAGAATAATTCTGACCAACATAAGATGGATGAGAAGGAGAGAACACGAACCTGGGAAATTCAGGCAGCCTCCAGCAGTCGAGCCCGCCTTCCACTGCCTGCTGAACTGGTAGGGGTTCCAGTGGCCCACCTTGTTGCTGGTGTGTGTTTCAACTTTACCCCCTGCAGACTCTCAACATTCAGTCTTTAGGAACAGGGGCATTCATAGGCCCTTCCGTCACTCCAGGATAGAACATGGTGAACATCTACTTATTTTCTTTGTTTAATTAAACAGTCAATTCCTGAAACAGAATGAAACATTAATTCAGTTTTTTTTTTTTTTTTTAGAATCTGAACCAATTTGAACCAAGTACAGGTATTCCTCTCTATCTGAACACGAACTGTTCAAACTCTCAGGATAAGGAATGGCACATTTTTTTACTCAAAATTCACTCTGCATCAAAAACATGCTATAAAAAAAAAAAATCTGCATCGGAAAGAATTTCACAAAATCGTTTGAGTTGTATGTGAATCCAGGTGAGAAGATGCAGTAAAGTGTTAGGAATGTGAAAGCATTGCTTTAAAAAGAGGGGACCGTTGTTGGAAGCGAAAGCAGTTCCAGGGAAGTGTCTGTCTGCTGTTTCGCGTTTGTTCCTCAACTGGATGAATGAGATGCGGTGAAGCAATTACTGGTTTTTCTGAAGTTACCTAACAGAAAGGACACGGTTATAAAGCCATTGACAATAAACACAACACGCTGACTGGATCCCTGCTTTGGTTCATTACTCAGCTTGGGGAAAACTGACCAGGTTAAAAGTGGGAATTACAGCAGGTAGGAAGAGTGCGCTGCAGTCATATCTCAGCTGTTTTATCGAAAGGATCTTGTGTCACGATCTTGTTGTTTAGACACGTTGCGCATTTTTGCTGTTGTCTTGACAGTGGCGATTCTGGGCACTTTCAGGTTGGTCAGAACTCCGAGGAAACGGAAGAAAGGGGGAGAAGCTGTTCCACTGATAATGGTTCCAGTAGTCCATCACTTGACACCATGTCTGGGTTCAGGTTGCAGATCTCCAGGGTTGAGAAATACTTCAAAAAATGCAAGAGATTCCATTCTGAAAGAAAACAGTCAAAGTAAGTGATGATACTTTAAAGATGTTTCCTGGTTCTTCTGGTTGATATGGTTAAATATCCTTTACAGGGAGCATTTCTGCTTTGTCACTGTTTTGTCTGGGTATGTCATCTTGTTATTCAGCTTAAGTAAGAAGCTGTAGTAATTTTACCCTCATGAATGAACTGAGTGGTGTAAAACTAACCTTATACTGTACAGCTCCTTCAGTTTAGAGCAGCATATGGACAGAAGTTCACAAAAATTCTCTATCTACAGCAACATTCAGCAGCCTGGATTTCACTTCTGGGGGGATTTTATTCCATTCCCTGGAGGTGGGAGAAGAACAGTGTCCATATGAAAGTATCATCGTTTATGTTTTCCATAGCAACAGCACCTGTGGATTCTCACCCATCGCTCCAAGCTCCAGTCCACCCCGTCTGGCCCCAGGAATCCCTGAGTCTCACCAACTCAGCGGAGGTTGCTTGGAGGTGGACATGAATTACATTAAAAACGGAATTTGTTTTTTTGTTTTTTTTTTTTTTTTGTACTACTTTTTAAATAGATAGCAAAACAAAACAGGATCATGACAACACCAGGACAGAAACCACCAATTGAGAATGTATAAATACATCACGCCCTCTGCTCCACCTGCTACCCCGCCCGACTCCATAATCGCCGACACCTGCTCCTTGTTTCCCCTAGCAGGATATAAACCTGTGTATCCCCACAAGCCGGTGTGAAGTGTTGTCCATGTTATCACAGAGTGTATGCAGCAGCTCTCCTGTTAGCCTTACCTGTTACTGGCCCTTGCTTGTCTTTGACCACCACTGTAGTCTGACCACCTCTTGTACTTCTCTGACTTCTGGATCTGACCCTTGCCTGTGTAGTGACTACGACCTTGGAACGTCCTTTAACAATAAACCCACATTTGCGCCTGCACCCATCTGCTTCCTACCAACGGCGTCACAATACATACCAATACTTATATATACCACTGTTTTTCTTATACTGTTTTCTTATATACCAATGGATGTTTTGGATATTTTGCCTTTTTGTGTTTGTCTGGAAGACTTTTGTTGCAAAGAAAACTGGTCTGTAAATTTCTTTGTAAGGATTAATAAAGTTATAACCCATCCTTTACCTAAAATGGCACAAAAACCAGAGGTTCATTAGCACTAAAAAGTCCCCAAAACTGACCAACGCTTCCAAAATCCATTACAATTATGATGCAGGCAAAATATGAACTTTACCAGCGGCAGTAAGAACCTGAGTCAACTTATTTCATCAAAAAAACTTCATTTTGGTTCATTTGAGTAAAGTGAGGGCTACACCCCTGTTTTAAATTTTATTTGCCAGACTTGGCATATCTAACATTAAAATTTATATAATTCCATTGGAAAACCATGAAGTTCTTCGCCTTTTTCTCCTGGCCTTGACTGGAAAACATTTTTCCGCAGTAACTTGCAAAGGTCAATTTTATGTGGAGTAATGGAATCACAGCATTAGATATTTACAGAAATTTTTAATAAATTTTCATTCATCCTCATATTGAACAATTTGTTCAAAGCCCTATTGACCAGGAGCAATAGTTGGACCCAAAAGGTCACTTAGGTGATTCATGTCCCCCAGCGATCAAAGCCGCAAGTGCTTCTCTTTCCTGGGAACTGCTAGTCTGACCAAACAGAGGGGTGAAAGGTTCAAAAAAGCATGGAAGCAGAAATGTAAACAGTCATTCTGTACGACAGTAAGAGCTCCGGGAATGTGATATTATCTATAAGGACTGGTTCCATTTTCTATGTACTTTATCAACCAATCCATACAAAACGGGCTAACAGACCTGCATCACCACACATCTGCACCATTTGAAAATCATTCTAAAGGTTGGGGACGTGGGTTAGTATATAAAGAAGTAACTAATCTCACGTTCACTTGTATAAATGGAGCAGCCCGGGAGTGATCCCAGCCCTAGTGCTCTCTGGATTATTTTAAACAGGCATGAGGGGGCCTTGTCCAGCTCGTATCTCTCTGCTAGACCCCCAGTGAAATCCTCTGAACCCTCCCTGATTTGTCCCCCAGCCAGAGCCTCATAGCGGCCATTCATCCTGGAGGAGAAGGCAAAGAACGGACAATAACTCTCACATTCTTCAAGTACATTGATGAGCAGTTGCAAGGAGGTGATAACTGAGGTGTTCCTCAGAAACCTTTAGTTTCGGTTTGGTGGAGACCTACTCACTTTTTCCAGCAGGGTGCTCCACAACTTGGAGCCCTCGCTAGAATGAGCAGCTTCCCATTTTTAGTGTGGAGCCTGAAATCGATCACCACATCTTTCCAATCTCCAAACTGCCAGAACTGGTGGATGGGGTAAGAAAAAGAGCATACAGCCTTAAGACTGAGAATCATCGTCGCAGTTTTCACGGTGAGGGAGGTTGATTCATACCTACATCTGAACCAGCAGCTCAGGAGCAGAAACAAACCACAGTTACCTGCTGTGCAACCGCATCACTCGAGCTTTAGATGTTTAAATAAAATGTCACTACCTTGTAGATATTTAAACTGACCTGAATGAGAGATCTTGATGTGAAAATGAAAGATCCCAGCATGGTTCTCCTGAAAGCTCTGCCCAGGAGGAGCAACTTGGGGCTAAGATCTCCTGGTCCAATGTCAGAGAGGCAATGGCAGCCATCAGCCAGCAGTCACCTGTAGGGGTGATGCAGAGACCCCAGATTATTTCTCAGAACCTGTCTCATATTCTGTATCAGAAAGTGTGATTCACGACCACTTACTTCATGCAAGAACAGGGTCTAATGGCACAATAACTAGAACATTTTATGACCCCTGGACACATGCAGCAATGTGGTCTAATGGCAGAATCACCTTAAAAAATAAAATTATATTATATAGCATATTCCGTGTCCTACACTTGATGTCCCCGGCATTGAGCGACACTGTGACGTACATTACGTGAGTTGCTAAAGAAAAATAGAATAAACAAAAGTCAGAACAAAATTTAAATTCATCATAGTTTTATATGATGTGTTTAACAGCACTGTGAGTAAATTGAGAGGTTAAACTCTATTATTAAGGTTTTATCATGGCTGGACTTAGGAACAATTCCAGGTATAAACAGATTTCCGGGCCCAGTTATGTTTGTAAGATAAGATATAAGAGTATCTATATTTTTTTTATTCATTCTCAAAACTTACCCAGGCGACCCTGGCAGAAATCTGTTCTCGTGGCTCCGCCGGCAATGAACCATGGTTCCTTACACAGCTCCTGCAGAGATCCCTCGCCAGACGGAAGTGAATTGGCCCATAATGCATCATGCTGGAAATCTAAGAGACTGAAAAATGCCAAATCCTTTTTTCTCCTTAACACGGACTAAGTAAAGCTGCCGCCTCATGCATCTCCAGCCAGCATGGCACAGGGCTGCGTGTTAGTTTAAAAATGCTAAATTTTGGGCAGAACCTCCGATGTTTGATCCGGCTGTGCCATTATATTAGTTTCTCCCTTAGTTTCCTCCCTTCTTTGAGCCTTTAATCAAACTTGGTGCAAAAGACCCTCGATACCCAGATCCACCCGAAGCACTACGTTCACGAACCAAACCATAGATAAATTTGATTTCAATGATAGCCTCAACAAGGCAGGAACGTGTCTCTCTGTTGGGTTCCTGAGGCGAAACAGCTCTCTGGTGGCTCCGTAACTCTTTTAAGGCTGGAACCAGTGCTTTCCAGAAGTTCACTCTGGGAGAAGCTGCAAGAAGAAAGGTGTAGGATACCAGTACGATCCAAAGTTCATTTACATTGTGGACCTGCATCTGAAGCTGAGCGAACTTCACAAGGGCAACAGACATCATCATTATGAGACAGCAGCTGTGAACCTGCAGTGATTCAAATTTTGTTGTTTGTTTGTTTCTTACCTTATTTCTTTAGACCATTTCAGCAGTGGACCTCCAACTGCTGTTTAAAATGCAATGATAGGAAAAAACCAGTGGAAGAAGAAGCACACTTGAAGAATATTCCACTGGCAAGAGGATGAGCCTATTTTTCCTTTTGCTGCTATGCGTTTGCAGGTGCTGATAAAATGTGCATCAATTTTCTGAGAAAGAACAGCTAAGGAGACTTTTATGAGGCCTGCATGCCAAAACCCTCCTCTTTGTACATAGAATTATAACAATATTTTACATATATTTTAGCACACTTCCCAAGTGTGACTTAATACATCAGTGAAAAGAACATTTTAGCACTGTTAGTAACAGCTGCATCTGCTTAGTCCTCAGAAGCTGAGCATCACCTCAGCGGAGGGTATTGGGTCTGGGAAACAAAAGCCATAAACGCATTTTTAAAAATCCTTTCTTTCCTTTTTTCCCCACAAATGACACCAGTTTCCTCGAATCCATGCTAAAGATGCTCCAACTCCAAGTGCGACGTGCGCCCGCCAAAGATGCGGCCAGAACGGACACGGGTTTGCATGCAAAGAAGGCGTTCGAGGAGAGACACGTCTCTCTTGGTACGAACAGGCGAGCACTTTACATCCTTATCTGAGCAAATTCGATTTTTTACTTGGAAATTACCCCACTTGGCGACTGAGAGGAAGGGCCTGTGTGTGTTTTTTGCGTTCTTTAACGCAGAGAACAAAAATACCACATTTTCACAGACCTATACAGAACAATCAGTTCGACATGATATCGCACCCTTCACTACGTCACATACACACAGGGCCCTCAGTCACAGAGAAAAACTATTAATTCATCTCTAGAGACCTAGTAAGGAAAGTATAAACGTAACAAGTGTTTATTTAACCCTCGTGCTTACTATATGTGCTCTTTCATTCCAGTCCTTCATAACACCACCTGGCTCAGTTTAGCAATCTTCATCTCAAAAATCTGCAAATTATGTATGTAAAGTAACGCTTATTCATACGTAACAAGTACAAGTTTGGCACAGTATTTTGGGGGCTTTGCAGTGATGAGGTGACTGCAAAGCGGTGAAATCTGGAAGGTCCTCAGATGTGGACATGCCATTCGACGTGATTCCATCCCTTAAGGTGCTTGATGGAATATTGTGAATAAGGGCTGGTCTTTCTGGGCGAGTTGCCACACCTGCTAATTCGACGAGTTAACAGTTTAGCTGTTGACTTTCTTGGTTGGAATGAACAAGTGCAGGACATGTGTTCAAGAAGCCCAGGACCGAGGACAAGGACCGTGGCTTATCTGCTCTGCGAGGCTGGCAGGGATACCTTCCGTGTTTGTTTCTTGTCGTTGCTTGTTGCACCTCCGTTTGGGGGGCGATCTGCAGTATCGTTGTTACGACAGTCCCCTTATAATCTGAAGATTACTGCGGATTACAGTATAACTACCCTGTAAGACCCGTAAGACCCCTAAGCCAGTCAATTGCACTTAATTCCTTCAGGTGCAATACCGTGTTGTATGAACGGATAGTTGCAATGCAGGTTGCTTTTGATGAAGGAGTCGCTGAAGAAATAAAAACATTTGTGCGAGTCTTTGGTCAGCAAAGGCCCTTACTGATAAACTTGTTGAGTCAAGTTGCGGATCACCTGGATGGCTCAGACAGCGTATTTCTGCATAACCCACTGCAAGTCTTCCTGCTCTCAACGTCACAGCTTCGACACAGAAAACGTGATTCCCATTGAGAAATGCGACCCACGACGGTTCCGTGTAGTTTTTGCACATTCTTTGACCAAGAATATCAAGCAGTGTCTAAAGAAAAACTAGAAAAATTAGAAAAATTGCCAGGATATGGAGCCCACCGCCTTTTGAAGCGTGTTGTGATATCCCTGCGTAAATTAATACTTGAAGAGCAGTAAAAACGTGGAGGACTCATTCTCTTTCACATTCAGGAACATCTGTGGTGCCTGCAGAAGGACACTTCTCTCCAGAAAACAAGGCCACCGTTTTACTGTTCTGGCAAAGAGCTGTCATTATGTGATGGCCACAATGGATCTTTTATGGAAACATTACAGCGGGTTCCTCGCAAACAATGAATTCCACATGTTCCATGGTGGAGCTGTGAAGCTACAAACAATCACTGGGACTCACTGCAATGTTTAGATTCAGTTTCTGTTAAACCACGAACCTCAAGGCTTCCAACAAACTGCGTGTCATTTTTGGGTAATGGATCGTTTTCCAGGTGGCGAACCGATAATTATGACCGAAATCGACTTGTTTTATTAGAAGCGACAAAGGTGAGGGTCTCCGACATATTAACAGACATGCCAACAAGTGAGAGGTTTAAATCATTTCAACCTGAAGGTGAGTTGTGAAACAGTGTGCTACTTCAACGTCAGACACAAAATAGAAACTATACCTGCACAAGACATGTCCAAAACCACAAGATTGGATTTCTTTTAAATAACCACAAATGGCCTTGCCTCATATTTATTATTAGAAAAGCAGGTGGTGTAAAGGTTACAGAGCAGAAGGTATAAGGCTTCTGCTGTAGTGTCTTGGATCAAGGTACTTACAGTTAGTACAGTGAAAAAAATTGTACAGTAAAAAAATCCCTGGCTGTATACTTGCATACAGGTTTATAGCTGCCTAGTGTACAATCCTAAAGTTATAAATCACCTTAGACAAAGGCATCAGCTAAATAATTCTACTTACTAATAGCTAATGGATCTTAAACCTGAAATAACCTGAAAGTTACAATTCCTTTTAACTCCTGTTTGCTATTACGATGATATTTTATTTCTAGACAAGCGTGCAATAAATTCAGACGTGCTGGCTGTGTTTTCAGCGACTCTGGACACCGTCCTGGTGGAGTGGAGTCACTGTCTGTTTGCGGGATTAATAACCGTTAATAAATGAACTGCACCTTTAGCGACATCTACTGGGGAGAAGTAGTATTGACATTGTTCGCTGGACTAAAGTCATAACCTGTGGATGAAATTAAAATCAGTTTTAACAGCGACAAAACTGAAGTGCTGGAATAAATTTCGCATAATTTAAAGCATTTAAAATATTTTATGTAACACTCTTTTACAATCTCGCACGTATGTTGCATAAATGTGGTTCATTGGTACGTTGAAATACCGTTTACAAGAAAATGTTTGATATTAGTCTCTCTTCCTGTAAACACCCATGCCATACACATAGTTATGAATTTACATATGCTGACTGTGTCATTGATGTGTTAAAGAGATGGAACTTCCCACAAAACTGTGTGCCGGCAAAGATTTTCAGTCAGTTATTTAGACTGGAGGTTAAATGTGGCCAGATTCACCGCGACAGATTTATCCCTTTTAAAGCCCATTGTGATAAATCCATGGGAAAAGTCCTTTTAAATCATTACACAAGCCCTGGATCATCAGTTCTACTTGCTTAACTTCAATACAGGAGAACAAATCCTGTATGAAAAACTGTGTAAAGAAAAATACTGCATCTGTGTTGTAAGGGCCACCTTGACATGTTACAAAGCCTGTTTTATAAATTCCCTTCTCCGTATTATACGTAGCACATTTTTCAGAGCATTTTTGCAAGTGACTTAAGTAGCTGCTACAGGAGTGTAGTCAGTAGAACACCGGGGATACTGAAGAAGTCATGTTGAGAGCCGAGCCCAGGGCCATTCCTTATTGCTGCAAAGCTAATATGTACAATAAATATGCAAATATGCAAAGTGTGTACTTAAGGTAAGTACATCCCAGAATGAGGGATGAAAACATGTTTGTGTTTTCAGTTTGTTGAATTGCATGCCTTTATCTATAGATATTTTTCACTATTCATTAATATATTGTTTAGAGAAAGGCTTTGATTATTGTTTTTCTAATTAAAACCCAATAGAATTTCTAATAGTTTCTTTGTTTTAAGGTGTCATTATTTTTTATGCTGGTGTGAATACTTTGTTCTTTTATTCAGCCCTTTTAAAGATGCTCCACTGTTTTTTTTTTTTTAAATGAACAGAAAGAACAAATCTTGAACAGCAAGATTAACCACACATACCTGGACGGACACAAGCAGGAGGAAGTATACAAAAAAAATAAAAGCTGAAAAGAAAAAAAGGACATATCCATTTAACCAACTGAGTAAAGAAGCCAAATACAAAACAGTAACAATGGCCTTGTATACTGCACAACATTTTTCCATAATCTACAACAGGTCCCTGTTTTATTGGTTTTTTTAGGAGACTGAACAGTTTTAATGTACTGTTCAGATTCCTTAAAGAAAACTGGTTTTCATAAGAGGTTTTTTGATTGTAAATTTAGATCTATGAATGTGATATTTAGCTAGCATAACTATTCAACAATCCAAACAGCTCATACTCATTTAACAAAGTAAAATCTCCGCACAGGTTTCCAGGAACAAACTTGTGAATATTTTATGCCAGAAAAGGTGGGATACAGTCTCTGGGTACGCCATACAAAAAGAACAACGTACATCCACAGCTTTCATGATTCTACTAATATAACGCACATTTTATGCAAGATTTTAAAAGAAATTGCCTTTGCCTTGTTTGTTAACAGAAATTTGGGAGGTAGCAGGGAAACTTTCTCCCAGAGAATGGTGTCCACAAGGGCTCCAATAGCCAGGAACATGATTCTGAAACAGGGCAGGAACTGTTATTGTTCCTCCAGGAGCGAGAAACAGATCTTCCTACAGGGAGTGTCGGCCGGATTGGCCATGGAGACATAGGCAGGGTAAAAAATACCTTTAAGCAAAGTCACACAACCATCAGGTTTAACAGAATTGAAACATGATACAAAGCCACCACAACTCATAAGTTTACCCTGAGAGTCCAGCAGCTAAATGATATTCCTGTCAAACCAATGTTTAAGAGCAATACTCATAAGAATCTTGCAATTATTCCAAAATATAAAAACCACGTGGAGAAAAGGCGCGCTGGAAGATCAGCTTCACCTCCAGTGTGAAAAGCTGAGAGTGAAGCAGGTAAGTTAATAATAGAAACGAGTCCAGCAACACACATTTTGGAATAAAGTTCCAAATAGGGCTCTCATTTTTCAAAAAACTGTGTCGATGAATTTTAAAAGTCGAATCCAGCGTGGAGAAGTCCAGGAGATCAAGGCCACCGTGGACATAGAAGTTCTTCACAAACCTTCTAGTATAACGCGCAGTTCGCTGGTTGTGACAAAGTAGAACCTCGCAGATTTACTGCTAAGGGACCTTCTCGTATTTTTCAAAGGAGCAGAGTTATCTAGAGTTTTATTATTAATTTTGAAAGTATAAAGCCCCGGGGGGGGGGGGGGTGGCTCCCACATCACCNTCTCGTATTTTTCAAAGGAGCAGAGTTATCTAGAGTTTTATTATTAATTTTGAAAGTATAAAGCCCCGGGGGGGGGGGGGGGTCGCTACCACATTTGTGTTGTTTTGAGGGTCGTGTTGAGTCGCAGTCCCGGGTGTTTTCTCGTCAATGCCGTGCGTTGCACGATCTTGTCACGTCAGAAGTACTTGTTTTACGAGAGCGCGCGCATTTTCCGCACATTTGACTTAAGCGGCGACCTCGAGTTTTTTTTTTTTTTTTTTTTTAAATTTTTTAATATAAAAATGTTAGTTTACTGCTGGAAAAAATGAATCGCGTCGCTCGCACAGCCCCGCCGTGACTCCTCAGACTGACGGCCCCCGCGCGCGCTTCCCCGCCAAACACCGCACAACGGTATCTAACTGTGAGCCCGTGGTTTTCTATATATTTTTTTTAAATGTATTTTTACTACTAATTACAATATATGTTCCAGGAACATGTTTACTTTCATTTCTCCTGTTACTTCCGTAAACGCAACTTTAAAACACCGTTTCCTGTAAGGTTTCCATGGTGAACTGGTTAAAATTTTGGCGTTACGCGGCGCAGCTCCGCTGTAGGGGAGGGGCGTGATTCTTTTTTTGTTATTTTGGTTTAATACCGAGAAATTGACGCTAACAAATATGTCTGATGTGTGCGTGTCTTTTACGAACATAGCAACTGAGTTGTGCGCAGCTCATTTTATGAACAGACTAGTTACAGCAATGCGTGAAGGTTATAAACGTGCGCATCACGAACGCATAACACCCGAATTCTGCCAGATTTGTTCATTTATAGATGTATAATAACTGACCGCTGTGAAGTGTTTAGATGCGCCAGTACGAACTCTGTAAAGTGCGTTGTTCTGCACACGGCGACTGAGCTGCGTGTAAAGTGTTGCGGTTTTGTTTTCGTGGAAATTCGGGAAGCTCGGCTGCGGGTAAAGTGTTGAGATGCGAAGTGCTAACATAGTAACTGAGTGCGGTGTACATTTTGTTGTTTTTTGGGGTGTTCAGTAAGAGCTGTGCGCAGAGTTTATATGAAGTGTTCAAACTCTTTCTGGGCAGAAACCAGACCACGCCTAAAGTCATGGGGCGGAGAAAGAATGTGAGTTTTGGTGGAGGAGGAGGAGAGGCAGGAGAAGAGACGGGGTTCCTTGGCTGGGTGCTGGACGCAGCGGGACGTGCTGTGGATCATCATGTCTGGGGTAGCTTCGACTCTGGCCAAGCAGAGGGCCTTGGCCGCCGGCTTTGGCACCAACACCAATGCCACCCGCTACCTGAACCAGGACTTCGAGGCGCTGCGGGATCAGTGTATTAGCAAAGGGACGCTGTTCTGCGACCCGACTTTCCCAGCAGCATCGCAGTCCCTGGGCTTCAGGGAATTGGGACCGGGCTCCTCCAAGATCCGGGGGGTGGAATGGAAGAGACCCGGGGTGAGTTTTCTTATCACCCATCTTCCGCCACATCCTTTTCCTGTTATCGGGGAGCGAGTTCTTCCCGGACATTTTACTGTGCGACGAGCAGAGTGAAAACCCCGGGCGTGTCAGGGGGCGCAAAGTTCTCAAACGTTCAGCTTGTTGGGGAGAAGAAGGTGGAAAAATACGCAAAATCGACGTCTTGCGGTCGGCGGGCGCGAGCAGCATCGGAATGGGCGTGGCCGATGACGCACAAAAGTTAGTTTGATTCTGCGTTTAGTTTGTGCCTTTCGATCTAGGAGTTTTTTCCCCGCTTTATTCCTGTTAAGATGCAGGTTGTATGATGGGGAAACGAAAATGTCCTCATGCGAAATGCGCGCCGACTGCGTGCGACTAATGGCCAAAACACGCACTTTCCGGAACTGAGTTTCGTGGGGACAATGTGCGTGAATTTCCACTGTTGAGTCGGCCGTGTGGGAATTGAAAAACAGGAAGACCAAACCTCATTTTAATATCTCAATTTACATAACTTTTTGCGTGGGGTCACACCCTGCCGCTAGAGGTCGCCGCCCGTCACCTGGGTAGGTGTAGGTAAGGAACCGGTTTCAGAAAGCAAATGTTTGTATGGTAAATATTACCGTCAGAACCATAATGACAGGCATTTATAAAAACTTTTTGCATTTCTGAAAATGCAAATTAATTTTAAATATATTTAAAAAGACGTGTCTTGCAAAAGTGCGTTTCAGGTCTTATTGAACACTTAAAGTTGGTCCAACGTAGTACACAATGCAGTAAAAACCACCTCGAACTGCATACCAGGTGATGGGAGTACATGGGAAGAGTCGTTTTTGTGGCATGTTTTAAATATTTATATAAAAGCCTTCCTAACATAACCAGCACGCGTTTTAGTTAAAATGTAATAAGAATGTTTTAAAGGAATTTTTCTGTTTGTTTGTTTAGGAATTAACCTCAGATCCCAAGTTCATTACTGGAGGAGCCACCAGGACAGATATCTGCCAAGGAGCTCTGGGTAAGCTGGTATCGATACAGAAACTGCTGGGGATGGTCTGTGGGCCCTTCTGTGTGGTGCTTTGCCGTGACGACTCGAAAGTACGGTAGAAATCTTTGTCCTGCCATCAGTGCGCAGTGTTGTTTTTGAACGTCCAAATTCATTACATTTTGCTGCCGTGAATGAGCCCTGGATAATGGCCCTCACTTCGGTACTAAAATAAAATCCCCTTTCCAACAAACACAAAATAGTCAGTGCTGCCCTCAAACAGCATAGTGACATAAAGAACAAATTACACAAGTGTTGTAACTATCTGAAACGGAACATCTAACAGGGAAAATTTAGAATGTGCTAACAGCTTATTGGTAATGTCAGACATACATTTATCTCTGAAAATGTAAACTAATGTGATTTGTCAACAAAACAGAGCTGGTGTGGTTTTAAGGATGCGGCAATTGTTAATATTTTTACTATTAGGGATGTAGATTCAGCACAGAGGCTGGTAGATCTGCCTCATCTTAGTCCAAAATTTTCATATACATGTTTGCTTGAAAAGAGGGCAGCTGGTAGCGTAGTGGTTAGTGATGTGGACTTAGGGTTGCCGGTTGAAACTGCCTGCACTACTACTGCTTGAGCACCCTTGAGCAAGGTGCTTACCCTGCATTACTCTAGTAAAACTTCCCGTTGTATAAATGGGCCAAATGTCGAATGACAGCTTTAAATAAAGGTGTCATCTAAGCAAAGCATTACTAGTAATAGTACGATGAGCCCTTTTGATGAGGAATTTCTAAGGGACCATAACAACATCCCACTTAAATCTGTCATTTTAAAAAAAGTAAGTTTTTCAAAATATAACATTTTCTATTAGATATTCTATTAGAAGGTAATGGTGTACATATTGATGATCACCATAACGTGCTGTAAATATGCTATGGAGAAAAATCTGTTAAATCTGTCTGAACTTGAAACACATGTACTAGAATCTGTTTCTCTAAAGCTCGGTCTCTGTCCTGTTTGTTCTTTATGTTTTGTTTTGTAAGCCACAGGTTTTAAATTTGGTGCAGTGGTGCTCCTCACCCTAAGTGAGGTTTCTGCATAGTCAGATTCATAAAATGGCAAAAGGGCCACTTAATACTTTGAAAATTTCTACTTTGGCCTTTTCAATAAGGCTTGGAAACTTACATACACAAAACATTGCATGCAGAACATATTTACCACTGACCAAATGGCACAAATATGGCACCGATGCATTTTCTCTGTCTCACACAGACACACACCCTGACACACATGTTAGTGATGTGTACTGAATGGAACAAGTTTGAAAGTAATAAAGTTTAGTGATGCGCAATTTATTACTGTCTGCATGTGAGTCACTTTCTGTGGCATCTGAGTGTGCGCAGCATAGATATTTACTTTATGCACTAAATGCAACCAGTTTAAGGTCCTTCTGCCCAAAATATCTCCAGAGGGCTCCCAGCTGATAGGAAAGACACGAAACAATGGCTGTTATATGTGAGCATCTGTGTACTGATATAGTACATCAGACTGTTTTTTTGGACCCCAGAACAGAATGGCAAATTGTTGGGTGACAGGGGGTTTGGAGGTGGGCAAGGGAGGTGTGTTGGGAGGGGGTTATGAAGTTACACAGATCAGACGTAGACACGACTGTGCACATTAGCAATGTAATGGTTATAAAGTTTTGTTATATATATTTTGGCAGTACATTTTCCTTTCCACTGGATTATGACCAGCACAGACATTGATCTGTGTGGCGTGTACCTGTTTGGCATCCTTTTACCTTTTCACTTTCTAATCTGTGCAATGCCAGGTAACTCGGCTAATAATACTAATAAAATTCATCGGTATTGTTTGAGGTCTCTTAGGTGACCGCTATAAATCATCAGTTCTTCAGAAGTTTCCGGTACCATTATATTACCACTAGTTGCCCTGGAGACCATCAGAACACAGCAAACACAAATACAGAGGTCCCGATGTACAGCTAGCAGGGTAAACAAGGACAGCGATAGTGTTCTGAGCATCCTCTCTGAGCTTTGCATTGTTACGCCGTCACTCGCAGCACGTGAACTTCGTTTTTGCGATGAATTATTTCAAAACGGCAAAGAAACTGGAAGTCTGCCGTGGCATAATTGTTTTTTAGGAGGTGCCCGATCCAAGTTTGAAGCGGCTGACAGGCTGGTTGCTAAGCTAGGCCAAGTCAAGGATAGGGTTGATTTGTGGCCGGTAGACTACAGCACACACAAAAATGTCACAGCTGGATTTATTTCTCTTTCCCTCCCAGTTTACCAACACTGAGTTTTTTAATAAGCTAGAATGCTTAAGATGAAGGAAGGCATTCATACAGCAAACTGTGTACTCTGGGCACAAATTTTACTTAGTTGTAAGTTGGGCATGTGCCAGCGACTGGGGTCATCGTTCGCAGATGACCATTTCCGTAAAAGAGAGATATGTTTGACAAACAATGATCGCATCCACAGAGCACATCTCATTATTTACACGCAGAAGGAGCGTTTGTGTGAAGGACAAAAGTTACTGACAGGGCTGTTTGTTTTTAACACAGCAGTAGCGTCTCTTGTGGAGGTGCCCAAAACATACGGGAAGGACTGTTGTCACGCACAGTCGGCTACTCTACTGGAAAGAGTGGTTTCTTGAGGTGTTGGTGGGTAGCTGGAACTGTCCCAGAAGAGTTTAAACTCTTACTGCATCAAAGCTGCTCAGAAACCCAGAAGAAGAGAATGAACTGAAGGCCGTAGTGCCGTCTTGTTATGGGAAGCATTGCGGAAACGGCGGACTCTACACAGCCAAACCCCGAAAATACGACCGCACCCTGGAGAATATTTGAGTGGAAATAACAAAGGGAGTTGGATTAATCCTAACCATTTAGAAATGAAGCTGACAAATTTGCTCAAGTTGTAAAAGAACAGATATTGTGCAATGTTGGCATCATACAAAAATAAATAATAGCAAGGATGCAAAACATTTTTAAAGCTAAGAATTGAGATCCACAGCAGTTTAAAAGATTTTTTGTGCCCTTCGAATGAGAACTGTGTGTAGAAGATGTTAACTACAGTAAATAACATATTAAGATCTTTGTGGGCTCGGGGCAACATAAACAGTACAAGGCACCAATTCTCAAAAGATATGCTGTGAAAAGGGTGTCTTTGAGCTCTGAAGTAGAGGAATTTTCCATCAGATTCAGGTCCTGTGAGAAGCTGTTGGAAGGCACGTGTTAGAAATGAGTAACTCACTGTTTATGGTCCAAAATGAAACCTGCCTGGTAGGTGCACACAAGGTGTAACTGCTTTTAAAAGATTAACTGCCAGAAGTGATATTTTGAGAAATGCAAAACATTTGTCAATGCGATCATTTTCAGAGCGAGCCGCTGGGAGAGTGTTTGGGTCTCTGGCAACGGTAAGAGCCCCCTAAACTGTGCCATTCTGAGTAAGGAACGGAGAAGCCCTGCGAAGGTTAGAGGAAGTAAGGCTGTGTATAATATACACAGACAGACATGGATTCTGTAGTTGAGTTCGTGGCTGTGACTCATACTCGTGTTACTCACTATACTGTTAGACCGTTGGTCCTAACTAATGTGGAAAATGTTTTATTTTGACCTCGAGGCATCATGTGGTTATCCTGGTTAGCGTTCAAGTTTTATGAAAGTCAGGCCTAACCGGTGCAAACAGCGAGAGCTCTTCCGGTACCTGTGTGGTTGTGACCTGAGTGGGTTAAAAACGGACCATTTTCGTTGTTTTCTTGCACCAAAATGACAGCATTATTTAATTCTGTCGAGTTATTCTCCCCTGGGGAAACAAAAAATTTCTTATTGCTGAGTAGGAAGTGAAAAGCATTTTCTGTCTGAAACCAGATGTTGCAATGGTTTTTAATTTTCACTGCTGGCTTTCTTTTATTATTCTTAGCCAGATCACTGTCAAAATGTGGTTTTAATTTATACAAGAACCCCAACTTTTCTGCTGTGGTGTCCAGGTGACTGCTGGCTCCTGGCTGCCATTGCTTCCCTGACCCTAAATGAAGAAGTGCTGGCGAGGGTGGTGCCCAGCGGTCAGGACTTCGGAGGCAACTACGCCGGCATCTTTCACTTCCAGGTATTGCTGTTCGGGCTGTTTTAGACAGAATTGTTGGCTTGATTTTACATCCCTTACTGTATTATCTGTGTGCTGAAGATGTTTTTATTGGCACTTCTGTTATCTGTTTTAATTTTTTTTTGACATGAGCATTAGATTTTTGTGTGTGTGCGTGCATTTATTTTTCATTGTGGTTTGAAGGTTTTCTTCTTTTAGTGGGCCATTTTGGTTTTAAGTGATTTCTAAGAAAGGTTTGGTGTAGACGAACAATAGCGCTGCTCTGAGTACTTGAATGATGTGATAAAAAGGGCTCTTCCTGGGCTGTTTTGTTTTTCCTCTCTTGAGCCATGAGCTAAATATAGGCTTGTTTCTATGTCATTGAAAATCTTTTTTGTAAAACGTAGTTGAAATGTCACGAATATGCATCGTGGTGGTGGTTTGACATGTTTTTAAGTTTCCGGGATATACCAAAGTTCTCTGTAGACTGAGAGCAGGGTTAAGGATGTGGTTTAGTGCTCTCTGAAGACTGTCGTATCGCAGAGAGGTTTTTTGCCCTCTCTTGCAGTTTGGCTAGTCTAGTTCAGCCTGTGTGGCATAGACTTGTCGGTCCACTTTTTTGTGCTTATACATGTAATTATGGTGAAACGTAGTGCACACAAAAAAACATTCCAAATGCCCTATTGTTTTTCATGGGGTGTGGTGGATGGAAATGGAATTAAATGAGGAAGTTTGACTCACAACATCAGGATTATTTGGTAGGGGACTCACTCGTCCCCTGCCAGTAAATTCTGAGTTGAACTCCTCGTGTGGTTATTTTTTGCTTTTTGAGTGTTTTGTAAAGTGTGAATAAGTGACTAAATGACTGTGATAACTGACCTGTGTACAGTGCCGCAAAGCCCGATATATTTTAGGTCAGGTCATTTAAAAGAAATTATCCTGCAAAGATGCAAATGCAAAGATGCCAGCCTTTTTACAGCATACTTGACATCACAAGTCAGAGAGTGAATTCTTTTGTACCTTTCACCAGTTCTGTTACTGGGAAATACTGCATTTACAATGCATCATGTCTTCAATCCCACAGTTCTGGCAGTTTGGGGAGTGGGTGGACGTAGTGATCGATGACCGGCTCCCCGCTAGAAACGGAGAGTTGCTGTTCGTCCACTCGGAAGAGGGCTCTGAATTCTGGAGCGCTCTCCTGGAGAAGGCCTATGCCAAGTGAGTAGGCCCTTGTGCTGCTCTCTCCTAGTACCTTAGAAAAACAGAATTTCCTTTCAAACTGCTTATACTATAGTTTAATTTCCTAATATTCACAATCTGTTTACAAGGTTTGGTTTTTTTTTATCTTTTGCTTTTCCATGGTAAAAGAGTGGTTTTTGTTTGTTTATTTAACAGTAGAATTGAGTCACAGCAGAGATAGAATCTGTGTACCTGCATAAAAATACAAGTGATACAGCACAAGGACAAATGATCATAGTATTAAGCTAGTCATCAGGTAGCACTGTCTAAAGAAGGGGTATAGACTAGTACCTGAAGATACAGATACACACACACACACACACACACACACACACACACACACACCACCATATGTACACCACACATAAATAAAATAGTCATCCGTTAAATTACACAAACGGGCAAAACCTGTTTTTGTTAAAATGCAAATCAGAAATATCTGTATATCTGTGTTTTTCACAAAACATCCTTTTCAGGAACCAGTTAGGCTGTTAAATTGAGGGATGACTGTACAATAAAATAAATTAAAAAAAAAAAAAAAGAATTTCCAAAACAGGAAGTACATTTTTCAGAATTCATTTGAATTGCACAATTCAGATATCAACTTTTCTTGTGAAATTGTTAGGCACTTCAACTGAAAATAAGTAGAGGGAACAACTCGTATAGAGTCTAGGTATAAAATAGCTGTAGAATACGCCCAGCCATCCATTATCCTTAACAGCCTGTCCTAGGGAGGGTTGCAGTCCGCACCCTGTCCTGGAATCAGTTTGCACTAGAATAGGCCACTTCACCTAGGATGGGATGCCATTTCATTGCAGCAATCAAATACATGCATTTATCATTTGCTGACATATTATACACACTGCAGAAATGCTCTCTTTGATATATGCAGTGCAACATGTCAGCCAGTTCAGCTTTCACCTCTGAAATCCATGACGCTGACATTAAAAGTCACCCTCCTTACTCTGTCCTATGTTTCTAATTCATTCCCATTGTGTCACCATGCAACTCCCAGGGTGAATGGCTGCTACGAAGCCCTGTCGGGTGGTTCCACCACCGAGGGCTTTGAGGACTTCACAGGGGGCATTGCAGAAAGCTACGAGCTGAAGAAAGCCCCCTCCAACATGTTCCAGATCATCAAGAAGGCCCTGGAATGCGGCGCTATGCTGGGCTGCTCCATCGATGTACGGCCCATCAGCCTTCTTCTAACTTAACTGTGAAAGTTTCTCTGTATTGACCATCCCAAATGCAAGATCAGATTACCACAGTTTACATTTGCATTAATTCTGAATGTGTCTGTCTGCCAAGACCCCCAAGGCAATTATCATAAGTATAAAAATTAAGTAAGCGATATATATTATAACAAATAAAGAATGGATATGATAGTCAATAGGAATCCATCAGTCAGTGTATGTGGTCTGACAGCAATAATGAAAATCCGCTTTGAGCTGAATCCACAGGATTATAATGCCATCAGACATGTTTTCGTAACAGCAAAGTTCAGACTGCATACCGAAGCTCAGTTTTAGGCAAGCAGCAAAAAAACTCCTTTGAGAATAACAGAATTTGTGTATCTAGATTACCAGTGCTGCTGACTCCGAGGCCATAACCTACCAGAAACTGGTCAAGGGCCATGCCTATTCCCTCACAGGTGCTACAGAGGTACGACACTTGTTCCACTGACTTTTTACATCTATACATTTTATATGTCTTTATAGCATGCAAGCAAGTTGCCTGTGAAGGAAATTAATATTTATGTTATCTAATTTGTGTTTGTTTGGTTGTTTATTGTTTAATAAGCAACTTTGTCATAAAAACCAATGCATTTTGAGTATTGCTATTAACTGGATTGTGAGACTTGGATTCACAGAGGTGACCTCTGATCTTCCTCAGGTGAATTACCGTGGCCGTATGGAGAAGCTGGTGCGAATGCGTAACCCCTGGGGGCAGGTGGAGTGGACGGGAGCCTGGAGTGACAAGTGAGTGGTGAGCAGCTCTGAAGTCAGCATTAGTGTCTGACTTGCTCAGGCTTGTGGATATGGTAGCTCTGGTTCTCCTGGTTTGTCCACCTTTCATCAATACTAACAGAGACAACAAAAGAAAAAATTAGCACTTGTATATAGAGTAGCAACAGGTAATTTCAGGTTCAAACATCTTCCTGGAGCTTCTGTGTTATGTGATGTGGCAGTTGAGAATGAGGCCATATTGGTGCTAGGGTGTGGTTAATTTAATGAGAACTTTTCTGCTCAGTTAACGTATGGTCAAGCCCTTTAGGCAGGGTTCTGTGACAAGCTCCTTTCCACTCGCATCACGTGGTTACACAGCTTTTAGCTTTTAGTCTGAGTCAGACAAAGGATAATAATTCAAACACCTTCATTGGTGTGTTTGTGTTACTGTTTGTGTTGAATATCCATGAAAAACACTGTGGAGGTACTGGTTGACCAATGTCTATCTCTCTCTGTTCAGCTCACCTGAATGGAACTCCGTTGACCCCTCAGAGCGCCAAAATGTGAAAGCTGATGATGGGGAGTTTTGGTAAGAGATTTAATATGTTGACATTTTAAAATAAGTTAGACATTTTGTGGCAAAGCAGTAAGTTTCATCTTGACAGCTGTTGGTTTCATTTGTTTTCCATTTTTCTGAATTTCTATATTTAATTCTCTGGATCAGTAACTTAACAAGAACGGTTACAAGACTTGAAGTAACTGTTATGTGGGCTGTGCACGTTACATTATTTCTGGGTTGTGTCTCCTACAGGATGTCGTTCAGTGAGTTCGTGAGGCAGTATTCCCGCATTGAGATCTGCACCCTGACCCCAGATACACTAACCAGTGACAAATTCAAGTACTGGAGCATGACCAAATTCGATGGGACCTGGAGGAGGGGCTCCACAGCAGGGGGTTGTCGGAACAACCCCTGTGAGTATTAACCTGGGATGAGGCCTCTCTTTAAACTTATCTGACCTGATGTCCTAAACATTCTCTTTGCTCTGTGTATCCTAGCAGGACATGTAGTTCCCAAAAATATAACCCATGTCATACTTTACATACCTTCTAAATACCCCCTGGCCCTTACTGTGATTCATAACCAAACCTGTGGTATGTGAGATGTCAGGGCATGTGGACATGTTTCTATGAGCTTACCTGTCAGATGTTTACAGATTTGTGCAACTGTCTCAAGGCCAAGCCACTCTAAACCAGAATCAACACCTCTTTGCAAGGGACTTACATGGACATTGAAGCAAGGGTTCCTCATGACAGGTCCCCAGCTGTCATTTTGGTGTCGATGGGGAAGCATTACCAACTAAGAATGCTGCAGTACACGCGGTGCACAAAATAAAAGAAGTACTTAACAGTATAGTTAATATCAAGGACCAAATAAGGCTGCTCTTCATTCCTCCTTAGAATTCTTTTGTACAAGTCCTGAATTGTATATAGTGGGATATTGCATCATTCTTGAAGAAGAAATGCCTCCAGTTCCTTGAGAGATAAGAGGCGAGAATCTGCTTAGCATTCTGTGCCAAAGAAGTTCCCATAAGGGTTCAAAGATGTTTGTATCTGTTAACTGGGGATTCTATGGCATGTGTTTGACCTCAGCCTGGTGTTCCAGGGCATTATCATCCAGGAATATGGGAACATCAGAAGGGAGCAGCGTTTGCATCACAGGATGCACCTGGTCCTGCAAAATGGCCTAATGTTCCTTGGTGATCATGCAAAACAGTCATTGAACCTACTGACTCCAGTGAGACCATTACAGATTCTCCGCTGTGTTTAACAGTAGGCAACAGACATTGTGTGCTGGAGGCATCCTTTGGCTTTCTCAAAAAATAAACACATTGGCATGTAGGAAGTAGTGAAATATGACTCATGAGACCGTATTACTTTTTTCCATTGCACAGAGGTCCACGTTTTCTGCTCTTTATAGCAGGTTATGCATCTTCGTGGATCAGCCTTAGATATAAGGTGGCCTTGCCATATATTCTAGCTCTGCAAAGCTCAAGATATTCAGCTTTTTTGTTAAGACTGGGTCACAGAGGTGCTGATATAATTCTGTGGTCATTTTTCAGCCAGTACTTCTGTGGCATTTAGCAGCTATCCTCTGAAGTGCCCATGTGTCCCTGTCAGTGAGCTTCGCTTTGTGACAAGTTTTCCTCTTTGCGAACACAGTTTGTCAATGTTTGGCGTACATCGTCATTACTTATGAAACGGTTCCTTTTGACACACTATATAATTTTGCGGTCTTTATGACAGGCAAAAACTTGTGTTTGGAACATTGTTAGTTCTCGTGTTGCTTTGAAAACTCACATATCAAATAGTAACAGCAGACCTGTTATAGTGACAAATACTACTATTTGGCTATTAACCTAATATAACTCATTTGTACAGCTGCATATAAAACTGTGGCTTAGTTTCTTTTAAGTTAAACAACTCCTGTGGTGTTTCTGCTGTTTTGTTCACCCGCAGTATATTTTTAGCAAGAAGTATCTCTGCATGGGAGTATGTCTGTTCACTTCTTTATTGGATAAGTGCATATAATTTTTTACTGTAACAATCCTGACTTTGCGTCAGCTCAATGAATGATTAAAATAATGTAAATATAATTTATTAGATACTTGGCTTGTGCTTTTTTTCCAAAGTAGTTCTCAGTTTTTCCCCATTAATACAGTTTTTTACTGACCTCTCTTTATTATTTATCCTACCAGACACATTTTGGATGAATCCGCAGTTTCGGATTAAGTTGGACGAGGCGGACGATGACCCGGATGACAACGAGGTGGGCTGCAGCTTCGTGGTGGGCCTGATCCAGAAGAATCGGCGCCAGCTGCGGAAGGCGGGAGAGGACATGGAAACCATTGGCTTCGCCATCTATGAGGTAAGCAATACCGCCTGCCGATGGCCTCCCAGCACACCTGATGGTAATGGTGTGGCTTAAGTTTTAATGGCACAGGTCATATAAATTGAGTTTAGTACTGGAATTTTGGCTGAGTGAAGATTCTTGTAGCAGTAACTTCACTGGTTAGTCACTGCCTGTTGCAGCAGCTGGAAAATCCTGTCATAATAACCGTTTTTTATTGTTTTGCTTTGTTTCAGATTCCCCCGCAGGTGAGCGACAAAAGCATCGGAAATCAGTGTAACTCTGTGGAGACGGTTTCAACCTCCTTGTTACTGGAAACTTGACGGGAGCAAAGATTCCCTTAACTGTACGAAGCAAAGCCAGGCTTCCTGTTCATGAATATCGATTGAAATATAGGTCTTCTAAAATTGTCATAGCAAGAATTTTATTTTCAATACATACCTGTACGTACAGCATGTAGACACACACACACACACACACCCCTGTACCCCGCATTGGAGTGTAATTGGTTCTGAGAAATAGCTGGAATGCTGTAGACTTGAATATTGTGAAGCTATTTCCAGTATTTCTTCTGAGGAAAATTTTTTTGTTGTGGGTTCATCTGAGATACCCCAACGAATTTCACAAAAATATCCTTAACACTCTAAAATAGCTATTTCAGTGTGATAAAGAACACTTTAAACACTCATTACCAAACAGTTAATGAAGCGATTAATATGGATCCATGTGTTTATATGCACTTTTTCAAATTTAATATCAGGCATTATGTTTCATTCCTTACTATAACTAGTAATAGCAATGAACATTTAATAGTCAAATTTATTTTTTAAAAAATGAGAAATTAAAACAATATAAA
This sequence comes from Arapaima gigas, assembly GCA_900497675.1. Taxonomy (NCBI): domain Eukaryota; kingdom Metazoa; phylum Chordata; class Actinopteri; order Osteoglossiformes; family Osteoglossidae; genus Arapaima; species Arapaima gigas. The sequence continues at coordinate 571,450 of UFQX01000278.1, forward strand.
ATAGGGAAAAAAACTATAAAATTTATCTACTGAAATGGGTTGCTACTGGGCTGGGACAGCACTCGTGCCAAGATTTCTCAACTCAGGTATTAATGTACACCACTCGTTCTCTCTGAAATTCAGAAGCCGGGCACTGGAATACTGGGGTATAGGTGTATATATAAGAGAATAATTCTTTTTTCTACCACTTGTTTGCAGATCTATCTTGTTAATCACACTGAAGCTTACCATGTGTCCATGTGTATTCTAACTGGGTCTCTTACGTGTTCTCTCTGAAGTTCATGTGTTCTGCACCTCTCACTTATGATTGGTTCTCTTTATTTGTTAGCGTTGCAGCTCAAAACTTGACCAACCCTTTGTTCTGATTGGCTTTCTTGCTTGTTTGCTTTGAACCTGATGCTTTTCCCAGCCCTTACTTCTCATTGTCTTTCTTACATGAATTGTTAGCTTTGAAGATCAAAGTTTGCCCACCGCTACGCTTTGATCGGCTGTTATGTGTTGTATTAGCTATGATGCTCACAGTTTGTCCAACTCTTCCTTCTGATTGGCTCTGTCTATCAGTTCCGTGGCCAGACTGAGATCCACCTAGACAAGAACTTCTTCCTGACCCACGCCCAGAAGGCCCGCTCAGAGACCTTCATCAACCTGCGTGAGGTTTGCTCACGCTTCAAGTTGCCTCCCGGGGAGTACCTGATCGTGCCCTCCACTTTCGAGCCTAACAAGAACGGGGATTTCTGCCTACGTGTTTTCTCTGAGAAGCAGACTGAGACACAGTAAGCTCACCGATTTTACTCTAGATCCGCCATCACTTGATAACCTCAGTAGGAGGCTCTCATTTCAGAGCATTATTGTTAAAAATTCCTGTATTCAGAACTATTCCATGGGAAGCAGAGCACTTGTTCTCAGGAACAGTCTCACCTGAAAGAATATACTAGTTGTAGGAGAGCTGGAGCAGAATTTTATTCTTTTGCTGTCTTTTTTTGTCTAATTCATTTAGGCTTTGTGAAGACCCAGTGGATGCAAACCTCGAAGATGTGAGTACTTTTTTTAGCAGCTACTGTGTTTTTAGAAGTTTAATGACTGCTAATATGTTCTGTAATTCCAATATCATTTTTAACCATTTTTAGGACACTGTATCTGAAGCTGAGGTGGATCCAGGATTCCGTGGTCTCTTCGCGAAGCTTGCAGGCAACGTGAGTCCAAAATGTTACTGTGTAATTGTAATGGATCCATCTCAGTAGGCTCTGTAGGGATTTACTTTTGGCCAAGCATATTTCATAAATGTACAGTTCACTGCAACGTTGCTATCTTCATTTATTTGGTTTAGTTTACTCTTAGCAGCTGTGATGGTGAAATGTCATCAGTTTTTTTTTTTCTTCCTCTAACCAGCTGGCTTGCTTGTTTGTTTGTTTTTTTTCGTACAGGACATGGAAATTTCAGCTACCGAACTTCAAACCATTTTAAATAAAATCGTTAGCAAACGTAAGCTCAGGTTTTTTTTCCTCTGTGGGTGACTTTGGAAGAGAATGCAGTGTTGAACTGAACAACAAATTGTGGATTATTCATTGTGCTTTGCAATCTCACAGGTACTGATATAAAAACAGATGGTTTCAGTATGGAGACCTGCAGAGTTATGGTGAACCTCATGGATGTATCTTTTATTTGAAACGGATCTTCAGGTTACTGTCTAATGAAACCTCAGCATTTTTACAATCTTTCCTAATTGGTTGTTAGATCAGTGTTTATGTAAAGTGTACAGCATATTCACAAGAAATTTGGTGTTCACACTGTAGATTTTCTGAACTTATTTAATAAGAAAAATAAGAAAGGAAACTAATTTGCTTTAATCAAGAGGACAATGTATGCAGTTCCCATCCACAATTCCCAACTGTTTCACAGTAATGTTTGTCAGCTGTTGGACACCACAACCTTCAGTTAGCCTTGACTCTGAACCAGGACAGTGGAAATGGGAAGCTTGGAATTTCAGAGTTTGCCTCCCTGTGGAAAAAGGTCCAGAAATACCTGGTAAGACATTGTGTGGTGTATTTCTTCTCACTTGTGTCACAGTAATGCAACACTTTCTACTAAATGGCTTAAGATTTGGTGTTGAGAACTGAATAGCAGGATTCTGAATCACTAACAGGAGAAAAATAATTGATAGTAGTAAAGACTTTATTTTGACACTGTAAACCTTTACACTAGAAAATGTATTAAATAAGGAGAATCTGCCTCTTTAATTCTTCCTTAGGCCACAGTCAAAATCAGGATTCCCTAAAGAAGTTTTTTTTTTTTTTTTTTTTTTTTTTTTTTTTTTTTTCGGCCCTCTTAAAAAAA
>UFQX01000278.1:573789-616976 GCA_900497675.1 Arapaima gigas
TTTTTTTTTTTTTTTTTTTTTTTTTTTTTTTTTTGTCTTGCAGGCCATCTACAAGAAGAATGACATGGATCAATCTGGCACTATGGGCACCACAGAAATGCGTGTAGCCCTTAAGGAAATTGGTATGTGTGGACAACAAGATGACTGCTCAGTTTTTTTCCTCCATCTCAACTCTGAGCTGCTGTGTGGTACCGCCTTTGTGTGACCAACAACGACTTGTGTGACCGTCGTCTTTCCTCCACGCTAAAACAGGCTTCACTCTGAACAATGCCATTCATCAGCTCCTGGTGGCACGCTACAGTGATGCAGACCTGTCCATTGACTTTGACAACTTTGTTGGCTGTTTAATGCGTCTGGAGCTGATGTTCAGTAAGTTTCTCTTCCTTATGTCAGTGATTTTCTGCCTTTCAGAACATACAGCAACCAACATGGAGATTGCCCTCATAACCGCTCCTAAATTTCACCAGTTCTCTTAAAATTCTTTTAGCTAGCACTTTTCTCCAAAGGGTGTCAGATTGGAAGGTTTGTATATTAAGCTATGTACAGGAATTTATTCTTTTATTTACCTGGTTAATGTTTATTGTATCAATTCAAGGTACCTTCCTCAAGGCTATCCTGCAGGAAGCAGGAATTGAATGTGGGTCTCCAGTTGCCAGACAAAAGTTCTAATTACTCTGCCACCTGTTGCCTCTATAGTTTATAGTCTTGTTGTGAAATAAATAAATATTTTGTCAACATTTAAAATCTTTAAGCACTATGGCGGGCTCATGGAAGATCTGTAGGTTTTTTTTTTAACCAGGCATAAGGAGACTAATGCTCTCCAGATTTATTAAAGATGACCAGTATGTGAAATGTTGTGTAAAACAAAGTGGGATCTAAAACTTCTTTATTTCATGTAGGATTCTTCAAGAAACTGGATATCGATAACACGGGCTACATAGAGCTGGACTTCTCTCAAGTGAGTCTAAACTGGATTTATTATGGATATTAAGAATGAGGCAGAACAGTCTTGATGTGCTTACCAGTGTCAGGGTCATAATTGCTTTTTTGCTTCTGTTTTTATAGTGGCTGACGTTTTCTATGATCTAGAAGAGCTCCACTTGTGTACTCGGCAGAAACTACAGAGAAAAGCCTTGTCACTTCATTATAAAAATATTTTAAATGTTATTACCTAAATATTTTATACTTTTAGACATGAAATGCAGCCGTCATGAATAATAGCCAAAGATCTTACAGAAACTTTTGGTATGGAAGGAATTATATAACAATAAATGTCAAATGACTTCCATTTTGTGTGGTTTGTTTCATGCTTATCATGCTTTTCTGACTCGGTGAAGGGAATAGACATTTTCGCAAAATTATTTTATTTTAGCTGTGGACCACAGTTTAAAGTGAGCTGTGCAAAATATTGTTCTTCTGTGGACTCACTTTCACCCTGAACTATGTTCTCCCGGATTAAAATGCACTCAGCTATTAATGTCTGTTTCCACACACAATACTGTGCAAAAGTCTTAGGCACCTGTGGGAAAAATGCTGTAAAGCGAGGATGGTTCCAATAATAATGCCATGAATACTTATTGATCAATAAACCTTCTAAAAAGTGCAGTAGACAAAAAAAACCTCAATCAGATCAATATTTGGTGGGACCACCCTTTGCCTTTAAAACAGCATCGATTCTCTTATGCAAACTTGCATGCAGTTTAAGGTAGAGGTCGGTCGGTTCTTCCAAACATTTTGAGGAACCGGCCACAGTTCTTCTGCAGACGTTGACTGTCTTTGCCTGTCCTCCCAGACTGACTCGATCATGTTGAGATCAGGGCTCTGTGGGGACCAGACCATCTGCTGCAGGATTCCTTCTTTTTGCTCAAAATAGTTGTGTATGACTGACATTGGGTGTTTGAGGTCATTCTCAGGCTGCAGAATGAATCTGGGACCAATGAGAAACCTCCCTGATGGTAGATAAGAATCTACCTGTACTTCTCAACACACATGGAAGTTGCATGCCTAACACTTTTGCACAGTACTGTATATTGGTTTTACTTCTAAGGGGACCGATTGTTTCCAGTGTGTACAAGTGTCCCAGGGCCAGCAGTGTGGCCCAGTGGACCTCCTCATCTGCGGTGTTTAAATAATTGTTCGGATATGATAAAAGTCGGTACTTAGTGTTTCACACTCCAGGCAGTGTGTTCACGTGCGATCAGTCGGTGTGTGTGTGTGTTGAGAATAAGTGACGAGTCACAGTCGCAAACGGCCACGAACTCCTCAGCTGCTCAATACTGATACAAACAGTGCGCAAGTTAGCGGGACTCCTTTCGCTTTAAGAGGCTCACGGCCCGCGAGGGCAGGTCGCCATCGCGGTGTCTCGCGGGGACTCTCCTCGCCCACCCTCCCCCACAGGGCTGGGCTGCTGCACCGCACACTGCTGAGAGCGGATTTGTTGTTCGCACGGTTAGCTGCTCCCGCTCAGGTCAGACTCACGGAGGGACTCTTGCGGTGCGTCTCACGCACTCGGTAAGTGGCTGCAGAGGGGACCGCAGTGCGGCGGCGCGCGGACGTGGCGTGTAGCGCTTCCGCGCGCCTTTATCTCTGCGGCTCCCACCACACACACAACCGTGTCTCTCTCACAAACGCACACATACGAAAGGTAAGTGCTGTAAGGGCCCTACTCGCTGTGTGTATCTCCGCCGGGGCACGAGCGAGGGTTCAACACGTCACTCTTATCGAGCTCTGATTTTTTTTTTTCTCGCCCCCTCTTGTTTACCTCGCGCGCGGCAGGTGACCGAAAATGGACGGGGGTAAAAACACAGTACAATACTGATACTGACATCTGTGGACAAAAAGGGCGACGATGAGGATGAGAGACCTTGCACTCTGTGTGTGTGTGTGTGTGTGTGTGTGTGTGTGTGTGTGTGTGTGGCCTGACTGACTAAATAACACCTTACACAGAAGTTCAGTTGATGCTGTGAAGGTGTTACATCCACAGAAAAGTTGTGTTTGGACTGTATAACAGGGACTGTGAGGCACCTCAGGCTACAAATGTGGGTATCAGCAAAAATAATATGATCTACTGTGCAGTAGTGTGTACAGTGTCTAGTTATGTAGTGTACAATGTTTACAGTAATGTACAGTGTTAATTTTGGTAATGTTTTAGAAGCAGCTTCTCAAAGGTACGTAGGGCATCTTAAAACAAGGAAAATGACAAAAACATGACGAGATCAATACATTTTTGAATTGGATTTAATCTGTTCTGTCAAAAAGGCTTTTAAAAAGGGGGGAAAAAACATAAGGTATAATAATTAATCTTGTTTGTTAATGGGGTTCAGGAAGTAGCACAGAAGTTAAAGCTGTAGAGCAATTTTGAACCCCACCTTTTGCTGAGGTTGCCTTGATCAAGGTACTCATGGTAAAATACTCTGGTAAAATGACCTAACTGTCTAAAAACGGTAAATCGCTGTAAGTCTTTGAAGAAAAGTATCTACTGAGTAAGTAAATAAATATTTTGATGGAGGCAGTGTGACGAGGTTGGGTCCCGTTTCCATTCACATTTGTTGGCTTTTCCTTTGTGTTTCTCTGATACAAACAAAAAGCCAAAACTGGAACCTGATGTTAAACTGCTGCGACAGCGAGTTTTGGACAGATGCCTTCTCCCCTGTCCATGAGGTCACACTCACTGGTTGTTGCTGCACCCAGTGGGGCCCTTGACCACTTTGTGGTCTCTGGCTGGTATGGCTGCTCTGGGGGGGACCTCACACTGAACCGGTCATTCCCTCTGCATGGCGAAACTCCGCTTCTCTCTCAGGCACCCCGGCAACGTGGGTACTGGACATTCCTGTACGATACACACAGGCTCATTGTTCCGCAGTGAATGGTAACACACTGCCCCTCCACCATCAGTTTCACACGTGGTAAGAGCAGTTTTGTCATGCAGCTCAGGACCCCGCCGGCTGAAGCAAAAACTGTCAAACCCTTTTCTCAGTACTCCTGAGGTGTCTAGATGAATGAGCACAGTTTCAGCTAAGAGCAGCATTTAGTTCCAGTGATGGATCACAGCAGAACAGGAGCACATAAACGTCTGTGCCTCCCGAGTGCTGTGATTGGTCAGCCTCATTGTTTAAACTTGCACTAATGCATTTGGCAGAAGCTTTTCTCCCAAGTGACATACAGCTTTGAGTAAATCGAAGCTCATCTCACATCAGGCAGCAGGCTGAGTTACACACAACTATAAAGGTTAATTGTTTGATATTTACAAATAAGAAAATGGATAAGAAATAGAATGCGGTAAAGGAATAATTTATGAACTTTTGTTTAGCATTGAGGGGAATTGATGAAAAAGATGTTTTTGAGAGCCTTCTTGATTGTTGGAAGGGGTTTAGCAGTTATGAGGAACAGGGGGAAACCATTCTGCCATGTCGTGGCAAAGATTGAGAACTGATGGGCTTTCACTTTTGGACTGCTTGTGAGGAAGATGAGCCGGCAGCCAGATTTTGAGGAGCGCAATGTTCTTGCTGGGGTGTAGGGAGTGGTCAAGTCTTGTAGGTATTGAGCTGGCGATTGTTTTACTGTCTTGTAGGCAATAACCAGTCTTCAGTCAGCTGCATGGCACCAAAAGAGATGAGGAAAAGGATGGGAGACAGTTGAGAATCCTTTGGCTGATCAAACACCACAGCGTTTTGTAACAGTTCTGTAATGGCCTGATGGCAAATGCCAGTAGACCGGGTAGAGGGGATATACACTAATCTTGGTGAGATCACCATGGTGTGGACTGAGCTGGGTACTGTGTGGTGGCAAAGATGAGAAACCATGGGAGGTAATAACCAAGCCAAGGGAAACAGTATAGATTGGCGATGAGTTAAGGGCCCAGAAGACAGAGATGAGTTAAGGGCCTGAGCGAAGATAAGAGGCAGAAAAGGAGCTGTCTCACACTACCTGGTAAGATGTACCTAACAGGTAGAATTCAAAGTATTTCAAAGATCATCCTTTAATATCAAGCTGTTGTAGCGTGGTAAGGAGAATGCACTGGTTGGCTGTGTGAAATACAACCTGAGGGTGAGAAGAATGAGAACAAAAGAGAAGGACACAGTCTCTCTAGAGTTGCTGGTCTTGAACCCAGACTGATAGCTATTAAGGAGATCTGACTTTCCTGCTTTCCAACACCCATTAATGGCTGGTGTCAAGCAGCAGTTGGTCTGGGATGCAGAAATCCCAAAGCGCTAAGTGTCTCCAGTGACCCTGGTGACCATCTCCACACCATCTCCTGGGGCATTTCAACAGCAATGCTCTTCTGGAGCTTCTGCCACATTGTCAAGCTGAAGGCTCTTCGTGCCATAAAACAACTGCATGCACTTCAGTGTGAGCTTCACCGTGTACCACACTGGTTTCTTTCCTCTTTTTCTGTCATACGTAAGCTTCTGTTGCTTGTAAAATGCATGTAACAGGATGTTACTCATCACAGATGAATGGTTTCTGTATAAATCTGTGCAAATGCCTCTTATGAAATACAGTCTTACCCTGTTATCTTACCCCCTGTTGTCTGGCCAGTTTCGCATCTGTCCAAATGCTCTGTCAGAGTAGAATTCCCCCAAAGCTCTTTCCCCAAAGAGCTATCAGCCTTGCCTCTCATCCACACCATGCATGGAATATGTCACCATCTGTGTAATTCTACCCTCTTATGTCGCCACTTACAGCTAACAGTCTGATGCAGTCTAATGTCTTCTGACACGCCCTCCTCCATATGCTGCTGCTCAAGTCTTGCTCTAGTCAGTCAATCATCTGTAGCATTAAGTTCAGTTTGAAATCTTTCTTGTTTCCCATCATTTTGCCATCAAATGGCAAGTGAGCAGAAGCTGAACAAACAGAGATCTTGCATTTAGTGGACAATCTTCTACACATTTCTATAATAAACCCTTTCTCACCCTGTTCCTACCCTATTGGAGGAGATAATGTCTGTATCAGGAGTGTGATCCGACTTAGGACCAGTCCGTCATAAGTCAAGGACAGTCGGTACAAGCTCACAAAAGATGGATGAGGGCGACGTAATGGGGGAGGACCGAATGCACAGACTGTATGATTTATGTCACTATCTCTAGTTAAGAAGTTAAAGCCACAATGTATAATTAAGTTTAAGAATGGACTTTTCATGGTAAATGATATACATTTTGACTAGCATGTGTATCATGATTCGTGTTGGCCAGAGATGTATAGCACGGACAGTACTGTGCAAAAGTCTTAGGCAACTGTGGGAAAAATGCTGCAAAGTGAGGATGCTTCCAGAAATAATGCCATGGATACTTATTAATCAATAAACCTTCTAAAAAGTGCAGTAGACAAAAAAACCTCAATCAGATCAATATTTGGTGGGACCACCCTTTGCCTTTAAAACAGCATCAATTCTCTTATGCAAACTTGCATGCAGTTTAAGGTAGAGGTTGGTAGGTTCTTCCAAACATTTTGAGGAACTGGCCACAGTTCTTCTGCACACTTTGACTGTCTCTGCATGTCCTCCCAGACTGACTTGATCATGTTGAGATCAGGGCTCTGTGGGGACCATACCACCTGTTGCAGGATTCCTTCTTTTTGCTCAAAATAGTTGTGTATGACTGAGATTGGGTGTTTGAGGTCATTCTCAGGCTGCAGAATGAATCTGGGACCGATGAGAAACCTCCCTGATGGTAGATAAGAATCTACCTGTACTTCTCAACACACATTCAAGTTGCATGTCTAACACTTTTGCACAGTACTGTATGTGACTGTCCCCCACTATGACTCGGTTGTTTTGAAACTAGAAGGAGCAGCGGTGGGCTGAGGAGTTTGAAACCAACCACCGCAGCGAACCCCATTTTGCTCACACAAGGCCTTGGCTCCATCTCAGCAAAACATTTGAGTCCCGCACTGCGAGACCTGAATGCCTTTAAGGCGAATACGCTTTAGTCACACGTATTGGCCCTTATTCCCCTGAAAGGCCGATTACTGCAATGTCAGCGCGTGCGATAACTGTGTAAATTGACGTGCGAGCGTTTTCACTGTGTGTGTTTGCTGTTTTGGTGTTTGTGTGCCTGCTTATTCACAGCCACGGTTTTCCTTCCTCAAGCCTGCGGCCCACGGAGAGATTCCAGGTAATATTCTCCAACCCTTTGCGATTTATTTATTTGTTTGCCCGTTTGTTTGAAAAGGAGTAGAGTCTTCCACCCTGCTTTTTGTTTCCCTTTACAGGTCATCTAAGACTTGTTCCACGTCATGCATTTACCCTACCTGCTTCTCCTTTGTCTCTAATCCCTTTTAGTTTGGTGCTTTTCGGTTGTGAAATACCCTTTGTTTGTGTAGTGCATAAGTTTGCATAAGTGGCCATGAAATGTCCTTCTGCAGCGTCACAGTGCAAAGTGTGAAATGAGATGCCACAAATGGAGGTGTTTTAATCCCCCCCAGTTTTTCTCATAGTGATTCATTCCATTGCTTAGCCAGGGCCAAAATTCACACATAACTTCTGTAGCCTCAAATATTATTTCATAATTTATCCACCTAGGCACTTACAGGAGTAAAGGCATTCATTGTAGGAAGAAAAACCTCAAATTGTGCAGCATAACTGTCCCACATTATTAGAGCGCAGCTTCTGTTACTGCACTTGTGTGTCAGAAGAGACAACAGAAGCACTTATGAGCTGGAATGCTTCTGTTTAATAATTTAACTTGCGGTTTTTTAATGCCAAGTTCACCCATTTTGTGCCTCTAATACTTTGTTTGTAGTGTGACCCATTTGGTATGTTACTGATTGATAATGAAGAATAAAGGTGTCCTGGAAAAAAACCCCAAAGTACACATATTACATAAAAAAATGCTCAGCCTTATTGTTGACTCAAATAGAAGTATTGGATTGAATGTGACTTATCACATTCTTCATCTCAGTAGAAACAAAGGAGAGTTTTTCTGTGACACCTCCTTGTGTGTGAGTGTTTTTTTTTTCAAAATGTGTGTATTATTTTAGTAGAGCAATTCTGAATTTAGTAAATATGTTTTTGAACTTTGCAATGGTAACAAGTGTTTATTTAAAAACGACACCCTATTGACTGGCTAATTTTTCTTCATTTAAGAGAACAATTAGTTCATTTTCCATTTTAACAAAAAGTTAGTTCATTTAAGTTGAGAAAATGCATCTACAGTGTAATTTTTAGTTTATTTAACAGAGTATTTGTGGTGTAGAAGCAGAGGTGTCAAAGATTGGGTCGTGAGTCTGGCTTTCTTTTGTGAGTTTTGCAGTGGACCCTGGAATGGACAGGAGATGTGTGAAAGAGCTCACGTCTTGATGGTGAAGAGCCTCCTGTTTTAACTCCATTCTGGGGGGTTCAGATATACAGTCATAGTGTGAAATGGAAAGCAGACGAGCAGCTGGGATCCGACATGTCAACTGGCTTGTTCCTCTGCCCCATTACCCGACAGCTATTTATAGAGCTGCTCTTAGTAACAGCCCCCCCTTTATTTTTATCTGGCCAGTATGTACCCGTTTGGCGGCATCGTTGCACGCATTCAGACCGAGAGGCTGCAAGCCCAAGGCATGGGCTCCAACGAGCAGGCCGTCAAGTTCCTCAACCAGGACTACGAGAAGCTCAAGCAGCAGTGCCTGGAAAGCGGATGTCTCTTCGAGGACCCCTGCTTCCCTGCGCAGTTGCCATCACTGGGCTTCAAGGAACTGGGCCCCTACTCCTCCAAAACCCGTGGAGTGGAGTGGATGCGACCCACAGTAAGGCAGCTGGGAGCCCAGGGGTTGAGTTGTTCGCATAGACCTTTGGTTTTATAACCTTTTATAAATACCTTTTGTATTTATAACCTTTTATTTTGATTTTCAGTAAGAGTATCAGAACAAATCTTGGGCAGGATTTCTCTCTTTTGTAAAAGTGTTTGGGTTCAGAGCTGTGTGTGTATAAAACATTTCTTGATATATATAGACATAGAACTAAGAGTAATCAAATGTGCATCAACAATAGATGAAGACCCTTAGAGACAGACACAAGATAATGAAAGAAAACTGCTTGGTTGTCTGATACCACCGTGTTGCTGGTTCACATCCCTCAACTTGCTGCCTGTAGAAATGACATTCAAATAGAAAATAGATAATTATAACATGTAGTGTTTGAATCATTTGCGCAGCCGGCGGCAGATCAGGAGAAGAATGGATCTGAAGTAAATGTTTATGAGACCCTTCTGGAATGCTGGGAGGGATTCATCAGCTCTGAGGGACAGAAGAGGTTTATTCTACCATTTTGGGGGCAGAAATGGGAACTGCCAAGCTTTTCATTTTGGATCTCCTGTTTGTCAGTGGGACCACCAAGCAGCCACAGGTGGAAGAGGGCAGTACTGGCATTTTGTAACAGGCAGGATTCCTCAGGTGTTGTCACACAAACCTATGACACCCCCCCACACACACCCTCTACTTTATATCCGGATCTCCACTTCACATTCTTATTAAGGGCAGGACAGCAATTGCAAGACCGGAGTCATAAACTGCATGGAGTTACTCATAACCCGGATTGTCTGCTGGAGATTGTTTGGACAAGAATATCCAGAAGCCACCTATTCATAGGGCAGCATTGCTGGTCGGTTTGCTGAACTGAATAAATTCAATCTGATCACGGCTCATGATTTGTTTCCCATTAGTGTTTTGGCTTTGAAGGATGTTATGGCTTTCCTCCCACTTCCAGTTTCCACATGTTAATTTGATGTATGGTGACATGATGTTGTTTTCTTGGAATATTTTTAAGCTGAAAAGCAGCCCTACAGTAGTTCTGCTCCCCACCTATGAAACTAAACCCCAGTGGTCAAAAGTGTCACCTTGTACCGGAAGTAAAAATGACCCAACTGTCTAAATGGGCAAATCATTTGTAAGTAGCTAAGTAGAAGATTATAGGGTTTACTACGCTAATATTGTAGTCTAGCTGGCATAAAGTGTCAGATAAATGATTAGTAATAATCCATTTCTGTTGTGTTTAGTCTGAATTGTTTGCAGCAGGTCTCCCGCCCCACCAAACCCATATTCCTGTGTGTGTGTGTGTGTGTGTGTGTGTGACCTCCCTTCTCTGGAGTGACATTTACGTGTGTGTAAGTATGTGCTTCTGGCTAAAACGGTTTAGAAATAGGCAGTGCCCCACCCCCACAGATGCTATTGTTCTTAGAAATTTGTCAAAACATGCCAGCGGCACACAGCTCTCCTGAGGCAGGTTAGGATGAGTTGCAGCTGCGTGACGCCCCGGTCCACCAGCCTTCTCGTTCTGCCGGGGTGTCCAAACACAAAATCTCCTCTCCTTAGTAAGAAGAGCAGAGGAACGCTGCTCTGTGGTGCTGCTGACATGTTATGGAAATGTTTCCTCAGAAATACACAAGTTTTACTCCCAAATATGGTGCTGAATGCTGCTGTCAGGTCTGACTACAGTCCAAGTCATTCCAACTGGAGACAGAAAAATCTATACCAACTCTCTTGCAAGGCACAAGTCCACACGTTTGCTTAAAGAAGTTAATTAAATGCCGAGAAAAAGAAAGAAAATTCTGGGACAGGACTTGTTAGCTAATACATTGTGGGGCTGCTGTTCATCAGCAGGGAGTGGAAAGGCTGTAAATATTCTGAATTAAAATACTGCAGGAAATATTAACGCGTCATTTTCTGATCCAGTAAAATGTGTGATGTTGTCAATGGTCTGAGTAGTTCTGTAAGGCATTGTATAATTCTTTTTGTTACACATTTAAGTGTTTTCCTACTTTATTATTATACATTGATTTATCTGATGCTTTTCTTGAACTTAGAATGTGAGGTTTACACATTTAGATACCGCCAGTGATTTACCAATTTATACAGCTGGTTCATTTTACCGTGTCATTTCAATGCAAGTTCTTTTTTCAAGGTACTATAGCGTGAAGGTTTGAACCCAACTCTTTTAAATGCAAGGTGATGCTCAAACTACTGCGCCGTCTGCTGTCCTCAATTTGCATTGCGCTCACACTGAGCCTCATGCAAGTTCACATCCCTCTCATGGTTTTTGCCATTAAAAGTGACGAGTGGATCTCTGTTTGCAAAGTCAATGTGCTGGTGCCAGGTGCTGCTCCTTTTTTTTCCCTCACTCACTGTGTTTACTTCCTCCAGGAGCTCACGGACAACCCAGAGTTCATTGTGGGTGGGGCCACCAGGACCGACATCTGCCAGGGCGCTTTAGGTGAGTTTTGTTTGGCCTGGAAGCTCCGGTTTTCTTTGGGCCACAATCTGCGAGGAGGGGCAGGGGATTTCGTCCTTTAGCTCACAATTCAGAACTTTCTGACTCTAGGAAGGAGGAAAATCCAGTTCCTGGAGTCTCCACCCTCTGTTTAGCAACTGAGCAAACGGAGGCATTTGCTTGTCATTATCCTCAGCTGTTGTGTGTGAGCCAGGCCCCTCCCCCTCCCCCCACGCATTACTCTGTTTTCATCCTCCTTGTACTCTGGTATCCAGGGCTGTGACTGTGTCTCATCTCAGCCTGGCAGAGCACGTTTGTCTTGGGTTTATTTGATCGTTGCACCGTGTCTGCGTTTTCCAAGAGGTTGTGTCCCGACTACAGATGTGGCTGAACATCGACAGCAGTCACCGCGTCCTCGTCCCCGTTCTTGCCGCCCCTTGGCACTAACACACCCCGGTCCTTCCTCAACAGCCTAGCGCCCCTTTCCTGCTCTTTTCCCCGAGCCCTCGAACCAAGCTGCAGAGCGGATATGAACCGGGCGTGACGGGCCATCTTTGACTTTCAGGCTTCCTGCCCATCTCTCAGATCCGTGGCAAGAGCTGCAGCCTCAGATACACTGGTGGATCTTTTTTGGTGATGTTTCATAGGTGTCGTCGCAGCTACAGCAAAACCTTCTGTATTAGTACAACTGAATGGGTGACGTGATATTAGATTAATGGCCAGCTGCATTTCTGGATGAGGCATTTGACAAAGATGCTCCTCCAGATACAGTTGACCTGCAGAACAACATCAAAACTGGTCTGTTACATTTTTGAGAAGACACCATGAATAGATAATATACAGTCAGTGCAAATGGAACAGTAATATTTCTTTTACGAATGTGTATAAGAAGTTGTGTGAAGTGGGTGCAGAGGGGGAAAGAGCAGTAGGAATAAACACAAGCGAGCCAAGAGCCATGGTTGTCTCTTTAGTTGTATCTGCTAAAGCGACTGAAGCTAGTTTAGCTTTCAAATATTCCTGAAAATGCTGTGCGTTTGTTGTCTGCTTCATGTTAACAGTTTGGAGCATCAAGTTTGGAAACTGCAGCTGAGGTTTCCCACCCCACACAGCAGGGGCTCCCAGCACGAGTCAGAGGGCCAGATAGATGTGAGTCATGTTGCAGGCAGCAGGCGTGGTCACGAACGCAGCTCCTGTGACTCACTCGGTTCAACGGCTAGCCCCCGGTACCAGCTGACTACACAGCACTACAACCTGTGTTGCCACGGTGACCATCGCACACATCACGTGGTATCAAGAGATGGGTGGATAATGAACTTCCTGTTAGGGGATGTGTGTGTGTGTGTGTGTGTGTGTGCAGCAAGATTAAAGACCTCAGGAAGTTGAGCCTCCGTTGTCGGGTTTTGGGAGTTGAAACATCTTATCGAGTCTTATTGATACATGTGAACATAGATATTCAGAACAAGATGGTCACCACCCAGCCTGCCAGCAGAAACCCCTCCCACCCCTCTGCTTTTCATGTTTCCGTGTGCTTCCAGCTCGTGGCGCTCCCTTCTGGACGAGCTGAATACAACAACTTTTTAAAAATTCTTTTACAAATGATTTGTTAACAGTACAAAGACGGTGCAAAGAAAAAATGATTGCGGAATAAATGTTGCAAAAAAACGTAAGATAGGGTGACTAACAGTTTTTAGAGCTATACAGAGAGTGGCGCTTAATTTGGTGCAGATCTACCGCTTGGTGTCATTGTGGAATATGACAAAGACCATTTTTCGCTTCAAAATTTATTTTTATGAGTATGAAAAAATAAAAATCCGATCAGAAAATTAACAGGATAGTATTAATTCTTCCTCTTCTTAGTGATAAAAAGTTCAAAAGTCATTGCACAAATGACCATTAATAAATCTGGACAGATCTTGTCAGCAGATTTGGATGCATTAACCGATGTGTAGGTTAGTTTCTGAGCAGTCCCCCCCCCGGCAGGTTTCGCAGTTTATCTCTATGTCCCGGTTTTTGAATAAATTATTCCCTTGGATAATTTTTCATTATGATTTGCTGGCACAGAGGCACAGAAGTGGGCTCTGTGTCCTCATGTGGAGAGTGAGGAGGCACTCTAAGTTACATCACAGTCCAAAGAAGTGTGTTTGAGGTGGATTTGTGACTAAATTGACCGGTTTCAAGCACTCTGCTTTCAGGAAAGGCCCCACTGTGACAGGTGGTTATTGATGATGGGTGGACTTGCTCATGATCTCAATCTGGTGAAATGTAACACGCCTTTCTGCTTTGACGTGCAGGGGACACTCTGATGAGGGAACTCGGTCACACGGGAGTAACGTGTTGGTGTGTCAGTCAGCTCTCCTACTGCTGATCGCTTGAAAGCTTTTAAGGGCCAAAGTGGTTTTACCTGTAGAGAGTCACACCCCCCTGGCAGATGCCACATACTTAACCCCTGTGCTGGCCTGTCTTAAGATTGACTTCCATTAAACCCCTCGTTGACCCAAGTTCTCTTGCAGAGGCCATGCACCGTTCAAGTGGAACTTGAAAAGTACACATGATGTAATACAAAATATATTAGATTTACCTGTAATAATAGCAAATAAACACAGAAAACAGTTAATGGAAATCAAGTGCATGTAAACCCCTTTTTATGCACTTAATGCCCTGTGCAAATTGGAATATACCAAGATTTTATTTTCCATTATTTTAAATGGGAAAAAATAATGATACATTCAGAGCCCATCCGAAAACCCCAAACCAGTTTTCCCAAATACGTAGAACATCGAGGCCCAACCCTACCGTTCACAGCAGGGAGATCGGACTTGTCCAGAGCCTCGAAGAAGAGACAGTAGAGGACCGGGGTCTCCATGTCCCACAGTTCATTTAATAATGACATTTATGCTAAAGAAATAAGTGAAAACAACAAATTAAAATAAATAAACAAGAGAACTTACTGTGACGAAGAACGGGTGACTGTGAGTTGTGGAGGGGGAATGTGTACACTTCTCTCAAATGTGCTTATCTGGCCTTATTACCTACTTTCTTTAGATTTTTTCATAAGCATTTCTCTCTTTTTTTGGCCCCATTTTGCTGGACACAAAGATTTAGAAACAAAGAGAACACAAGATATGAAACTGTAAGGATATTAGCAAAGTCTGTCCCTTACAGGTTGCCATGCTGCACAGTACCGTGAGGCATGTATACATGGGTGTGTATGAGACTGGAAGTCAAACGGCTGCAAGGCAGCACAGGAGAGGAAAAAGCAGCCTGTGTGACGTGAAAATTTTTGAGTTTCATGATTTCTGCCATTGAGTTATGGCTCTGCATTGTAGCTTTGCATATTATCATATTAGCTGCGCTGCAGTAAAATTTAATATACTTTGGCTGTGCATCGAGGGTTTACCTGTATAACGTTCCACAAAAACTGAACTTTTTTTTAAAAATATGATAAATAATGATGATAAATTACTCAAAAGAGGTGACATAAAAGAGATGTATTAGTACTGTAGAAGGTAGCACTAATCGTGGTATTGCTTTCTAAAGTATTGCATTACCCATTAAAGTAAAAAGGACAATAATGATAAAAGTAAATATTTAAATAAGTGAATTAATAATTAATATGGCCCCCATTAAGTGAATTAACACTTTAATAAATATAAAAAATAGAATAATCAACAACAGAGATGAAGTGACCTGTTTTTCTGTTTCTCTCGCTCATGCACACAGGGGACTGCTGGCTTCTGGCCGCCATCGCCTCCCTCACCCTGAACGATCGCTTACTGCACCGCGTAGTTCCACACGGACAGTCGTTCCAGGACGACTACGTCGGGATCTTCCACTTCCAGGTACGACCGCGGCCCTGCACTTGCCGATGCAGCAACTAGGGGGTGTGGTAGTTAATGAACTGACCGCAGGATAAATCGATAACCGACTGCTCTACACCTGCCTTGTTATTTTGCAGTTCTGGCAGTTTGGTGAGTGGGTGGACGTGATCATTGATGACAAGCTCCCGGTGAAGGATGGAGAACTCATGTTTGTCCACTCTGCTGAGGGAAACGAATTCTGGAGTGCCTTGCTAGAGAAAGCCTACGCCAAGTATGTTTTCTTACACGTGAGACACACAGGGGCCCCTTGTTGCACACGGTAGACGCTGAACACATGGTCATGTGACCACAGGCTCAATGGGTCCTACGAGGCACTGTCAGGGGGCAGCACCACCGAGGGCTTTGAGGACTTCACCGGTGGTGTGGCGGAGATGTACGAGCTGCGTAAGCCCCCCAGGGACCTTTACAGGATCATCAGCAAGGCCTTGGAGAGGGGGTCCCTGCTGGGCTGTTCCATCGACGTGAGCAACCGTACCCTTGGCAGGCCAACATATTGTTTAGACATTGTCGCTGTGGTAACATGGGCAGGTATAAAGTAATGCAAAAATATGTCTTTACAGATCACAAGTGCCTTCGACATGGAGTCTGTGACCTTCAAGAAGCTGGTGAAGGGCCACGCCTACTCAGTGACGGGGCTAAAGCAAGTAGGGAGAAGGAACAATTGTGTTGTCCCATCGTTTGCTTTGGATCCCATCTAATTGAGATAGAGAAGATGGAGACTTAAAGACGTCAAATGTTTAATCTGTGTTGCTTTAGTCCTTTTAATTTCCATATGTGAAACTGCAGTATCGTGCTTACTGTTTGATGTGTCTCTTAACTGCTCTGCCCCCCTGTGGCCCAACCTGTGTGATAGGTGGAATACTGCGGGCAAATGGAGAAACTAATCCGCATAAGGAACCCCTGGGGGCAGGTGGAGTGGACAGGGGCCTGGAGTGACAAGTGAGTAGATTCCACACCCACCACGTGTAGGATTGGAAGAAGCTCTAGACCTGGCAGAGGATCTGTCGTTGATTCCCGTCACCCCTCAAACCTGCAGAACTTTGACTGTTCACCTTTCCAGCAAGAGCAGCAGGTGGTGTTGTGGTTATAAATGTAGCCTTGCAGCTGATGAACACAGGTTCGAATCCCCATTCCCAGTATAGTGCAGATGACCAAGGTATTACCCTGACTTGATACAGTAAAAATTACCCAGTTGTATAAACAGATTAATCACAGTGTGCAGCATAGTGTACAAACCTCACAATGTTTTTTGCCTTGGAAAAAGTGTATAATGGCTGATACTAAGTAACGGCATTAATTGTTGTTGCTTATTTATTACATTTGTTGTCAAAATGGTGACGTCTATAGAGCGATAGCGACCAACTGCCCTCCCTTTGTATAGCTCACGCGAGTGGGATCAGATTGATCCGGCCGACCGGGAAGACTTGCATCTAAAAATGGAGGACGGTGAGTTTTGGTAAGTATGTTGTGTAATGCAGCGGCGCGTCTTTAAAACACAGCAGAGCTGTGAAGTGTTTCTGATTTCTTGCCCTTATGTGGAAGTGTGAAACTATGCTGCCCTCCACGCTCCACTCCTGTTCTTCCAGGATGTCCTTCCAGGAATTCCTGCGGCAGTTCTCCCGGCTGGAGATCTGCAACCTAACGCCGGACGCGCTGAGCTCTGATGCAGCCAACTTCTGGAACACCATCAAGTTCCAAGGCAACTGGAGGAGGGGCAGCACGGCAGGAGGCTGCAGGAACCACCCCAGTGAGTGATGGACCTTCAGGGATATGACCCAGCAATATGGTGGCATCGCACAGACAAACTGTGCTTATCATCCTGTGTCTGTGACTAAAGCTTTTATCTGGTGTGGATATTCCCACCTTGGCCACTAGGGGGCAGTGGTACACTGGTTAAATAGTTGCTCAGTTCTTAGTATGTTTATATTTACTGTCATTTCACCTTCTTTTCGCAAAAAGTATGAAGTTGTTCATACAGAACAACAGTACAAGCTGCAACTGGAAACAGGTAACGGGGGAGGGGGTACTTAGCTTTATTAAGCAATAAAAGATATCGTCAAAAACAGAAATAAGTGAACAAAATTAAAAATAAATAAATATAAATAAAATGAAAAGCACACAAAACTAGTAAGATCGCAGTTTGTTCAAGAATAAATGTATGATTTGAGATTTTGTCGTTGCTTTCTTATTGGAGGAGATTTTCCGTAGCGATAAGGAGAGAGATTGCAGATTAGTGAGAAATAATTTAGGGTCTGGTCTGGTTTTAATGCATCTTGCTTTATGGATGTGAAATTTGGCTGATATGCAAATGAGGTTTAGAGAATTGTTTAAATTCTTGTCACCAGATGATCACTGTCTGTTCGCTAGTCTCACAGTTTGAGGAAAGAAGCAGTTTCTGTGTCCCGTGGTGTTGGACTGCATATTGCAGGAAGAGAGGTTCTCACACTCATCGCTGTTCATCCAAAGTAACAACCTTGAGATCAGGTGAAGGCTGGATGGTGATCTCTGCAAACTCCCCTCTCCTCTTGTGCCCCACCCCAGACACATTCTGGATCAACCCCCAGTACAAGATCACACTGCTGGAAGAGGACGATGACCCTGAGGATGATGAGGTAGCCTGCAGCTTCTTGGTGGCCCTCATGCAGAAGGACCGGCGGCAGTACAGGCGCCACGGCCAGGACATGCACACCATTGGCTTTGCCATCTATGAGGTAAAGGTGCTCATCCAGACAATGGCGGCTACACGCTCACACACTCTGCTACACACATTGCACACTTATTCCAAATTTGCCCTTTCTTCACAATGTCACATAGTTTTAGCTGAGGTTTATGCTCTGAAATAATTTTTTTGTTCTGTTTTTTCTTTTTTTTTGTTTGCACAGGTTCCAGATGAGGTATGAAACATCTTCCCTCCCGTACCCCTCCCCCACACTGCCTGCAGGAAGAGCTTTACTCTGCTTTACTCCGGCCACCTCTTTCACTCACACGTACGGCGTCTTCAGTGGGTACCCTGGCGTCTACAGCAGGACCACACAAACGCAGCATGAGAACACCTCTGCATATTAAGGAGCTCTGACTTTAGCAGCTCTGAGAAAAGAAAGGGAAAAGTTCCTTCCATACACTCACAGACCTGAGACAGTCTGTGGAGGCAAGTTGTTAGGTCACACACCCCCCCCCCCCCAATTCTGCTCTGTTCAACTCGCCCCCCCCCACTTTCACAGTTCAAGGGCTGTCAGAATGTACATCTGAAGAAGGACTTCTTCCTGACCCACTCATCGTGCGCACGCTCTGAGACCTTCATCAACCTGCGTGAGGTGAGCTCACGCCTCCGTCTGCCCCCGGGGGAGTACCTCATCGTTCCCTCCACCTTCGAGCCCAACAAGGAAGCCGACTTCGTCCTCAGGGTCTTCACTGAGAAGCAGTCGGAGACCGAGTGAGTCGGTGTGTGTGAGTGTGTGTGTGTGTGTGTGTGCGCGTGTGTGTGGAAAGAACCTGGCTGTCTAACTGCGTTCATTCATGGGTGTTGGCAGAGATGTGGTCAAATTGTACCAATGCGGTGTGTCTTTACGTTGTGTTCTAGAGAGATGGACGATGAAGTCTCTGCAAACCTTGAAGACGAGGTGAGCAAACAAAGGGATTCTTGGCACTGGAGCTGTGTCTCAACTCACAAACTGCATTTAGCCAACACTTTTCTCCAAAGAGCTGATTTGCATACCTGGGTAAATTATACCAGAGCAGTTCTGGGTGAGCAGCTCCCTCCAGGAGGTGGAATTTGAATTTGAGACCTCCAGGTCCAGAGGCAGCAGTTTTAAATGTGTCACCTGCTGCCCCTGTTTAAAAAACTTCACCCAGCACTAGCTATACAGACACTGACACCCGCTCATGGTGAGCGTGATGCCCGTGTTTTGTTGCTTGCCTTCACAGGAGGAGGTCACAGAAGATGACATTGACGATTCCTTCAAGTCCATGTTTGCACAGCTGGCCGGGGAGGTGAGTCCAAATACTGGCCTATGAACAGACACTCACACACTGCTCTTGGGGACTGTGAGTTAGACACATCCTCCTTGTTTCAGGACATGGAGATATCAGTCCACGAGCTCAAAACAATCCTGAACAGAGTGATTTCCAAACGTGAGTCTTTAATTTCATCGCTTCCAGCTGCCAAACTGTTTCTATTTATTTTCTAATTCTGCAGCTGAAGTGTTTCCGTCTGTCATTTCAGACAAGGATCTGAAGACGGACGGTTTCAGCATGGAGTCGTGTCGGACCATGGTCAACCTCATGGACGTATCCTTGGCAGCCGGAAGGCGAGGTCATTCCTTGGCGTGAAATGTGAATGTTAATTTATGCAAATGTAATTAATCTCTGACACAGCCGAACACACGGTCCTGCCGTGCTCCTTTACCCACACGGTGCCCAGAAAGACGGCAGCGCCCGTCTTGGCTTGGTGGAGTTCCAGATTCTCTGGAATAAGATCAGGAAGTGGCTGGTGAGTGACACACCCAATGTATTTTTGTGACAGAATAAGAAATGTCATTTGTACTTTATACAATTACTATGTGATATGCAGTATAACTGCATGTTCATTTGAATGTTAAATTTATTCACATAAAAGGCACTTTTTTTTCCAAAATGCATCAACACCAGATAAAAGCTTTAGTCGCAGACACAGGATGATCAAAGCACAACTTGTCTGGGTCAAATCCCTGAAGCAGCTGCCTATAAAAGGGACATTCAAATAACAAATGTAACGATAATCATGGCAGATAGTGTTGGACTCGTGAAAAGGGTGGGTTTTGAGAATCTCGAGTGCTGGGAGTGATTCGGCAGGGGGACAAAACTGCGAACCTGTGGACTTTTGATTTTGAATTCCTTGTGAGAGAGACTATCAAGAAGAACAGTCCTGCTGCAGTGTAGGAACTGATCAAATGCAAGAGAATCACACCAGAGGTCCTTCTGATGTTTGAAAGGCAGCTGCTCACCTGGACCGTCTCCCTTTGCTCTCTTAGGGAATCTTCCGGCAGTTCGACCTCGACAAGTCAGGAGCCATGAGCTCTTACGAGATGCGGCTAGCGGTGGAATCTGCAGGTAACCATCAGAACGCAACGCAATTCTGAAGAAGAACAGAAGATGCGTGGTGTTCTGTTTCAGTGGAACTCCTCCTGATCCTTCTGTGCAGGCTTCAAGCTCAACAACAAGCTGAACCAGATCCTGGTGGCCAGATATGCCGACAACGAAGCCATTGACTTTGACAACTTCATCTGCTGCCTGGTCAAGCTGGAAACCATGTTCAGTACGTGTATCGCTTGCGCGATTGCAGCTGTTTGAGGGACCATTTTCTCTCCGGCAGGAGCCCCCTGTTCTTAAGGAGGAGTTTTATACTCTTGCCGTGTCCTTTTGTACTAAATCACTTCCGGACCTTGTGTTTTGCAGGAACTTTCCAGCAGCTTGACAAAGATGGGACGGGGGTGGCTGAAATGAATATGAGTGAGGTAAACATCACTCAGTCATGCTGTTTACTGTGTACACCAGTGTAAAACAGCCACTCAGGCAGGGACACAGCTGTGACAGTTGTTCTTGTGTCCTCTCCCCTCCTGTTTACAGTGGCTTTACTTGACCATGTGTGGATGAAGAAGAATTAATTCCAACAGGGGAGTGAAGAGAAGCTTCGGAAGGACCTGAGGAGTTTACCCCCGGAAGAGTACCATATAATGCACGGTTACTCCCCCCCCTTCTGAGATATCCCAGACTGCTGCCTGTCTCAGGGTTAAGGTCTGAGCCATATAAGGACCTTACTCTTCAGTCAACCACTTTAATGAATACTACGGTACGTTTCAGCTCAAATCTTGAATGACCTCTGCCCTTAAATGATGCCAACATCCAATTGGCATCGCTGTGTTGCAGTGTTATAAACATCCCTTTAAAAATTACTGCCCACGACCTCATGTCAGCAATATTGTCATTTAAATAATTTGCTTGTTTAAAACACTTGGTGGAACTAAGTTGGCTGAAACTTAGTGGATCTTGTTTTTTTCTGTTTTTTTTTTATTTGTTCATTTTATATGGGGATGCAGCAGCTTATGGTTGACTGTATTTTTTTAATTCGTATCCAGGAGAGCATGCAAGCCTGACGCAAGGATAAAAACCCATCAATGGCAGTTGAAATTGATAAATCGGTAGCAGGATGAAAAATAAATTGTTGTATGAATACGTTTGAAATGCTTCACACGCATCATTTTGCTTTTTGAAACAGCTCAACATTGCTGGATATTTACATGTAATTATTTGAAATGCAGAAGTGTCACTTTTAGTTTGGATATCTTAAAACCTTGCATCTTGTAAATAGGATTATAATATATCAAAAATAAAAATCCCTAGACTGCAGAATTACCAATTAAATTGGCATGAATTAGCTTCACATTCTGGAAATATGTTCCTCTGAAATAATCAGGTCCTCCCAATACAGTAAGTATTCTACAATTCTACTGTATTTATTATTCTAGACGGTTAGAAGAGCAAGATAATAAAGAACATTAGGCTATAATGACATGTACAGCTAATTAGACTCCATTACATAGATTTATTCCAACTGAATTGTCATTATTTCATTATAATCTGTAGTCCTTAATTTTGTCTATATAATAATATACGTTAATTTTGAGTAGGCGATCAGAAAATATTCTACCCATATTTAACTGACTTAAGTGCACCTGCCTATTAAATATATTCCAGTGTTGACCTAAGTACATGCAGCACAATTTTACCATGACTGATTATAACACTTAATAATAATAATAATAATAATAATAATAATAATAATGATGATGATGATGATGATGATGATAGTCCACTTGGTAATGATCGATTGTCTGCTTCTAAATGTACAAAATGTCAGTCTAAATAAAAATAAAAACCCAAAACAACATCTGAATGACTTGTATTTACTTTAAATTTAGCGATACATTTGAGCCTTGGGAAATATATACAAGTGCATTACAGTATATTTACTTTTCTGTTCCAAAACACCTGTGGTTCTCCACTGTGGTTCAGGGTCCTCGGCGCTCCATGGTGTTTATGGTAATTCATTATCTTCTGTGGTGGCTCTTAACAGTCCTCCATGGTGTCTCATGGTCCTCCAAAGTCCTCCATGGTGAACTATGGTAGTTCTTTGCCCTTCTTCACGACTGACAGTCCTCCACAGTGACTCACAAGGCTCCTCAGAGGTTAACCGTCTTCCATAGTCCTCCACAGTACTCAACGGCGGGCTGCTGGAGTTCGCTGACCTTTAATGTGGCCAATGATTCTCCACAGTCCTCCACCATGGCTCCAGCCCTCCACGGAGCTCCAGGGCTGAGCCAATTCAGTAACTACTCCTTCTCCTTGGGCGCCATCTCTCTGGCATCCAGCAGGCCGAGCAGCACGGCGTCTGCCTCCAGCAGCGTGGTGTCAGTATTGGAGCCCAGGAAGCGGGCGGTGAGCTCCAGGTCGAGCAGCTTCAGGCGGACCCGGGTGCCTCTCTGGTACTTGTCCCCATCCACGGTCGGTCGCCGGCACACACAGTGGAACTTGGCTCCAAAGTCAATATAGAGGTCATCCTCCACGGTGTGGAAGATCCTCCCCACCACCACCTTGTCCTTGGCGGGACCCATCTGCACCAGGGGGGAGTGTCTCAGAAGGGAGGCGAAGGAGCGGACGAGCCGCACGTTGGCGAAAGGCCGCCTGCCTTCCTCCCCCTCCTGCTGCTGCTGCTGCATGTCCGAGTGGAGCTCGAAGGCAGCAGCGAAGCCGCTCTTTGGCCTCTCTGTTGTCGCCCCGCTGTTTTCGGTATCGGAAACATCCCCAGGACCACTTCTACTGTCTGTACTGAACAACGGGTTTCGCCCTAACAGCAGCACTCCTCTCGAAAGTCCCGTATGCACACCTCTCCTCGCAGAACACACGACATTCACGAGGGCGGCCATCTTTGCCTCCGCTACAGCGAGGGACTGTGGGAAATTAAACAAACCGTCACGTCTATGTGAATGTTATATTATTCAAACCACACTGTGACACGTGTAGTCGAAAATAAATTTTGTTAATGGCATTCGACAGGTGAAAATGCTACGAGAAAAATCGGGGTTATACAATATAAACTAATATAAACTATTTTTTTGCCGACTTAACGAGTAAGTTATATTTATATTTCCGGGTCGCGCTTGTATTTCCGGAGCATTTTGTTTTTTTTTCCCGGAAGACAAAGTCCTAATGGGAGCGCTTCGAAGCAACATGGAGGTGTTTTTGTACGATGTTTATCTCCGGCCTCACAGTATTAATGTCACCCCTGATTCTACAGTTCGGGATCTGATACAGGTTTTCTCCAGCGAACAGGTAAGTGTGGGGCTACAAAGTATCCGGTTTCCGTGCCTCTAACATCTGAGTTGCGCTATTCAGGTAAAGCCCGACTTTGGAACTGTTCGTCTATGTAGGATTAACTTATTGTACACTTTTCTGGTCACTTACCGCTCTTACTCTTGTTGTTTGCGGGTTGGAGCGAGGCGGGTGTTAATTTTGTAGAATAAGTCGGTTTCGTAAGGAAGAGCTCCTTACTGTTAACATGCGTTACGTCTCTCGTGTCGTCGAGTCCACACTGTTACCCTGTGTGATGGCGATGCTTTGTTCAGATCTGCACTGTTTCATCTCACACCCACTTGTCAGGGAATCCCATCCTCGGACCTGTACGCTAAGGTTAACGGCCGCCTCTGTGGGCAAGATGAACGGCTGCAGGCAGGAGCCCCGTACCGCCTGGAGCCCAGGCTGTGTGGGGGCAAAGGAGGTGGGCAGAGGCTCCCTGTCTGAGACTCGCTGAGCTGTAGCATGTGCTCCTCCTGTTTGACCTGTAGCTGCAGCAACTCGGGTCCTCTTTTTATATTAAAATAATTACAGTACTGGCATCAACAATAAATAATTTAAAACGACTAAATGATCTGCTCATCTTTGATTATACAGTACTCACACTTGTTCTTTTTGGTAGGTTTTGGATCTATGCTCAGAGCTCTTGGGGCTCAAATTGAAAAGACAACTAACCGGGAGGCGTGTAGAGACCTGAGCGGAAGACGTCTCCGTGATGTCAACCACGAGAAAGAGTGAGCTGCCTTTTGCTTTCGTAGCTGAGTGGCGGTGAACTTTTGCTTGTGTGTGTGTGTTTGGATTTGTAGTGTCTCGGACTGCAAACTTCTGAGTAAGCTCTGTGGGTGTCTGTGTGCCCCGTAGGATGGCAGAATGGCTGAAGAAACAGGCGGACCGCGAGGCTGAGAGGGAGCAGAAACGCCTAGAGAAACTGCAGCGGAAGCTGGCAGAGCCAAAGCACCTTTTCACTGACGTGGACTATGAGCAGCAGTGCCACGAGCTGGCGGAGCGTCTGGAGGATTCTGTCCTGAAAGGTACAATTTTACACATTTGCTCCTCTGTTCCTGGTTCACCTCTGTGTGCCCGACTTTTTAATAGCATTATTTTTGTGGCCATTTGGGTATTACCTTAGCATCGATATAAATTGTCTACTTTTTAAAATGCATTTTAAAACCTGGTACACTCCAGTCTTTTAGCACCTGGCCCAAAAATTTGTCAGTTAGTGACTGACTGACAAACATCCAATGGGTATTATTACCGAAATACCACCACTGAGCTTTTGATTAAAGGGAAACCAACAGATCTTGTGGCACTTCCCACACAAGGATATTACTTCACAAACTTTTGTTTACCATGGATGGCATGACATGTATTAAGATGATATTTTGCTGGATTATCCCAGAGTTCAGACCAAATGGTTTCTGAACTGTTAAAAACAAAAGGTAAATCAGTGCACTAACTGTATGTGCAAACGTTTTGTGAAGGTATGCAGGCGTCATGCAGTGAAGATGTCAAAGCAGATGAAGGAACCAGCAGGAAAAGACCTTCTATGGGTAAAGAGCCGATAACAAAGAAAAAGAAATGCCTTTGGTAAGAGATTTCTCCCCGTTAGGCCATCCATATGTATAAAGACTGAAAAGCATGCAAAATGTTTTAATGATGATGACTTTGGAGGTGTAATTTCTTTGATTCAAGATTTTTTTAGAACTTAAATGTTTTGTATACTGTTAACTGTAACAGCTCAAAAAAAGCACGAAAAAACCACCATCAGAAGGTCAGTAGTTTGTACTGTGTCTTATGGAGGCCTTATGAAAAGAACAGAAGAGGGGAAACTGCTCTTTTGGATGATCTTCCGTTATCTTCGCATGTTATACATTGACAGTTTGTTTCTCTGCTTAAGGACTGGTTTGGAGGATATGCTGAGTTCAGAGAGTGACAGCGACACTGGCGAGGAAGACTCTCCTCAGGAGGGTCCAGCCCCACTGGAGACGAGCACCGTGGGTCACAAGGAGCAGCAGTCTGAGAGTGGCCCCAGCACCAGCACCAGCTCAGGATCTCGGTCAAACTCCCCACAAATCACTCAGAAACTACCAGAGGAGGAACCAGTGACTACTGTCAGTACCAAGGTTCCTGAAGTGCTCCCAGAACCTGACTCTTCAACCATCAGTACTGCAGAGGAACCGGGAACAAGTACTGCAGCAAACCCAGATCCCACCTGCTTTTTGCAACCACAGACTGCACCTATTGAACCAAGTGTAAGTTTTGACACTCTGCTACTCTACACCGACACTGTTCAAGTGTTGAGTATCCGAAGACCTAGATGCTGTGAAAATGATTGATTGTAACCTGAATGTACAGATAAAAACCAAAATAGTCATACATGTTAGGTGAGGATTTGTGACCACCTCTCTCTTGCAACAGAACTCCCCCCTACTGGACCTGGAGGCGTTCGGCAGCTCGGTGGAGCTCGAGGCCCTAGGACTGGAACAGCTGAAGGCTGAGCTGATGAGGCTCGGGATGAAGTGTGGGGGCACACTACAGGAGCGAGCCGCCCGGCTGTTTGCCGTCAGAGGGGTTCCGAAGGACAAGATTGACCCCAGCCTCCTGGCCAAACCCACCAAGGGCAAAAAGAGATAGACTGTACACTTATATTTAGATCTGTGTTATGACAACCTCAATAAAAAAAGTTTTAACTGTAAAACTGCTGAGTAACTGCATCTAAGTAAATGTAAAAATGTCAGTTTTCTATACATCATCTAAGTGCTTGTTCCGTTTTTAGATTCTGATGTAAAATGTATATTCTTGCCAGCATTGACTGATGTCAACATTACAGTAGTACTTTATGCTGCACATTTTTGTAGACGTGTCCTTTTCAGGAATATTTTTCTGTAAATCATTGTGTTAATAAAATTTTACAAACTGAATTCTGTGTTTGACGTTATTCTGATACCTTCCGATCAGATGCAGTGATTTGTACTTTTATTTGAAAATGAACAGGTAAATGTGACCACGTTCAAGTGGACTCGAGTTCTGGGGAGCTACACGAACCGGAGAGCAATGGCCAACACTTTGGAGTAATCGCCTTCCATCTTGCGCAGGTGTGACGGCACAGGCACTTTGATCCTTGTCCCTGTCGGGTTTCCGTTCTCCTCTATCAGAACCACGTTGTTGGAGTCGAACCGTGGGGTCAGGCGGTCCCCGGGCATTCTGTGTCCAACGATGAGCGCTTTCTTCTTTTGTCCTTTAATGGCCAGCAGAACCTTGGTGCCCACTTTGCCGATGCCTGACTTGTTGTAGACGTGGATGACACGAGGGGCGCGGTGGTATGGTGTGTTCCCCAGTGAACTGTTGTCAACCACTCGCACTCGGGTCATCTTATAAATGGCGGATGCTGATGCAGACAAGCTTCATTCAAAAGAAAAAGGAACACTGTAAAGCCCACACGAACGAAACATGCAACCTCTACGGGTGTCTACGTGTTTGATTGTGAAAAGAGTTGGGTGTTTTTAACAGGTACACATACCAGAACGACCGATGCTGCGTTACTCCCAACAGCCGGGTGAAGCCGAAGCCGATTCGTGATAAGAGCGTCATGTTGGCCTCTGCTGAACAACTGATACAAAATTATTACTACTTACACTATATTACAAACATCAAGAACTATTATTTGGCTAACTCCTTTGTGTATAAGGTGATGTCAGATTTATGTGCCCATCTGCCTACAGTAATTTGCCCATTTTTACAGCTGGATAATGTTTATTGAACAAATATAAAAGTACCTTTTTCAGGGGTACAACAGCAGGATTGGACCTCAGGTCTTTCAGTTACAAGTCGACAGCTGTAATCACTATTGCCACCTACAGTCCCCACATCACATACTCATACATATAAACTCATATCGACAAGCACCTGCTGAAACGCACATAAACTTATACACAGTCATATACACAGAATATACACATAAATATGCACTCATATGCACAAAATATGTACATAGACAGTGGCGATGAGGGGTCATTGACACCCCGTCGCACACGCGCATGATCTTACCACACAGTAACGTCCAGCACTTTTATGCAAGAACTACGTCTAAAAACATTAACTACACAAATAGAGTTGTGTATTTGATGTTTAAACATATAAAACTGGATTTACCTTTTATTTATTGTTTCTTCTGTAGATTTCTCGGGAGGATGCCTTTCACGAGCGCCCCATCTCAACGGTCTTTTGACATCATATGAGAGCGACTAAGCCCGGATTGTTTATGGTGGAGAGCTCATAAAAAAGGAAATAATGATAATATATATATTAAATTTTAACTAGTCAGTGTATTTATGTACAGTATCGCATCACTATTTTAGATATTTTATACGTAAGTAATGCCATCACGCTTATGACGTAATCAAAAAGTGCCAAACGACGACAGTCGGCTAAAAATGTGCCGGATCATCATTATCAAGTTTCATTTGTGTCTATGTTTCAGGAAATACTGTAGCTCTTGGTATTCGAGTCCATTCTGATCCGGAAAAAAAAATTCGAGTATTCAGTTTCTGCTGGCATAAAATTCATTTACAGCATGTAACGGGCCACTTTCGGAACATTAATACCCACGACTGCGTCGTAAGGAATAAGACGTACTTCCTCTGTTGAGGGCATCTGGAAATTCAAAACAAAAGTCCTATTTCATTAGCAGCCAATGTGGGAGCGAAACGTTCCAGATTTAAAAAATAAAACGAGTTTATGCATTACACACAGTTTATGCAGTCGTTTTAAGTAAGCGATTTTATAGTTGTTTAAGATAAAGGGTTGTGTAAAATCACCACTAGAATTTATATGCGCTTGAATGTTCTTTTGAATACAAAATTTTGCATATAAATTTCAGTGACCACAAATTATTTTACATATAAAATATATGAAAAATAATAAAATAACATACCATATGGATATCTATATATTCGTTCTTTAAAAAAAAAAATCTGTGTTACAATATGGAAAGCTGGCTCTTTCCTGGACAGGACCCCCTCCCTCTGGGACAGATAGTGGGATTAAAATAAGGTTATGAGGGGAGTCACTCGTGTCCCCTCCATTAATGACACCTGTTTGGCTGCAGTGTGGGGCAGAGCGCCGAGGGACGGCGCAGTTCGCGGTTACTCTGTTTTTTCATGGTAATACATGGTTTTCCTCGTGTTTTTTCGCCTGCACAGCGGCACCGGGACAGGCGTGACGCAGCCCCGTTTCGGGCGGATAGGGCGTCCCCCTGCGGACACTCAGCTCCATATCTGACGCGTTGAGGGCTGAAGAAGCGACGGAGCGTCAGCCGGCCGGTCGTGTGTGTGTTTGTCGGCAGCGCGGGGGGTCACTCTTGTTTGCTATCACATGTTAAAGTGGGATAGAGTCGTTTTCCCGAAGTTCATCGTCATCGCGCTGCCCGACTCAGCGTGAGGAGCGCCGAAGACCGTCCGCCTTCCCTTCCCTTCTCTCCTCAGGTAAAATTTGCGCTGTTCTGCGCCGTTTGGAGAAGCGCTCGCGAGGGAAATACGCCTGTTGTCTTCTTTAAACTACCAACAATGACCGTGTTTCCTCAGCCCACATTTCAGTGTGTGTCAGTATTAATGTACCGTTTGCTTTCATGTCGGAATGTGTCGCCTCACACTTTTAAATGGCAATCTAACGAATTATTTAAAATACTCCCTTGGTGGTTAACTTCGATAATCGGTTAACCAGCCAGCTGAGCCGTCTTATCTGACGTGCGCGTTCGGATAAGGAGCGCGTGCTGCGCCTGTTTTCTGTGATGCCGCATCATGGATACAGTACCGACAACACGGGGATCTAGTGTGGTACTCAGCATGGTAACCAGGAAGACATGGTGATGTATAATATAGTACATTTTGAACACACTGCTAGACAGTGATAGTAGAGCACGGTGGAAACACTTATACAGTGGTGTGTGTGTGTGTGTGTGTGTGTGTATATACACACACACACACACACACACACACCACTGTATAAGTGTCCCCTCTGCTGCTCCACACCGGCAGGATTCAAGTGTTGAGTATCTGAAGATCTAAGAGGCCAGAAAATGATTGTATTGCGCTTCTTTCAGTGATATCAGTCTCTATGGATAAGAACCAAAACAGTCCCATGTGTCAGGCGGCGGTTTGTCACACCTTCTTATCTCTTGCCAGAGGACCGATGATACAGCATGATGCGTTTTGACAGCACAGGGATGCGGTGTGATGCACGGCGACCTGTAATGACACAATACGATAGTGACACAGCACGGTGCTGTATTTAGTGAAAAACAGAGTAATACATATTGATACAGCGTAAGAAGTAATGACAATGCAATGATATGCCGAGGGCTCCCGTGTGAAGGACAGTTTACTCAATACGTGTGGTTTATGTATGAAACTCTTGGTTAAGCGGATCATGAAACGGGAGTCGTTGAATCTCCACTGTTCCAGCTGACCGTGCTGGTATAAAGCAGGCCTTCTTCGCCTTGCTGCGAACAGTACCGCGGTTATTCTGCGCTCTGGGGGGAGCGAAGCGGTGTGAGGACATGGAGGAGTACCGCCAGATGTAGGACCACCGTGGTAGATTTCACTATGCAGCACACACCTTCCACAGTGGTAATTATTTCCTTTCTAATCTGTTAGCTACTATTAACCAGGAGCTAAGAGCATCACTGAGCACATGGGTTTGATGTAATAATCTAGATGCACTTTGGGTTTATAATTCTGGGTGAGCAGTGTTTCAGATTTCAGATAAGGTCCCAGGATTGCTCAGGTTTCAACTGAATGCTTTTCTCTCCTGTTTTGGTTGCAGCAATGCTGCATTGTTTGTGTCAAGAAGCCCTTTGGAATGGATCTTGTGAATAGTTGGATGGATGGCAGACAATTGTTTCTGAACACGGTGCTTCTATAATGAGCACCAGAGCTTCAAATGCTCAGCACCATTGTAGACCAAGCTGAAGTTGTTGGGCATTGTTCTTCTGTACCCAGACTTCACAGCAAGTGTGGAAATGCAGCTTTACCATCATGGCAAATGACATGATAACACTGCCTGACTGTAAAGAAGGGATTATGTCCAGTATAAGGAAGTTACCTCCATTCTTTCTTCCGGACCAGCAACAGCCCCACGCTGAGGGGTGTTAGAGAAGCTCTGTCAGCATTTAGAACTTCTTCCACACGTGTACAGTGCCCATAACATCATTCGTAAAACCTAGAAATCCCCTTTGTAGACTTTGTCGCATCTTTTCAAGTATGTGTTTATTGGTGCGAGAGAGGGCGGGGGGTCAGTATCTCATAGATAATCCCCATCATCTGATTAGCGGTAATCCTTACGTTTTAATATGGGGTGTTAGAAATATATGAGGACACTGACACTCAGGCATTGGTGTGTCATATTGTGGTTTGAATTGTAATGCGTTTAGAGCAAAGGCTGAAGTGGTTCATCTGTGTCATCAGAAAATCAGTTTGTTCATTTCAGTAGGGTTTAAACCGGATTTAGGTTGTACACATAGAATTTGTTATTGTTTTATTTGCATGTTGGCTGTTGTCCATCATTTCAATTAATGTTTGACATAATTGTCTTATTGTGCAGAAGAAATGATGACAGTTTGGGCTCCAACTGTTTCCTTGGATATTTTGCATTTTTCACTTTTCAGCATAAATGAACCTGCTTTTTTTAATTCCCTAAAAATATTGGCCCACAGGGCATGTGGTTATTAAATATTCTGATACTGTAACACAAGCCTAGAGGACAATATTGGAAGGCCTTCCCTAGTTTCTGAAAACCTGACAAGATGGACACACGCCACTGTGTTGCCAGGTGACCACCCACCTGTTCCATCCGCAGGTTTTGTTCCAGGCTCTGGTGTTGGTGGCAGATTAAAGTGTTCCGCTGTTTTCTGTTATTTGGTCAGAGGACAAATGGTTTGTTTGCTTGTGTGTAAACTTTGTGTGGGAGCCAGAACGCCCAGTGTGGGTGCTGTGTAAAGAAATGCTGTGCTGAGGCACCATGTTTTTCTCCTTCTCTAGATGTGTAAATCACAGCCAGTGTGAACTGTTAAATTTGCTGTTACTGGTGAAACTCCAGAGTAGTTCCAAGAACATCTTTGCTTCCTGAATCTGGATGTAGATGTATTTTGGTTACATGTGTTTCACTTGTGAATTCCTACATCTAACAGTTTGTCTGCAGTTTGTCTGCACCCTCAGTTTAGAGCCTCATAGCCACAATGTCACCCCATTATGTACGATTGATTGTCCAGCATGATGTCACGGTGGTCCAGAGCCTGTTCCGGAAGCATGGCGTGTGAGGCAGGGTCCACTGTGGATAGAACAGCAATCAGTTAGAGAGAAGTAACGCATTCACTTTTATTCACTCACACATGGTAAGTAGGTACGGTTTGTTTGCTTGAAACAAACTGGATTGTGGGAGGAAACCCACATGGATAGAACTTGCAAGCTTCACACAGACTGAGCTGGATTCAAACTCTTGTCTGAACGGGCAGCCTGGGAACAGGAGACATCACTGCAATTTTTAGGCCCCCTTTTAACCCTCCCCCACACACACCTTAAAATTTTCTGCTCAGCATTTTTAAGGATGCTTAAAATTAGATGTTCAACAACATCTCAGATTTTGGGGAACAAAAAACATTACCTGCAAAACTCAGTGAAGTTTTACACCTCCTTACTTGGACTCTGGTAGGTTGTGAGCTGCTGCATCCCACTATTCTAGGGCTTCAGATGTCAGGACACCTACAGAATATGACCTCATCCACTAGTTGGGTGTGGGTGAGGCCATTTATCCCATGAAGTTAACACAGGGGTTATACTCCTACCAGGAGAATAGGGGGCATAACCCTCCCAGTGCACAGCTCACTGGCTAGATAGGGAAAGACTCTGACAAACACAAAGATTTATTAACAAATGTGGGGTGATGGTGTCCAGAAGTCTTCTTTTCCTGAAACCTGACGTTTTTCACTCCATGTACTTGTGAATGAATCACTCATTGTGGTATTCGACATCCTCCCAAACAGAAATACTTTGAATTCCACGGTGAATTCCTCCAGCAGAAGATATATCCATATGTTTGGTTTTAATTTCGTAGAGACTTCGCCTAGAAAATTGCGATCTTCAGGTCTGCTGTGCCAAAGACACTTATGCTCAGCTGTTAGTGTCCCGGTTTTGAATGATACAGCTTTCGTGGTCAAATGGAGTAAAACTTGCTGGAGATGATTTAGAAATAACTTTGAAATTGTAAAGGACAAGATCTGAGCAATGATAATGTTCTAATAAGAACATGGTGCATAATATTTTCTTAAATCACGCATTGCACTTTGTTCAGCATTTCAAACTGCTAATAAAACGGTCTGTTGGACGAATCGTCTGAAATTCATGTATGTCAGCAAGCGACCTGTAAAGATTATCTTGTCTCTTGAGACTCCAGAAATGTTAGTCAGTTAATTTGTTTTCAAATAAAGGAAAACGTGAGCGTAATACATCAGTTTTTGTTGTAAGCAAAGCGGGTTCTTTGCAACGCAGTGGGTGTTTGAACAAACATTTTGAAACCTCCTGGAAAACAGGGTTGGTTATGATTAAGTAAATATGGAAAATTGTACAGATAGTTTTCATATAAGGTAGACGCTAAATAGGAGGTATAGTCAGGATCTAGAGCTGAACTGATGACTGGTCCCTTTTCAGTTTTTTTTTTTAAACTTCTTTTCAGGACCCTCTGTAGGATCATTCCAAAGCACCACATCCAGGCAACCACTGGACTGATACACAATGCAGCCAATGTTCCATAATGACATGTTGGGTGGAAGTGTGGGCTGATCTTTTTGGGAGTAAGGTAGTTTTTCCCTGTTCATTTAGGAGTATACATGCCATACCTGTGTTTCACCTGCGCAATATGAGTTAATTCATTTCCATTTATTCAGTTAGCTGAAACCCAGAAAAGTGTATTTTGTCTGTAGATAAAGGCACGCAATTACCGAAACTCCATCTGTTTTTGTTTCTGCAGTGCAACACGTAGCTGCATATTGAAATGAGTGTAATGGAAAGTAAAAGAAGGTCATGATAGATGATGTGATACAAGTTTGTGGAACTATTAGTGGGTCAGGAGAGAACCGAGTGTGAAAGAGATGGCTTTTTTGACCCTTACTCAATTTTTAAAGGGATTCAGCAGCCCTGAGGGACAGAGGGAGCCAATTCCTCCACCCTGGGGCCAAACCCAAGAACCGGCAGACTTTTGATTTCAAACCCAAGTCTGATGGGGAAGATCTTGTTGTAGTTTAATGGAAAGAAGTCACTGTGTTGAAGTAATGAAGGGTTTGAACGATGAACCGGACTTGTGCTGAGTTAGATCCTCATGCCGCGCAGTGCAGACGGGTCCCCCCGCTCAACGCGTACGTCAGAGTCTCTGGTGTCTTACCTTTGCTCAGCTTTTCATGCCTGAGATGTTTGTGAAATCAGTGCTTGGTAGGGTTGGAATTAGAGACCTTCACAAACTGCTGTGTTTCTTCTTCCTTTCTTCTCAAGTCATCTCTCTGTGCCCGTCCAGAGTGTGTTTCAGTGCTGCAGGATGCCCGTCCTCCTCTTCACAGATCGCCTGTTATTTATGATCGCTGTTTAGAGGTTCAGCTCTGTGACCCCTGGCCCAGCTTTGGGCTAAATGACCTGCCCTTGGAGACTGGAGGACTTCTATCAGCTTTTGCAGTGGTTAGAATCATCGCTTTTCAATGAAGGCATGTCAGTTCGAATCACCCTTTCTGGTGTAGTAGCCTTGATGAAGATCCTTACTGTGAGCTAATGCAGTAAAAATTATCCGGCTATATAAAGGGGCAAATCACTGCAAGTAGCTCGGTATTCAAACCTCACATTGTCAGTCGCTGTGGAGAAATGCATGAGTTTAATAATGATGTGGCCAATGTTAAATAACAGCAAAATGCCTCATGTGCCTGCGTTGTCTCTGACACTCTGTGATTTGCTCAGTATCGACATTTTCCGGAACGTTCACCTTCTGCTGTACCAGTATGACTTAACCGGTTGTCATGTTATTTCTATTAAGTGCTCTGTTGCTGTGTGTCACTAAGGGTGCTTTCCCGTTCAGTGTGTGTTTCTGTCAAAGCAAACTGGGCAGGGCTGTTGAGCACTGTCACACGCGCTGTTGCCTTTCGGTATCCTCACGCCACGTGAAGCTGTCCGACTGAACGTGTCCACACTACAGAAAGCGATCCCACCGTGTAACGTGGTTAAATATCAACAGACACCTTCCCTCAAAGAAGGCCGAACATGCATGCGCACAAGGAGGCAGTAGACTGCATTTCAGGCAATCAGCTCCTGTCTTATCTGAAGTATTTGTTTGTCTTGGTTTCTTCACCTCGGCCGGGCGTTCAGAGTGAGCAAACAGAACACCTTGTCCAAACACGGTCAAACACGCGCTTGTAGATTAAGGAAGGTCACAAGATAGTTGGCTCTGAAATGTCAGACCGGAGCGCTAATTAAGGTCAGGATTTACCATTGGAATCTTTCCCTTTCTGGTCATCTGACTTTCTGGCCATTATGAGGGTGAAGACAGATGATTTCCAAGACAAAGCTTTGAGACTGTCTGATCTGGATGGGATCCAGCTTGAGTGTGGGGCTGGCGCTGTGGGCTTGGTCTTGTACCCAGAAGCTGACTCTAAATCTGTGTCCAGGTGAGCTGTGGACACTTGAGTTTACCGCTTTCCTAGCAGCACTGACATTTGGGGATGTGGAAGATGGGTTGGAACATCAGCACACGGATGCAAAGAGAAGTTCTGCGATGAGGGTTTCTTTTTCTCTGAGAGGTCACTGTTAGATGGAGAAATTCAATTTTCTCATTAGAAGAGTCAGATGAGCAGGATGGGAGTGATAGTTTGTGCTTCCAGGCTGACTTTGGGATTATTGTGGAGAAACACTGCCAGTCGCGCCCAGGATGCTTGGCTACGCTCCTTTGTTGCGGCTGTAAGACTCGGCATCGGATCACATTATCGTGTCCCCTTTTTTTGTTTTGCTGAACACTGTCCCAGTCACTAAAACGTTGCCAATACCTGAGCTATTTGTACAGGGTCATGAACCTGGGGTTCTTATCTACCCCAGTCAACAGATTCCTACAGCCTGCTGGTCTGTGCAGGGTTCTCACAGGTTCCCTGAAGGGGTTAAAGGAAGTCGCTTTAGTCATCAAACTGCTGTCACCATGTTTTGAGGAAACTCCAAAACACAGCAAGAGTGATCGTCCCCTGTCTCAGAGCTACAGGGTGTTGGCTGAGGCCCAAAGGGTGTGGAGTGAGGTAAGAACAGGATTCTGGATCTACTGTGTGGATGGAGGAGGACTGGTAGGGAGCTACCAATATGCTTTGTAGGATGATGGTGATTGTTGTTGATGTTGTTTTTAATTTTCCTTCTGAACCGCATGGTGGTGCAGCAAGTAGCACTGGTGCCTTAAGCTCCTGAGCTATGTGGTTGGTCATTGTGGAATTTGCATGTTTTCCCTGCGTTTATGTGTTTTCTGCAGGTTTCTTTGCATAATCCAAAGATCCGTGTTCCAGGTGGACTGGTGACTATAAATTGCCCTTTGATAGACTGGCATCCCATCTGGGGGGGGTGGGGGTGCCCTCCCTGTGCTTCCAGGATCGGGATAAACAGTGGACCACCGCTACAAGTGGTTATTTTTAATGCACAGGTTATAATTATCTATCCATTCATCCATCCGTTATCATTAACTGCTTATCCTGAGGAGAGCCATGGCGGTCTGGAGAACATTCTGGAAAATGAGGGTGCTAGGCAACAAAACTGCTCCTGAATAGGATGCCAGTCTATCGTGCGGTGGCCACACACACCCATTGACACTCTGTGGACAATGTAGAATGACCAATGAACCTGAATCGTGTGTCTTTGGACAGTGGGAGGAAACCGGAGCACTCGGTGAAAACCCACACAGAAACAGGGAGAACATGCAAACTCAACACAGACTGGATTCAAACTGAGCCACTGTGGTACCCTTATTATTGTGTTGTTGTTGTTGTCATTATTATTATTATTATTATTATTATTATTATTATTATTATTATTACTGCTATGATAGGCAGTGCTTTTATATGCCACAATTCACATTTACTTTGCACAAGGGTATGACAGAACACTCGCTACAAAACACCATTTCTAGAGGCCATGCGGTGTGGCCCGCGGGAGGTGTGAAGCTGAGGTTCAGGGCTACAACAGCGGGTGGGAGTATAGGTGGTTCTGTGGAACTCTTAAAAACAAAACACACTCAGCTGAGAATTAGCATTATGTATATTGCAGTGTAACGGTGTTGGATGTTTGGGGGGAATCCACTGTAACCGGAGCCACAGATACCTTCTGTCTATCCCTACCATCCTGGAATTCTCATTTAAATTCATCTTGTCAGAGAAGGTGAACCACCCCCATTTGTCTCTCCTGTTGCACCTCTGCCTGCATTTTCTGTGTGATTTAGAGAAATGCAGTCAGATCCTGGCACCATGGCAACCTGGCACCGTGATGGGGGAAAAAGTGTGGTGGAGAATTTTTCATCTTGAGTCGTGGTATTGCCTCTTTTACCCAGTGGGTAGCTCACAGCTGCAGCAACTGCTAGTAGAGGTGAGGTCCCACGCACGCTTGGCTAAGGAGTGGGAAGTACCGTCCTCTCCCACACCCTGCCACATACTTGCAGTGTCACCACCAGATCTGCTGATCCACTGCGAGTTTTATGGGAACTGGGATATGTCAGTGTAACAGACACGGGTTGACTTGCGTGCTGGGTTCGGTGTGTCAGTGTTTTTCCCAGCTTTTTATACGCAGACACATACTTGACACCAGTGTTTTTAATGACATTTCTACTCTCTGTTCTTCTGATAGGGTCTGTTATGTCGAGTCAGACTTTTGGATTGGTTTGGACTGTTGGTTAACTAATATTGCATTGGATTTTGTAAAGTTGATGCAGCTGTCAAAATTCTTAGCACTTTTTTCAGTTACTATCTGAAATTGTTGTTTCATTACAAGATGTATAAAGGTGTTTGGCTGTTTTTGTGCTGTAACTGCTGTGTTTACAGCTGTATAAATGAGTTACTTAAGTCACCTAACAGTTTGTCATTTTGAAGCATAGTGTCTGATACATGTAATTTTAAAAGAAAAAAGCAACAAGAAACACCAGGGTTAGATGGTGGTTGATCTTGGGAACGTAAGAATTACCTGACTGAAATTTCACTCAGCAGGCATGCGTGTATGTGTTTCTGTAAAAGGAGTGGTGAGGTAGTGCTGTATCTCCTTTGTTCTCCACACAGCTTGACACCTTAATTCTGTTCCAGGTGAGTTTGCTGTCACACTTTATCATTCACATTCCACACCTGTTGATCTTGTTTGCATCAACAGGAATTCTGACCATGTCTCTGCTTCTGGCAACCAACCCGGGACGGCTGCTCAGCCTTCCTCTTAGACCTGCTTCGCTTGGGTTGAGCCTCTCATACGTGCGAATCGAGAGGCTTGTTGCCGTGTTCCAAGTGGTCGTTGTGTGATGTGGCAGCAGGTTTCCCGGAGAAGTCAGAATTATCAGTCTAATTAAACCTTTTTACATGCGTCACTTACAGACAAACAGACATGACAAAACAGTAGGTGTGAGGATTAGTTGTGAAATGTCAGCAACCAACCTGGGGGGTCGTGGTTTGTTTGACTGGATTATCTTCAAGTTTGATTTCCAAATGTCTTTAGAACATTTTATTTTTTAAAGAATTTTGCTGTTGGCTGAGAGTCAATACTTTTTGAATTCCGTTTTATTATCTGTACAACAGAACCAGGTCACAACAATATGGAGACAGAATCAATATACTGTGTTATTGTACTAACGGTTGTATGATCGCCTCTACTATCTAAGGTCCAAAAAGGTGACCTAATGATTCAGAGTTCGTTCAAATTATACCAGAGATCGAATGTTAATTTTTGCCTCCCGAGTCGACCACATGATTAACAACATTTTTATTGTTTGTTCCTTTAACTCAAGTCCCCAACACCTAAATCGACTTGCATATGGGGACCACAGTGAGAGCGGCGATTCAAACCCACATCCTTGAAGCATAAGGCAGTGACACTAACTACTGCACCACCTGCTGCTCGGAAGAAAATGAGCTGCATGGTGGTGTTAGTTGAGCTGCCTGGTTTGGCACACAGGGAGTCTCCTGTCCCCATGGTGCCAGAATGCTGAAGGTCGGGTTTCTTAAACGTGATACTGGGTGAAATAAAAAATTTAAAATGGATAGTTTTTCTTTTCCTCCCCCCTTTCCCAGGGACCAGCAGTTAATTGTTCTTTTTTCAAAGACTCTTTCTGAGCTTGAGGGCTGATCTTCAAGCTGCTCAGGAATGACCTGTAATTTCCTACCATGAATTCCAACCTGGTTTACCCTTTCCCTGAAACACTGGAGTGTGTCAGTAGTGACCTCTGACCCCCAGGCTTCTTGTCTCAGTGCTTATCTGTCCGGATCGGGCAGGGCCTGAGGTGGTGCTTGAAGGTGCACTCGGCATTGCTCTTTGGGAAAACGTTTGACTGGATGCGGCACTCATCACTTCTTATCAGGACAGGGCGGTGCCTCGCCACATCAACGCCTCCAATGAAGTGCTTTCCTTGAGGATGTCTGCGTGCTTCCATTTTTGAGCACTTTGTTTCTCTTTCCAGATGGCATGAAATGAGTGAATCTTGAAAGCTGCTTAAAGAAAGTGTAGATAAATGTATTGCTGTCTGCACTTCATTAATGTACTTGGAAATTAAAACTGGGTTGGCGATGGCAGCCTTGTTTCTGTTAACATATGACAAGAGCACATGGCTTTTGTGTTCTTTTTTGTTTTGTTTTTTTTTTGTTTGTTTTTTTTTTTTAAACCCCTTTCCTCCTGTGAAACTGACATTTCTGGTCTTAACGCCTGGCTTTGGCTGTCAAGAGGGCCAAATTACAATTGCCAGACGTTGGCATGCGTCCGCTCACACTCCTGCACATGTGCGCCAGCCTCCCTCCAAACAGCTTTATTTTGGGGCGGACACAAGCTGGCTGCTTTGATTGGGTGCAAGATATTTGACTGCTGTGCTGGCCATCCTATTAGCGGTTGCGGGCGGGACGTGGGGGGTCCTTGACAGCATTATGCATCCAGTTGTCTTATTTGTTTGCTCGGGTCAAACAGTTGGGCGTAATGGAAGGAACATTCCCTTGTGGGCCGTTTGCCATCAGCCAACTTGCTCTGAGGGTGACAGGGGAAGAGCCCTGTGTGCTGTTTCAGTTTTTATTATTATTCTTTATTTACTTGATGTCTTTGACAAAGGCAACGCACAGTGTCACGTTTGTACAGTAAAGAAGGGCTTACAAGGTTGCAGGATGATAATAATAATAATAATAATAATATGATGATGATGACAGTCTAGGATGAAATGCAGGGCTGCAGCTTATAAAGATCAACAGGACAAGATTCGATTAATAGGACTAAACAAAGTCAGATGTACAAATTGGACCACCAGAGTGTTAGGGCTGACAGAATGAAGAAAATGTGACCAGACAGCTCTGCAGTTTCACAACTGTAATTCACTTGATTTTGCTTATCTAGCCCTATTTAACAACAGCTGGGGGGGGGGGCTTTTTGTTGTTTGGTGGTTAGGTGTTTGCCTGCATTCTCCTCTTAGTGTTCCATAGGCTCCACTTGCTGGGGGAACAAGGTGGACTGAGGAGAGCTGGGAAATTTTATCCTCCTTTAATTCTTTGGACACTTTTCTTCGAAGCATCTTGCAGTGTTAGGTTCTGCACTAGAGTGCATCCATCTGTTTACTCACTTATAAAGCTGGATAATCTACTGCATCACTTCAAGTATGTTGATCAAAGGTACTACAGCAGGGACTCAAGTCTTTTCAACACACACTGACATTGTAGGCCCAACAAAAACACGGCTTCCATCTGGAGTCTCCCAGGAAAGGCTCCACAGTCTGAATCCACGGAGAAATTGTCACATAAGCATCGAGGAGGTGCTGAGTCAGATGGTATGTTGACAGCAAGAGACACTCAAGTTACATTACAGATGACTTTTTGTTTATATCTACCTTCTTCACGATGTCGAACTGAGATGGGAGCAGTGAGAAAGTGCTGATAACTAACTCTCAAGTAATCTGGGTGGGTGGTAGCTTGTGTGCATGGGAAACGTGGCCCGTCGTGACCCCGGTAAGCATGCCAGTCTGGCCTAAGTAGATTTGTTAGACCTCAACCACTCTGTGGCAACTCTGAGGTTTTAGCTGTTGTTCACAAGCTTAACTTAGAGTGCAGTTTGCAAATTTCTGACATAACAGGCCTACACTGTTATATTAACCACTGGTTCACTTCAGTCGCTGGCTTAAAAAAGCCACCTTTCCTAAACTGTATAATAGTCTTATGGACTAAGGAGTTTAATTGCTGTTTTCTGATATGAATTATACAAATGTAATTAATCCATGAAATCAAAGAAAGTGTTTCAGGTTTAATGTTTTGCATCCTTATGGTGTAACAGTTCCACGTTCAGCTGACAGACGTCTGTCGGGCTGTGTTCAGGCTGCCTGGAAAGACGCTTCATTAGTCTTGAACAAAAGAGAGATGGAGGACAATTTCTTCCCCATTTCTACCTTCCCTTTCTGTTTTGGGATGCTGGAAATGGCCGGAAGAGGATGGAGTCACATACCTTGAACCTGTGTATAACTTCCATAAATGCCCAATAAGTTTCCAGATTTAATGCTCAAAGATTTGTTCTAACTTTATCATAAGAGAACATTTGTCACAACGCTACACCCTGTGCAGCCATTTTGTAAATGAAAATGGGGAATTGACCAAAATGAAATAAATTTAACCTCAAAAAAATGCAGCTTAGCTGAAGTGCAAATGGTTACTGTCATTT
This sequence comes from Arapaima gigas, assembly GCA_900497675.1. Taxonomy (NCBI): domain Eukaryota; kingdom Metazoa; phylum Chordata; class Actinopteri; order Osteoglossiformes; family Osteoglossidae; genus Arapaima; species Arapaima gigas. The sequence continues at coordinate 615,168 of UFQX01000278.1, forward strand.
AAAAGGCAAGTATAATCTGCATAATAATTAACATATTAATGAATTTAAATGATTTTAAATACCATACCTTTGGAAATTTTCTATAACTCAGTTGTAAAATTAGATGTTTAACTCTCCTAATGAATTCTGGTGCTTCAGCTCATGTAAATTTGGCAAAACTCTTTAAAACTTTGACTGTTTACATGATAATAAAACATTTTATGTTTCTTTTAAAATATCCCATTTTTTAACTAATAAAATGCTGTCCAGTAGTCCAGTTAAATAAGTACCACAAACTCCTATGAAATTCTGCTTTAACCATATGAGAGTCATTTTCAATTTATTAATCTTGTATACAAACCTTTCCTGTTTTATCATCACTTCTCCAGAATGTGAATAAACTAAGTTGCCCTTAAAGGGGGAACAAAACCCAAATTGATCAAGAGTAAAAGAATAACCAGTGAGGTCTACAGAAGAAACAGACTTTATTGATTTAGCAAAAAAGGTGAGGAGATGTTTCTGATGAAGTAGACTTATTTTAAGAACTTATTTTAACTTATTTAACTTATTTTAAAACTTATTTTAAGAAAAGGAAGTTAAACTATTGCAAGTGAAAAATTCAAAAGCATTGAGATGAGGAAGACAAATGTAGCAAAGTAAAAGTAGATTGTTTTAACTTTACAAATTTAGATGAGTTACTGATGCAGAGAGTATAACTTCTACAGAAAGCTACTTAAGCACAATTGATGGAGGACATGTAACCCGTCACTATCCATCCTCTGGTCCATTTTGATCTTTACGTTGGTTTGCCTCAGCATAGGGGGGTTGTCCCAAACTTTAAGATGGCGCTTGCTAAGAACATTTTAGATGTAACCGTGATGGTGCATTATGAGGAGCACTTGCTGTTTTTGAAATGCTGCCTGTTGGTGCTTGTCGGATGACTTCAGCGGGAGTAACCAGAGCCTCAGGGGTTCCTGTCTTGTGGGAAGGGATCTTGGCAGTTACCAAGGGTTGCACTGACTCAACTTGTGAGATATTGTTACTTGTTATTGTGCAAAACAGATTCTTGAATGTGGCAGTCCAGCTTCAGACCTCTTGCACCGGGATTCTCAAAATTTGGACGGTAAGCTGTGTAGTGGTTAGAACCACCACCTAATAGTAAAAAATGTTCTAATAATTATATTGTTAATAAACATCCTTGAAGAACTCTGCTAAAATTTACATTTATTCTCTTGGGAGCAATCATTCAATTAGCCAGAGGACCCCCAAATACACCCTCTCCCACCCCAGCTGTCAAAGAAAAATCCTTTTCTGATTACATTGAAGTGTGAAATGTGCAGTACAGGTGAGGCTGATTCTTCTGGGTGAAAAGTAAGGCTTCCATGCTGCTTGACCAGAAACCAGGGTTCTGTTCTCCAAGTGACCATCTGTACAATCAGTCATGCAGAGTTGCAGGAGCAGAGCTTTGTCAGAGTGTCATCCAAGCATATTTGCTTTTTTTTTTTTTGTCTTGTTTCGAGAACAGAATTGGATTTGATATAATTTCTCTTAATTGCTTGACTCAGACAAAATATATTCAGGTCAAAACTGTGCACACCATGCTGAGAGGCTGTATGAATGCACATTTAGACATGTTCTTCTATGGTGGTTTCAGGTGACTTCCTGCATTTCCTTAGGTGTATCATTGTCATCAGTTTTTTTTTTTTTTTTTGTTTTTCTCCCCCCTTAGTATTCAGCTGACAAGTGAGGTACCTGAAGTTTTCTTTGACAAAATGTGATTTTTTTTTTTTTTTTTTTTTTTTTTTTTTTTTTTTTTTTTTTTTTTTTTTT
>UFQX01000279.1:0-15306 GCA_900497675.1 Arapaima gigas
CTGCACTGCACTGCACTGCACTGTGATTTACAGTGTGATATTGCACTTTAGTGATTTACACTGATATACAGTGATTTACACTGTGGTACTGCACTGCACTGCACTGTAATGTGATATACAGTGATTTACACTGTGGTACTGCACTGTAATGTGATATACAGTGATTTACACTGGAGTACTGTACTGTACTGCACTGTAATGTGATATACAGTGATTTACACTGTGGTACTCCACTGCACTGTACTGTAATGTGATGTACAGTGATTTACACTCCAGTGCTGTACTTTACTGTGATTTACACTGTGGTACTATACTGCACTGTACTGTAATGTGATATACAGTGATTTACACTCCAGTGCTGTACTGTGATTTACACTGGAGTACTGTACTGCACTGCACTGCACTGCACTGTGATTTACAGTGTGATATTGCACTTTAGTGATTTACACTGTGGTACTGTACTGCACTGTGATATACAGTGATTTACACTGTGGTACTGCACTGCACTGTGATTTACAGTGTGATATTGCACTTTAGTGATTTACACTGTGGTACTGTACTGTACTGTACAGTGATTTACACTGTGGTACTGCACTGCACTGCACTGTACTGTGATTTACACTGTGGTACTGCACTGCACTGTGATTTACAGTGTGATATTGCACTTTAGTGATTTACACTGTGGTACTGTACTGCACTGTGATATACAGTGATTTACACTGTTGTACTGTACTGTACGGTACAGTGGTTTACAGTGTGATACTGTACTGCACTAGCGTCTTTCCTGCTACAGACACTCCTAAATAGACAAGTACAGTTGTGTTCATCTAACAACAATATTTAAACATTTGGATGAAGCATTTGCATCACACCTGTGTTGGTGGCCCTTAGTATCACACACTCCTGACTCACAGGGGGACCAGAAGAATTGAGTGACATCACACGCAAGTGTCGACGGCCTGCGCCAGGTCAGGTGAGGCTGGGCGGGGTGGTGGATCCTGTCCCCGCCCGGCACGACCTCCTCCTACATCCAGGACAGAGTTCGAGTCCATGTCAGGGGACTTAAGCACATTAACATTAACAAGTGGAATTAGCAGATGTGACACAGCGACGGCCCGCCCCGGCCCGCCGTCACCCTGACGCAGCGGCCGCCCCCCACTAACTCACAGCAGCATATTGTTCCTATTCGACTAGCTCAGATCAGCGCAGTTCTTCCACTCAAGCACAGCGTAAGTGTGTATGATCAAAGTGGCCTTACTGACTCACTGGTGTGTTTGTTTATCTGGATTGGCCAGCGCAGGATCCATAAGGTGTGTTAACCTGTTTCCAGTTGCGCTTCGTACCAGTGCTACAGCCACTGGGCCAGTTCACTTGTAACACCTGGGAGAATAAAAGTGTTTATTTACTGGGGCCGTTTGGATCCCCTCAGGTGACCGGTGTTCGACACACCACCTTAACTCTGTCTGTCTGTGTGTGTGTGTGTGTGTGTTTGAAACCCACATATGTAAAAATGACACTAACTCAACAGATGGAGGTGCAGCGCTCCGTTTTCTGCAGTAACCACTTTCTTCTAAACCAGCAACGTGTCCATCTCTCAACGTCGGCCTTTGTTTTTGTTATTTTCCCCTCAAACCGCAGGATACTCCGCTGGCTTGGCTACTGTGTGTGCGCGCGCGCGCGTCTCAGTCGCTCCGGCTTCGTTCTAGCTGCTCGACCTCAGGTCCGTGTCCAGCGCGCGCTCCCGCCGCCTGATCCCTCTCCCGCGCGCCGTTCCCTCCCACTCCACACCCTCTCGCGGCGCTGTCACTCCGAGCGCGAGACGGAAGCGGAAAGGCGGCCTCGCTGTGAGAAGTTTTGCTGAAGTTGAGCGGCTCTCCGGCCGCCGTGTAGGAAACGCCGCGTTCGGCCGCAGTACGATGGTAAGACCGAGTACCTGAGCGCGATCGGGCGGGGGGTCACGGTGCGCGCGGACTGTCGCTCGTCTCGAGTCGGGCTGCTCGTGTTCTTTTCCTGTTACACAATCCTCGCGCGCGCTACCCGTATCGCCCCCCCTCCCTGTGGCGCGCGCCACGGTGCTATTTGACGACGTTTGACGTTAGAAGCGCGCAGTCCGGAGGAGGTCGGCGTCCTCGCGGCAGGTCGGGAACTTTCAGGAAGCTCGGCACGAGGACGCGCGCTTCCTGTGGCTCCTTGTCGGGTTCTGACCGCGGGGGCGCGCAGCTCCCAGCACAGCGGGGTTCGGCTCCACGTGTGGGTAAACAGCACGGATCGCCGCGGCCAGTTGAAGCTGCTGCTCGGGGACCAGTGGACTGCTTTCAATCGAATGTTTCCATTTGCTTCTTTAGCTCTCTGTCCATTTATTTGCTTGTTTGTTTCAAGTCTGAAGTTGCGATGCTTTGGTGGTGGTGGGGGGGCAGGCAGCGGTGGGACTGACCCAGCAGAGTGCTGATCGGAATGGGTGGTACAGGACCCTCGCCGTTCATCTCTCCTTTTCGCCTTTTCACCTCTTCCTCTAACGACACCTCTGCGCCACACTGACCCACCTGCACTGATTTGGGACAGTAGGTGGCAGTGGTTAGAGCCGCTACCTCCGAACCTGAAGAATACAGGTCCGAATCCCGCCTCCTGCTGTACTACCCATGAACAAGGTTCTCACCCTGAAGGTGCTCCAGTGAACGTTACCCTGCTTTAAAATGGGTAAATCACCGCAAGCAGGTTAACACTGTAAGTCAGTTTGGAGAAACACCTCAGCTAAGTGAATAAATGTGCTGCAGTTTTCTGTCTCCCGTTGTCTTTGTTTATTATGCTAATTAGATGTTCAGTCCCACTTGTGTTTTAAGTATAAAGAAGCTGTACTGATGATGTGGCATCTGTCTGGGGGAGGGACAGGCCTTTATCTCCACTGCACCACCGGAGAGCTTTTCAGGGCAAACAGCTCGATTGAGGGTACGACAGCAGCAGGTGGGATTTACCGCTGTGATTTGAATATTGGGGGGGCACTTTGCCTGTCTCAGATGGGCAGCAGCTCTCATCGCTGCACCACCTGCTGCTTTTACTTTATTACATCACAACTTGTGCCTTTGTTTCCTGAGAACATGGTGTTTTTCCACGTAGTTGCTGCTGTTTGAAGTTAGCTGTGTGTTACATTCCTGAAGGGGTAAAACCCTTTTAAATATAGCCGCTGTTATCAGAAAATGTTGGCCTTGTGCTGCAGTATGTCACTGAAATGTCTAAAAATGTTTGTATTGGAGGTAATGCAGGCATGACGTGCTGATGCTAATGTTTGTGGGCCCTCCAGCAAATAATCTGAACGGTGAGGTGCGTGTGAGATGGGTGTCGGACTATTTCTCAGAGGTTTCTAATATCCACCTGCTTTTGTTATGAGGAAAATGACCCAGGGTGAATCGCCCCGAGTTGCTTCGGAGAAAGGCGTCGGCCGAATGAACGTGTTTAAATGTACCGTGAGTCTCGGATGGCGGTAGTGTCTCTAGCAGACCGCAGACCACAGGCCGCTTGCCCAAGGTCCTCCACCGCCGGTCCAGCGGGGGCGTGGTTGAGTGAACACTGCTGCAAGCCCTTCAGAGTAGTTGTTTCTGGAGCATCTGGTGGCTTGAACATACTTAATTTCATGCATATTAGAGAGGATTATTGTACTGTAGCTTTTTTGTTTTTCCAGCCACAGGGGCTGTACGTACGTAAGTAGCCAGTTGTCTTAATAACAGATTGACCGTGAGAAAGACACGTGGCTTTTTGCTCCAGCACCTGCACCACTCACAGGGCCTCAGGTCTTCTTGTGGCCACAGACCACCCTGCGTTGAACCAGATGATCCATTTCCTCCCGGTTTGCACAGCATCACCTCTTGAATGATTCATGTCACGATCGGCAGGGGAGGATCAGATGAAAGATGTCTCCGTGTGCTGCGGGAGGTATCCTCGGTGCCACTCTGCTGGCTTCCTGGCCTCCACCTGTGTGTTGCCACGCAGTCACTGCGGAGGTTCGGCGGTTCAGTCGTACCTCAAAAACGGCTTGCAGCTGCAGCCCCAGGGAACTAATTGGGTTCTGCTGCCACAGATCGATTCCGTTTAGCGCCGCTCCACGGGAACCTCCGGAGAGCAGCCGTGTTGCTGCTGCACGTGAGGCCTTCGAAAGCCTGCGGTCACACATACATTTGTTTGTTAATGATCTGCAGGGCAGATGCAGAAAACCAAATAGCCAGACCCAGATAACAACAGGTTATCAGCTGTCTTTTATGAGATGAAATGTGACTTCAAACATATTTTGTACTTCTGAGCATGCGAGTGAGTGTGTGTGTGTGTGTGTGTGTGCGCGCACGCGCATGGGGGATTGGGGGTCCCAGAAAGGAGGCTGCAGCTGTTTTCTTGAAGTTGCTGCGTGTGGTGGTACTTGAGGAACTCTGGCCGTTCGCAGTTCCCATCTTGGTAGGAGGAACTGCCACTGTGACCAGTTGGTCGCTTTACCGCGTCACTTTACTCACTGCCTTGTTTTTAGTGCCTGCAAAGTGTACGGTTGTCAGTACATTTGCTGGGTCCCTATGCAGGAAAAAATGTTTACCAAGGAAAATCAGACAGCATCTATTATCTATTAAAGGTATGATACGTCCTTGGGAGCGAGTGAGCACAAATGGAAGTAGGAGAGGAAGTAGGGGACAAGCAAAAAGGTTTATATTTGCAAAGAATCATGATCTCATTTCCTGGGCATATTGTTCTGTAGCCCTACCAGTCCAAACCCCTTGCTGCGTTCAGACTGCACCCCAACTGCTCTCGGACTCGCTACCGCTGGGCACTGGATGGGCGGAGTTCCTGAGCGCAGCATTGCCTTAGAACCCAGCTCAGGAACGACAGCCTGTGTTTTCTGCTGTTTAGGGTCTACTTTCAGTTTGGTGCTGTGCAGACCGAGGAAGCGCCCTGAAGTCCTGTACAACAGAAGAAGAGAGAACCTGTTGCAAGGTGGTTTTCTGATAAACTTGTGCCCGATTCCCAGGTGCTGCCCAAACTTGCAGTACTGTGTGACTCAGGTGGCAGCTTCTTTCGGGGCATTGGTTAGCCTCACACTGCTCTCTGATTTGATTTATTTACTTTACACCTTCCTACGGAGCAATGTGCCGTATTTGTAAAGATTTACCCTTTTAAACAGCCGGCTAATTAGTAGAGCAAGGTGAAGATTCGAACTTGTGTGATTCATGGTGAGGTAAGATGGCAGCTCGAACCAGCGTTCCACCTGCTGCCCCAAGAATGTTCTTCTCTTAGCTGACACCTTTGTCTGTGGCAATGTGTATTACTGGATAATCCACTTTACAGTGATTCACCTGTTTATGCAACAGGGTATTCTTAGTTTATTTTGTTCAGGGTAAGTACCGTGATCAGGGGTACTTCAGCAGGAGGGGGTTTGGCCTGGTATCCTTCAGAATATAATGTGCAGCTCTAAGCACGTTGTCACCTGTTAAAATGTTGCACTATATGTTTTTGTTGAAGTTTTCCTGGGTGTAAAGATACTACTGGTGGTCAACAAGACAGGGGTCAGTCGTCATCTTTCTTCTGCATGTGCTTATGGCACTTCTTGCGTGCATTTTACCACACATGAAGCATCAAGAGCAGTTGAGTGTTTTTACCTGCACTCAGGTGAGTGGCCCTTTCCCTACACCTGCCGCCCAGTCCTGAAACAAGAGCCAGAATATGAACTATAGCAGAAGGCTGGGGCACAGAGGCAAAGAGCAAATATTGTGATAGGAGCGGTCAGTGGCGTGACAGAGCAGAGAAACACCATCTTATCTGCCCTTTCCAGACACGCACATGCGTCACGCCCGAGTCACGGCTCCGTTCAGCTCGAGAAAGGTCACTCTGGCCCCGGCAGGTAACTCCGAAGTACATGTCACCTTCTGGGGTGGATTCCGTCCTGCAGCGGTTTCTGGTTCTGGTTTTCTGCGTGGCAGCGGTCAGTTGGAGCTGATGGATTTCCACAGGAAAATGAAGGTTCTGCATCTCCTGCTTTCTGTTCAGACTCTCGTTGCACTTTCGTACCATTGCGAGCAGGTCAAGTGTTTGATGGCAGGAAGGTGAGGCCACAGTTGCTTTTACCATGGATTGTCCAAGGCGTCCATTGGAGAGGAGAGTCGGGGGGCGGAGGGGGCTCCATCAACCCTGAATTTGTTGACATCATTGTCACTTATAGCAGAATTAAACAGGCACTGTGATGTTTAAACTGCGACGGAAATGGGCTCCCTTTCAGGTTCAACTAAGAATTTTGCCAAAAGTGCAGTTATTATAAACAGGCTGTCAGAGCTGTGAGGTACGGCACAGTCCAGTTGCAGTTACTGATGGGTGTTGGCTCCATACTTGGACATGTGGATAAATCTGAATTGCAGGGCGTGAGCACTGTAGCTCTATGTTTTCTTCTGTGTTACGTCCACACGAGAAATTCTAACAAATACTGCTTGTCCAGGGCTGTTAGATGGCTGATCCTGACTGAAAAACTGAGTCCTACCTGGATAGGTTGTGACACCAAAACTTAGTCGCACGAAGGACGTGTGAAACTCCTTGCTGAACGGCACTGTTGACAGTAGACCGTAGTAGACAGTCGTATTGTTGTAATACACGATTCTTACACAGATGCAAAGACCCACAGTGGTAGAAGTGGGTCTTTTCTTGTGTATTGCTGTTACTCATGAGCCCCAGGTGCCGTTTTCTGCCCCCTGCCAACTAGACGCCCTGCAGAAACACTACTGTAATCCATGGCCGTTGTTCACGACAGCCCTTACAGCTACATTTCATTACCTCGGTGCACTAAGTTATGTTCCAGACTGGTTTGCATATTGCAAACATCAGTAATATCTCCCAGTATCTTATGTTCACCGCAAAAATTAAAAATTGAGTAGTCAATAGTTTTCTAATGTTGATGAAAAAGCACGCCGACGGGGGCCAACACTTATTTTTACACCTCCGGCACTAGTCTTATCCCAATAAATACATCTGCAGTTGGCGGTGTTGTCCTGCCTGTTTTTTATTTCACTTGTCTTATATATTTATGTTATTGCACTGAGTTTGTATGATTCCTTATGTTTGACAGCATACTGTAACAGCCTGGTTTTTAAATTGCTTCAGATGCCTTGGGAACCTGAAGGTCATTCACGGAGGCAGGGTGGGTTTGACGCTCCGTGGCTCGGACACATTTTGGTCAAATCACACCTTTACAGGCACTCCTCTTGTACTCCGTTCAGATGTGCTTTTGACCCTAGCAGAGGTCAGAATTGTTCAAACAGCGACTGGCCTCTCGGCGGAGGTGCCGAGGGGAACCTCCAGCGCTGTGCTCCCCCCCAGCGGTGCCTGAATCCAGTTCTCCAGTTGTGATGCTCTTTCAGTCATTTTGCTAATTGTTGTTTTCCACCGATTTATGCTTGACTATTCTGGGCTGTTAGCAGTGCTTTGTTGTGGGTCATGAGGTCAAGCTGGATGTTTGCGACGTGGAGATGGACACAGTGGACGGTGGCTCAGACTTGGCATGAGATGTGGGAATTTGAGCATCTTTGTTTTTGCGGAACAGGGGTCAGGGAAAGGGAGCAGCAGCACGTTGGGGTAAAAATAGAATTCCCAATTGAATAGGTTACAAGAAGCTTTGCTTGCCTTGGAGTTTGGTGGAAGTGAGGGCAGTAGTTTACACTTCGGCTGCTCCGTTTTTTCACATGAGCATGAGCTTTTGAAATATGGACGGGGGACCACTTGGGGACTTGCTGTGCAGGCCAGGGGTTCTGCTTCATTTGTAAATCAGCCGCGTGTTGATACATTTTGGTGGACTTGCTCACTGGTTAATGTTCTTTCACTGGCTTGTCATGGTTACTCCAGGTTAAACGTCTGTAAACTTTGCTGCATTTATCTCTTAATGTTTCGTAGACTTTGGCAGAGCTAGGATAAGCCTTCTGTGTCTAAAGGGGAGCTCCACCTAAGGTGATTGGTCGCATCTCCCAGCTTTGAGAAGCTGAGGACCTGAGGTCCGGAGGGTGTTTGAACCCCATCTGACCGATACCTCAGCTCTGGTTGAAACAGCACGGATACGAGAACTTATGTTTCATCCAAACATCTTTATCAGCAGTGAACAATTATCAGCACATCTTTTTCTGACCAGTGTGGCCACAGCACCTCCCTTCTCCTCTGGCCCTGTGCTGCAGGACACTTGTAACCCAATATTCGCCTTCAGGCCTACGGTATCGCTGGGCCGACTATATGAGCGATTCCCGGCTGTCCGGCTTGTTCCCGCATGGTGCCGTGGTGAGGCGCAGATGATGGCTTTAGCCGCTGTAATGCCTGTTATTCCCATTTCCCTGGTGGCCTTCATGGTAACATTCTTGGGGTCACACAGGCAGCAAGGCTGCTGTGGTGCTCTTTAGTGGAAAAGGATAAGGTGTGTTTGTGTGGGGGGGGAATACCTCTTTCTCATGCTCGTGTCAGCAGCAACTTCAAGTGGCGGCCGGTACACAGAAGACTACATTTTGATTGTTTTGTGGGAACCTGGGTGCCCAGAGAGAGCGACAACGTGTGGCCTTGATGGAATAGTTCACCTGGTCTTTAGCACCGGTGAGCTTTCAGTGACGCTAGGCGTCTGTAGCTCTTGTTGGCTGATCCCACTGAACTTGGCTCGTTGCCTGGCTGGGTTTGGTCGGCTATGTCCGAAGACCACGTGCTGACCACTGACCCGGTCGCTCAGCATCTTATCAGTTGTGCTCTGCTCTGCTCCGCTTGCTCGCCGTCTCTGTGGATCTGCTCCGTTCCAGGTAGTAAACGTCTGTCGATCTGCTGGCCAACCTCAAGGTTTATAAATCGGACATTGACTCATAAACAAAAGCGCTAAATTTGCAGTAAATATTACCTGATGTATTTATCTCACTAAGTTAATATGAATTATTATTTTTGTCACGATGTAACATTGAAAAATCCAGTCCTGGGTGAAATACATAAATATTTTTAGCACCTTTTACAAATGCGGTACACTTTGAATATATTCTACTGGGGAAAAAATTGTACCTGAATATTCATATAAATACTTGGCACGCATTTGCATTTGCTTCAGCTCTACGGCTAATTTAACTGATTTGCATTGCTTCTGCTCGTATGAAAAGTAGTTCTGCATTAGCTCAGTTGCTTCCTTAAGAATGGCTTGGAAAAAGTACAAGTTTGGCGAAACTGCACAAGACGACGGCCGCCGGCCCTCTGTAGTGCGTGTGAAGGAGCGGTTGCCCTGGTGCACATTCAGAACACGTAGGCTTACGAGACCTCATCTGGCACCACGTAGATCATTGCACAGAAACCAGTGCTCCTCCACCATCTGTCACATCGCCAATTAACAGTATAGACGTGGAATTGGCTGCTAAAATCCCACCATGTCACAAAGTGATTGGAATAGTTTTAAAATGAGCTTATAGACATTTTATTGCAACACTTCCCCCGGTATTAAAGTAGAACATTTTAAAAAGCATTTGGGAAAAGCAGCATTTGAAAGTGGCTCTTTGACAGAATATCTGCATCCACATAGGGGACTTTCCTGTGTCCTTTGTGTGACCAGTGTGAGGGCAAATTATCAGGTAATATGTAACACTAACTTATCTGCTTCAAAGTATAGACCAGTAAGTGATTTCCCCTTTTTGACCAATTTCAGTTCCGTATTTGCTGACTGCCCACTGTCTGCCCCCCCCGGCTGGTGCTCTGCCTTTTGCACATTTCTCGCTGTGTTTGTTTGCTAAGTGAAGCAGCTCTCCTGCTTGTTTATGATGGTCTCTCCATAAACAGGCAGAGTCTAATAATAACTGCTCCACTCCCACCGATAGACAGAGCCCACTTTGCTCAGGCCGTCTATTCTTTTAGAAAAGTTCTGATCCAAAACAGGAAATGACTTTGTGACAGCGAGTAATCTTTGAACCAAACAGACATTTCCTGTTCTACTTGTTTTCTGCTTTTATCACACTCTCCAATTCCTGCTGTGCTGCTGCTTCTCCATGGATCATGTAGTGGGACAGATGAGTTCTATGAGGCACTTCTCCGCATCGTGAGCCTCCGAGACTCTCTGTGTGCTTCACATCTTTAAAAGTGCATTCTGCCTTGCTGTTCTCATCACTGATGTCAACTTTCTCCAGACTAGTGCAGCTTTTGTTATTGGGGACACTAACATGAATTCTCCAAGATCTTAATTATGAGCAAGGACAGAGCTTTCATTTTTGCTTGCTCTCTGAGTGGACGTCGCTGTTGCCAAGCATCGCGGTGTGGAGATTCTGCTGGTTTCACAACCTTCGTCCCCCTCAAGATGCAGTCTTGTGACTCCAAGTCTCTGCCCCTTCCTTCCAGGTGAAGCACCCTGTGCCATAGCACTTCTTGGGAGCAGTTCGGCATGGAGGGGCAGTGCGAGCCAGATGGCGTCACGCACCCCTGCAAGGCTGCCAATGCCAGGAGGAGGGCCTGGGCACGGAGCCGCGACTCCTGGCAGGTCTCTGAGACCCAGGACACAGAAGTCGAGGGACACCCCTTCCCCGAGTCGAAACAGGAGAAGCCGCTGTCCTCGGAGGAGCCAGGTACGCGCGGTTCCCCACTCCGAGTGTATGTTCCATCCCCAGGTTGGGGGCGGCTTTGCTTTGGGATGAAGAGCATCCCAGAGGAGGTAGGGATGGGCATGCTACTGGCATCTTGATGCGAGTGAACTTTAACCCATGTAGTGTAGCCTTCCACGGTTTACTGCAGTAAAGTTGATCCTAGTACCTAGTATAGCCTGTTTGTTGCACGTTTACATGTCTATCTTGTATATTAAATCTGCACTTTTCATTAACAATCAGTTGGCTAGCATTTGTGATCCTGTTTTCTTGTTTTTCAGAACCAAACAAGATCACAAGTTGGCTCAAGGAGTGCAGGTATGGAGACATTAGGTGGCTGTCCTGTGAAACCTTTTTGTTGGCACAGTTTAGCAAATGGCGTCTGCGCTCTCTGTGGGGCTGCGTGTCGCAGCTGGACGGCGAGCTCGCAAAGATAGTTGCTGTAGTGTGGGTGGAGGAATTGTGCTATAGTGCACTATTGTATGGCGTCAGCAGGATACACACCCAAGCTACACGCCATGGCACAGCTCTTTTTACTGGAGCTGGAATGCTGCTTGTCCTCCAGAGGCTGTGCGTGCGGGCGGGCGTGCGTGCGGGCGGGCGGGCGTGCGTGCGTGCTTGCTTGCTCGCTCATTCGTTCGTTCGTTCCTGGAGCCCCGGAAGGACCCTGCATTTGTCCTCTCCCGGTGCCCTGTGGGACAGCCATGATGGAGTGCCTGCTTTCTGCTCTAAAGAGCTGTGTCTCATTCAGAGCGCCAGTCCCTCCATTCCTTAGCAACAGGAAGGAAAGGAGGGGTGAAAAACGCCAAGGCTGGGACGGCACTTTCCGTTCCCTCTAAAGGTTACCTTCTAGGTTTTTCCCAGCAGGTTTTTGTTTCTGCTTTGTTTCATTTGTTACGGATGTTGTGTTGGGTACAGAAGAGTTCCTGTCTGGGCTGCTGCTCCTGTTACTTCCTCGTGTCCCGCCTGCATTGTGAGCTGAGCCACAGAATGGTGGCGCTGTGTGCCCAGTGCACACAGGAGCTTTCCACATCCACAGCTCCTGCTAGCAGGGCTGTGACAGCACTGTGGACTGCATTTGGGGGGGTGTCTCCTGCGTGTCACCCCAGGCCTTGCTAGGGATCTGTATGCCGAACGCTGCGTTGAACCCTTGGAGACAACCACACATTTCCAGTTAGAACAATGTGCTGCTTTTGTGTGTGTGTGTGTGTGTGTGTGTGTGTGTGTGTGTGTGTGTGTGTGTGTGTGTGTGTGTGTTAGAGTGTTTTTATCCACTGCATGATGCTGCTTTGTGTGTGTTTGAGTGTTTGGGTTATGGCCCTGTGTGTGTTTGTGTTGTGTGCACACAGGCATGAGAAAGAGAGCAACATGACTGGGAAAGGGCACAGACTTCACATAGTGATGGTTCTTCTCTGTCCACAGAACTCCCCACGGGGCCTCGCTGGATGAACAAGGAATCACGCCGACTAGGGGTGAGCACACTGAAAATGCTGAGCGCGCAAATCACAGCGCACACTCTGAGCACACCGAGTGCCAGCCGGTACTTCAGTGAGATGCACCTTTGAGTAGAGTTCACACAAGTTCCCCGTGGTGTCGGCGTGTGTCTGCAGCCGTGGAATGCTGTTGCAACATGCCCCTCTTTCAATAGAAGCTCTGCGGGGGCGATGACGTCACACTTATACAGTGACTCTTCTGCACATAGGCTTATCTTCCCACACTTGGCTGGCTGGCGCAACACACACTTCTGCTCTGGCTGTTCTGGCACACACTCTAGTTTGTGGAGCTCCAAGCTCTGGATCTCTTCCATGCAGGGCAGCGTGTGTTTGTGGGAACGGGGCCTGGCCACGTGGTGGCAGTGCGTCGTCTGTTCGCTTAATTTTTTCCTCACCTGATGAGCAGTTAGAGCGCTGATGTTTTGCGTTGGTACACTGGCAGGTGTGGGAAGCAGACACACAGGTGAGAACGAGGAAGACTGAAAAAACCCAGGATGTGACATCTAACTGTGTGTTTTTGTCTTGGCTTATTTTCAGCGTCAGATGTTTGTTTGTGTGTGTGTGTGTGTGTGTGTGTGTGTTTACTTCCTTGTTTCCCTCTATTTGAACAGTTAGCGAGTCCTTTGAAGTACCTATCTATTTTTGAACCCCTTTGTGGTTTAATCCAGGCATGCGTACATCACACTGACGTACTTGTTCTGCATCTTAGGAGTGCTGAAGAATGGCTGCAGCTTTGAAGACGACCTGTCTCTTGGAGCCGAGGGTGAGCCCCAGGTTTCTCCTTTCATCACGCACAGACCCAGCGTCCCACTCTACCAGGGTGCGGCAGATTTTCACTGGTTTCCACCTGTGAAAAGAGGGAAGTCCTGCACCACCTGTGGGTTTCCTCATTACCCTCTGCTTTTAGTGACCCGCCTGTGCCGAACACAGTTTCCTCACTCCAGTGTACACATCTTACTCCTGTTATGGGGTGCGGTGCTTCTGGTTCAATCTAATGTTAAGAGCGCTGTTTTGAGGAGCAGCACCTGAGGTATGTTCTAGGAATGGTCCTTGGTTTAGCACTCTAGATGTGTTCTTGAGAAACGGAGCACTTAATGAACCTGTGCTGTAAGATCTGATAATGCAACATATTGCACAAAACCTGAGCTGCAACTTGATATCTATTCATGTGCAACATAATCCAAACTAGGTTAGTTATGCCTTTAGTAATAGCAAATAAACACAGAAGACAGTATTTATATGGATGGCAAATACAAAATTGGAGAAAATTTTTTAAAAAAAGTGGAAATTTAAAAAATGATGGTAATTCACTCAGAGGGATAAAATGAAAGTGCTCCATCACAGAACAGCATTCTAGGAAGCAACGCTAATTGAGGTATCGCGATTCGGATCTGTCAGTCCACGTACGTGTCTGTTTCTCAGTGTGTATGTACATCTGTCTGTCTGTCAAATCCAGTTTACGTAGATTTTTATTTATTTTTCCTTCCACCCAATCAGAAAGGCAGTCTGTGTTTAGCATGTTGTGTCCATGCTGCATAGGGGGAGGAGAGGGCTTGGAGCTGCAGGGGGTGGCAAGTCTCACTGCCAGAGCTGCTCTCACACTGAATTGGGGACAGTAGAGAAGTGAACCCAGAGTTGCAACCCTCTCTTGGGCTTCACCTGCCCCCATAGCTGAGGGCTGAGCCGCTGGGCACATTCCTCAGCAGGTTCTGACACGTCTGTGGAGCTGCTCTGTCAGCTGGAGCTCCTGCCTCACTCTTGGAGACTGTAGCTTCATGGTTCAAGACTGTCTGTCTGAAAACTGTCATCCTGCATGTTGCGCAGCAGTTTAAAACTTGTGCCAGCGTTGGAGCTGGTGGAGGTTTCCTCTGATGAGTGTGCCTCATGTGCATGAAGTGATTCATAGTCTACTGTCCTTCCCTCTTGGTCTCCTCCACAGCCAACCACCTCCAGTCCGGCAGCGTCAAAGCCGAACCATTGTGGTGAGTCCCCTTTCCACTGTCATCTCTACTACACCAATCGTTCCAACCCTGGCACTGATCCCCTGGTTTCTCCTGCAGTTCTGAGAAGAGGAGCTGCTTCCAGCAGCGAGGAATGAGCATCACCTCTTCTGGGTCTGGGAGAAGCAACACCACGGTGTCCAGGTGAGGCTGCGGTAGGCCAGAGGATGGTACTATGACAGAACTTGAGCCTTTCGTTTCATGTGGCTGACAGACTGTTGGCTGTTTCCTTTACTTTATTTCTTGTGCATGTTTTTTTCGTGTTGTCCAGCGTCTCGGAGTTGCTGGACTTGTACGAGGAGGACCCTGAGGAGACTCTCTATAACCTAGGCTTTGGCTCAGAGGAGCCGGACATTGCCTCCAAAATCCCTTCCCGCTTCTTCGGAGCTTCATCCTCAGCCAAAGGGATCGACATCAAGGTGTACCTGAATGCTCAGCTGCAGCGCATGGAGCTTGAGAACCCCAGCTCTGCCCTCACAAGTATGGCTGCGTGATCTACCAGCTGCAAGGTCCCCACCTTGCCTTTTACCAAACTGCCCACACTTCCTCCCATACACAGAGACTGCAGGGACGGCAATACTTGGACTGATGTATTTTACATTTATTTATTAAGGTGACGCTTTTCTTTGTAGAGAATCACCTTGTTAACCTACTTACAACTATTTACTTGCTTATACAGCTGGGAAATGTTTATTGGAGTAATTCAAGATGCCTTGTTCAAGGGTAGAGGGTTCAAGGCAGCAGGAGATGGGAATTGAATTGGGGACCTTCGATTGCAAGTTGGCAGATTTATTCACTTTGCCACCTGCTGATGTAACAGGGGAAAGAAATACACTCTGCGGTAGTACTGTTGTACTATTGCATTGTGGGAGATCTGTAGGCTGCAAACTTGGTCTCTTTTGAATCCACCAGAAAGTGAGCTAGGACTTGCCAGGCGCAAGAGAAAAGAGTCTGACAAGGAGGCCTTTGTTTCCCCCCATCCGGCCAGCGGAACCTATTGGCGACAAAGCGGGTTTGAATTACCGCATGGCCACGCTGGCTTCGGCCAGTGCGCCAGCTCCACGCTGACCATCTTTGTTCGCAGCACATTTGCATGAACACCGCAGTTGCACTGGGCTGGAAGGGATGAGACAGAGCAGCAGGGGCTCATGTGCTGCACTGGGGGGATGGACTGTAGAAGGACTGCAGTTTAAACAGCTTTTTTTTTTTTTTTTTTTTTTTTTTTTT